>JBBMKD010000145.1:106011147-106027705 GCA_037834095.1 Argya squamiceps | reverse complement strand
GCCCTCGCTGCTCTCGCTGGAGGCTGCGCGCCGCCGGCCGCGGAAGTTGCGCGGGGGACGGCGGAACATCGCTCCCGGAAATCGCTCCCAGGGATCCCTCCCGGGGATCGTTCCCAGGAATCGCTCCGGGATTTGACCCCAGGAATCGCTCCCGGGGACCGGCGCGATCCCAACGTGGGGCCCGGCGCGCAGGCGCGGTGACCCCGGCGAGCCCCGCCCGTGGGGGGCGGGAGCTTGGGAGGGACAGAGGGACGGTGGGGGAGAAGGGGAAGGTGCAAAAAAAGTAAAAAGCGTTTTTTGGTGATTCATTGATGCCTAAAAATATAATTTGTTTGACGAGCCGTGAGCCCCTGAGTGCAGCGGCTGTCGTGCTGGGTGGGTGCTCCCCCTCCTCCGCTGTGCCATCGGAAGCTTATGGAGTTCTAGTACTATAAAATATAATTTATAAATAATATATGATAATATATCATTTCAATATGCACAAGTTATATGCAAACTGTATGGCGATAATTAGTAATGAATATTTATAAACTTTTGTGATTGCTATGTATTATGTAAATGAATGGTAAATTAAAATGTAATTGCTAACGCCTAACTACACATAAATAAGGTAGCTATTTTAGAATTAGTAATAACATACACTAAAAACAAATAAATACGCTTTATAAGGCCAGGTTGGAGGGTGCTCTGAGCAACCTGGTCTAGTGGAAGGTGTCCCTGCCCATGGAAGGGGTGTTGGAATTAGATGATCTTTAAGGTCCCTTCCGAGCCAAGCCATTCTAGGACTCTATGATTATTATAAATGCAAAACTGTCTCCATAGATTGTTGTCAAAAAGTAATCACACATTTTTCTCCCTTTCCTCAGGCTGAGCTCACAGAAGGAGTCAGGCAGGTGCCAGTGCTGGTGGAAGGGGAGGGGAACATATGGCTGGAACAGAAGGAAGGTGGGAATGTGACAAGTGATGACAAATTGGTTTGCTTGGAGAGGAGTTGCACTGTAGCTTGCAGCAGCCTTTGATTTCTGCCGTGCTGACTTGAGCTGTGTGTGACTTGCTCTGCGGAAAGAAAGTACGTCCCACTCCAAATGAAACCATGAAACCAGGCAGAGCAAGTCCTTCAAGTAAGCCTTTGTGTCCCAAGAGAAGTATCCAAGAATAGCAAATGTTTGAAATGTTCTTGCTTAAATTGCTCCACCTTTCTGTTCTTCATCTGTAAGATGAAGATACTAATATTAACTTGCCTCAGGAATCTTGTGAAGAAAAAGCTGCATTTGTGAAGCACTGGTTACAGTAAGAATAACATTAAAACCCAAGAGAAAATCAACTAAAATATATTTTTGTTCTGCACTGCTTCTGAAAGGTTATTAAATAAAACTCAAGGCTACTTAGTGAATAAGGAAGATTATAAAAACTTTAACAATTCAGGAAGCACAATTCACCTTGCAGCATTATTCATTTTCTGCACTGAAAAAGGGTGGGGGTCTGGTGGAAAAGTAAAGTTTTTTAATGCAAATGCTGAAATTAAACCTGTCCATGGATTTGTGTTTTATTGACTTATTGCAGGCTCTAATTCAAAGCTGCCTTATTGCTGGAATTGATATGGACTTTCCCGGGGTAGTTTCTCTGACTGAAGGGTGAAGCCAAGAATAGCCTGGGGATGCACAGGTGTATTGAGTTGTTCCATTGTGACTGGGCAAAGCAGAGTTTGCAGATATAGATTTACCTGGAACGATGCCCGTGAAGTTTCCCGTTTCTCATTTACCACTCCAGGATTGATGAAGACATCATCATGCCAAGCAAAGACAGGAGTTTTACCAGGAACCTTTAACATCTTTATAATAATGGCAAAGCTTCTTTCCCTGGCTGTGTCTCTGTATTGAAGTGTTTCTTCTCCTTCATCTGATTTTAAATCCTGTCAGTCTAGTGAGCACTACTCAGGCAGGACTGAGCTGGCTCCTTGTAAGACAAAATGGCCCAGGACCTCAGCATGCCAGAAACATGGGAAACAACTCTTGTACTCTTTATCTTGCCAGCAGGCTGAAAGTGCCATGTTTGCAGTTGCCCCTCCAGTTAATATGCTCACTAAGTGCCAAGATACTAATCTAGGCAATGGAATCCAATCCATGATGATCCCAGTTCAGAAGAGGAAAAGCAAATTCAGCCACAGCAATGCAGCCCAGTATTTCTTGGAAGGACTGCCAGTGCCAAGTGCCAATGGATTTATCTCGTTAGGCAGTAAAAGCCCTTTTCCTGACACTGCTGACACAGGACAAAAGGATAATTTTGCCTTAAACTATTTAGCTGTGAAGGTTAAAGTTAACAGACAGGTGAGGATTTATTGGTCACAAATATTAGAAGCATTTGTTCTTAAGTGTTTTAGTGACTCTGCAGCCAAAATTCCTCTGGCAAATGAATTTTCAGAAAGACTTGGAGTAGATCAATGAAGTAGATCAGCAAATTGTTATAGATTTCCCTTTCCAAACCAAGAAGCAGGATAAAAGCAAGACAAACCTGGCATGAAAATTCAAATGAAGCATTTATAGCTGATAGTATGATCTCTTTTCACACTCCATTGATTTCAGCTCTGGTTTGAACTCTGTTAAACTTTAATGTCAATGTAAGTTACAAAGTGACTTGCTGTAACAGACTTACCTCTGGTCAAAAACAACTTTTAACTGCAAAAAAACCCTCCTTAACCTAAGAGGTCAACTCTATTTTGGGGAAAGACCGCAAAATTACATCCAAGCCCCTGAATGCAACAACTTTGTCACTGATTTGAGGTACAGCACAACGTTATTATTTGCAGCGGGTGGAAAAATTTGCCTTTGCTTCCGTTTTTCATGGAAAAGTCCAGCAGGATGTCAGGCAGATGGGGGCAGCAGCACCTCAAACTCCCAGCGTTACACCCGGCAAGCAAGAGCCACAGTCGGGGAAACGTGTTCCATCAACACAGAGCTTTTGTGTACACTTCCAAAAGCCAGCTTAAAACTACTGTGATCTCTTTGCCCTTTCAATGAATCCCTGTTTTTATTAATAGTGTTATTAATCATAAATTCACTTTACTGTTTTACACTGGTTTACATATCTTTATCATAGTATGTACTTCTTTCATGGCATGCCTGCATCTTTCCAAAAATCCATGAATCTGAAAAAATTTCCTTTTCACATCACGTCACAAAACATTCTGAAATCTGAGAAGATTTATTTCAAATTTTCACAATATATATGTCATTCATCCCTTAAAAGCAATGCGTAATTCCAGAGAACCTCACAAAATTCAGTACACAAGTGGTACACTACTCAAAAGTAGTACTGGTCCTCAGAACCCAACAGTATGTATGAAATAACAGGTTTTTAGCACCTAAAAGTGAAAGATTTGGGGGGGAAAATCCCACATTTGTGGCAAATGCAGTAGGGATCCCAGCCTATTTGGATTAGAGTGGCTGCTTGGCTTGCAGCAAAACTTGAGCATGGAGAAACAAATGCATCTGAAATGAATCTGCAACTCTGTCTTACCAAGGTGTTATTTACTAATTGTGGCATCAGGATTGTAAAATTGCAACAAATAACCTTGCTTAACCCCTTTACTCTGCTATTGTCAGCACTTGGCACTTGTGAATTCCTGTGTGCTTGGGCATTTCTGCCTGCCTGCACTGCAGCTAGGGATAGCAAGTAAAACCCTTGTGTCTGCTCAGCAGTTGGCAAAGTTTTATTTGCCATAATTCAGTCTGCATGAGTCAGCACTGCCTCCCTTCACAACATGGTCTGGCCTGTCTGGAAAGCTGCTTTCTCTATGGTTACATAGATGTTCTGTAAATCTCAAAATAATTTCAGTGCGGTAGGCAAAGAAGCCTTTGCCACACTGCACAAATACAGTCCAGCTCCCCATGCACTACTAAATAATATCAGTGCTTGGCAGGGAACAACGTTGGGACATGAATATTTTATTTTATTTCATTTTATACAGCTATGAAGTAATAGAAAATCTTGCAAAATGAATACAGTAGCCATTTGTTACTTTAAAACCTGTGTGGGCTTCTGGTTCAGAAACCAAAAACCAACATCTCTAGAAGCTCTATTTTTGATGCAGTGTGTGTTTTGTGCCTTCTATGACTTTTTGATAAATTGCTACTCAGAATCAATATCAGAAATGCACCACACTTGTTCTGTTAGGTGTGGAAAGTAAATATTAACTGGTCCTTTTGTTTATCCCATTGTGTTTTAAGCCTCCTTTTTTAAATAAAGATGTAGGTTAAAAGATGGTATCTAGCATTTACTCAAAGGGAGGAAAGCTGTTGGACACTGCTGTAAATATGAAACCTGCAGCAGCACTGAGTGAGGGTTGATTGCTTCTGTGTTCACTGGAGGGAAAACAGAGGAGGTGCAAAAGAAATTTTGGCATGAATAATAGAGTTGAATCTTACAAAGGGGTCAGAGCTGTCACTCATCAGGTAGGTGTGGCTGTTCCCAAGTAGTTCTTTGTGGCTGGGACAACAAGCTGGACTCTCCAGATGAGGAAATGCCACTCATTAGGAAGCAAAATCAAACAGGTCACTAGAGGAGGAATGTGTGCAGGTCACTATTGAGCAATTAGTGCTTTTTGACCACTCAGAAATAGTTGTTGCTTTACGTTCCTCGATCTCTGACCAGTAACTGTGCACAAAACCTGGCTTATTCTTGTAGTAACTGATTTCTGGTGTTTATTTGGTTCTGGTGTAACTTTATGTGTTTTAAATATACATTTGCAGGAAGATGTCTGTCATCAAACTGAGACACTGCCTGGTCAGAGGGCTTGGACAGGGAGAACAAAGCATTCACTTCTGGTGTGCTTTCCTGCAGCAGAGCAGAGAAAAAAACCAATATTATGGAGTAAACTAAGAGCAGAGAAGAACTTATGTTACCTTGTGCTTACCAGTTCAGGCTAAGCAATTTCATTAATGATCTTTTTTGCTGTCAGTGGAGATCTATCTTTCCTTATTACTCTGAAGATAGTAAAATTTCTTGTAACAGGAAACTGAGGACAGAGTGCAGACAATGATCAAAAAGTAAAGCCTTAATGTGAAAATTGAGTTAATAGTAATAGTTTCTCCATCTTCATTATATCTTATTAGGGTTTGCTCTTTTATGTTGGTTTTGGCTCAGACATGACAAGGAGATCTTAGAATCATAGGATGGGTTGAGTTTGACCTTAAAGATCATCTAATTCCAATCTCCTTGTTATGGGCAGGGACACCTCCCACTAGAAGCCCAGGATAATAAATAATACCATAGCAATCCTCGAGGATGAAACATTGCTTATAGTAAATCCTACTTCTTTTCTGCTCCTCCCACACTTTTCATCTTAATTGGTCTCCTCTGAGTAGCTGTTGTGCTGCAACCCTGCCCTATGTCTGGAAGAAGCCTCTATCTTATCATACCATTAGTTTCCTCTCCTTTCAGCTCCCTTTTCTATTATCAGGAATTATTAAGCAATATCTCTTACTTTAATGGTGTTTTGAAACAAACTAATTCATTCCTGCAGTTTCAATTTTCTTTGCCACTGTCTACTCATTGCTAGGAGGGTATTGTCACCAGAAGAGACTTTTATTTCACCTGGTATTTGACATCAGCCCCCAAAAACACATGTTGAAGCTTGTAAAAAGCACTCTTTCCAGATCCTGAGATGCCCAAAGGCACTATCTGCAACAGTGCCTGTAGAAACTCCACCTTCATAAAAGTAGTGTTTTTCTTTTGAACCTAACTTCAGGAAGTAGTCAAACTCGAGTGGAAACAAATTTCATTCTCCATTTTAAAGATGTAATACTACTTTGTGCCTCAGACATTACTAATAAAACATCTCTGTAAGATCATTAGGTTGAGTAAGAGTTCAGCTTTACTTCAAGGATGCAGTTTTTTATTGCTGACACTAAACATTGTATGTCTACATACTCCATTTCCAAGGAAGAGTGACTTGAGGGGCTGCTGCATTCAAATGTGTCTGCACTACAGGTTTTGAGTCCTCCTCCTCTTCCTGATAATTAATCTTACAGATATTTATTCTTCTAGTATCTCTGATCAGCTCTAGTTCATTGTAATAACCTAGATGCATTGAATTTGTGCAGAATCAGACCACATAAAGCTTTGATGTGCTAATTTTTTATACCAGGTTATCTTGCTAGAGAGTCAGCTGAATTTTTAATTCCCTACACCTCCTCCCTCCCCAGGCAACAGGTCAAAAGAGGTGATTCCAAGACCCCACTGGATGTCCAGCTCTGGAGTCTTTAGCACAAGAAAGGTGTAGTCCTGTTAGAGTGGGTCCAGTTCAGACCATGAAGATGCTTAGAGGGCTAAAGCACCTCTGGTATGAAGCAAGGCTGAGTGAGTTGGGATTGTTCATCCTGGAGAGGAAAAGGCTCCAGGAAGACTTTATTGTGGCCTTTCTGTACTTAAAGGGGCCTGTGAGAGAGGTGGGAAGAGGTATTTTCAATGGGCCTGTTTCAGCAGGAGAAGGGGTAAGGATTTTAAACTGAAAGAGGGTCAATTTAGATTAGATACAAGGAAGGAATTTTTTTCTACAATTAAGGGGGTAAAACACTGTCAGAGAAGTTCTTGATGCTCCATCTCTGCAAACGTTCAAGACGAGACTGGACAGGGCCCAGAGCAACCTGATCTAGTCAAATATGACCCTGCTTCTTGCAGGGGGTTTGGACTAGATGACCCTTAAAGGTCCTTTCCAACCCAAACTATGCTACCATTCTGTGATTTTCCTGGCTTCAGTTTTGTCTCAAAGGAGGTATTAGGCAAGGTATGTAGTTACCTCAAATGAGGTACATTGCTGCTTTCCTATAGGGATTTCACAAAATGAAGCGGATGGGTCATTCCCTATCTGTCATATTTACAGAATCAAATATCCCAACATCCTTTTTACAATTCCTGCTTTATGTACTTTGTCACCTCAAAGCCTGTGGTTAAGCACAAACACAGCCCAAGCTCATTTGCTTGTGGTATGTGGCAGTCACATCAATTACAGAAGAAAGGAACCGTGAGGTTCTTTGAAAAGTCACCTAGTTCAATGTTCAAGGCACAATCATCTGTATTTACCAAACTCCTCCAACATCTGTCCAACCTGTTTTTAGAGACTTTCTTGCACAGATTTTTACACTGGCCTTCCCAAACCTTAACTACTGCAATCAGTAACCTGATCGATTTTGTCTTACGAGGAGAAACATGATTATCTGGTTTATTGTTATCTTAATCCTCTCTACAATGGCCTTTATGAACCTGTAAGCTGTTATTTCTGATGCAAGCACTTGTCTTCAGTCCAGAGAAGGCTGGAGGTGTTGCCAACACAACAAAGTCACATTTAGAACTGCTGTATCACTATAATGTGTACTAAACAGATTAAAGGCTGCGTTTTAACAGGTGTTAGAAAGTAATTCAAGTGAAAAATGTCAGAGGAGAGACTTTTTAATTGGGCTTCAGAGAAGCCAGTTCTTGACCCAGGGCTGCTTTGTTATCCCAAATAATTATTTGGAATTATATGAAGCACTGCTCATGAAATCTGCTGATGACTTCAAAACAGCCCAAGGCCACCTGGGCCCCTTGAATAACACACGTTTTAATCCACCTACACAGGAAGTATCTATGCATCAAAGCCGAGGTTGTTGTCTGTTCATAGGATAAAAATACAAAGCATGTTTTTTGGCCTGAGTGTGAAGGAGGAGAATGCTGTATCTTCAAAAGCAGTCAATCAGATGAGGGCTGTGGAGGTCACAAGGGGTAAATGCTTGAATGCTGCCAGTGCAATGTGTGGCAGCTGCAACAGCAAATGCAGACGTCAGGTGTGTAAGCACAAATACTGTAAGTGCTAGGATGTGGCCGTGGCCATTGCATGGCACAGGAACGTGACTGTTCTGGAATCACCGTGAATGATAAAAGGTGTTACAAACTGGAAAGGCTCATTAGGAACCCAGAAGAATGAGTCAGTGGAAAAATCTGGGCGGTACGAAGGTGATAGGTAATTATCTACACAGAAAAAGCATAGCATAAAGGCGCTGTAATCATCTGTGCACGGCGAGATCCTCTCGCTGGAGAAGCCAAACGTTCGGTGGTTAAAAATTATGGCGTTTTCCACGTGTTGCCTTCCTACAGGATTCTTTAATTTTTGGAAAAATAAACCCCTGAAGCCCTATGTATTTCAGTGCACTGAGCGGTGCCTGGCGTGAGCCCAATTCAGGCGCTGGTGCCAGCCCCCTCGGCGCTGCTGTGGGGGTCCCCGCGGGACACGCTTCCCACGGAAAAGCACCGAGGGTGCTGCTACCTGCTCCCAGCTGGAAGAATTGTCTTGATCTGGGTGCTCTGCACGGAACAGAGGCCACGGCTTTTCAGCTTCCAGTAGAGACAGGGCTGGGATATAGCCGGAAAGCTAAAGCAAAGGTAACCTATGGAGCAGTAACTGTTACCATAGAGCAAAGGCACCGACAGGCTCGGTGCCGACATCCTCGGACCGCGGCACTGTTTGGCGAGCCCGGCCCAGACCCAGGGACTGCAGCCCACGGCACAGCGACCCCTTCACCGGGCTCCCACAGCCCCATCCCGGCCGCGGCGGGGCCCGGCCTCGGGCAGCGCCCGCCCCCGCTTCCTCCCCCGCCCCCGCCGCCATGTTGTGGGGCCGGGCGCCGCAGGAGGCGCAGGGGCCGCGGCCCGACGGAGCCGCCGCTCGGGGCAGCGCAACAGGTACCGGCGGCGCGGGGGGCGCGGGCCGCGGGCGGGGCGGGAGCGCTGCGGGCTGCACTGCCACGAGCCGCTTTACTTATCTTTTATCTCTTAGCTGAGTCTGGTTTTTTGGTTGGTTTTTTTTTTTTTTTTTCTCATTTCATTTTTAAAATTTTTTTCGGGTGGGGGTGGTGTCTGGGGTTCTGGGCGGTAGCGGCGGAGGCTCCCACTGCCGGCGCTGCCGCTGCTCGCCCGCCCTCGCTCGGTGCGCTGCGAGCGGAGAGATCCCGGTGCCGGAGCCCAGACAGCTCCCGGAGCGCCCAGGGGAGCGCCCTGCCGAGGTGAGGTGACTCGGACGCGTTTGTAGAGCTCGGTTCCTTGTGGTGGTGGTCATTTTGTTCCGTTTAGTTAACTGTGAAAGCCCGGAGAAACCGAGCTGGTTTCTGCAGTTAAAGTTTGCAAACTGTTCCGTCTGTAAATAGACTGGCTTTTCTCGGTCTCGACTTCTCACCGCGGCATGTCGTAATTCAGAAAATAAAATGAGGCTGAGGTACGTGATTCGGTTCCCAAAACATTAAGGTACCATTTTGAATACAGTACATGGTTTTCAGAGCTAACAGGGCTTTGACATCTGTCACATTGCAGAACTCGAAAGTAGATCGTGCTTTAAGGTAGTGCCTGCGTTCTTTGAAGTTATTGTTGCAGCGGTTCTCTTAAACATCAGTCTGAAATTCCCCATCTAAAGCACGGCAGTGAGAAGTCTCAAGCTTCTTTGCCCTTGTGTCCAGGCTTTCCTATGATGTGCGTCGTTCCTTTGGGAAAATGCTGGTTTTTGAGCTGGTTTGCTGTCGGTGCTGGCCTGTGGTGGCCGCAGCTCCCACGCCGGAGTGTGCACAGGGAAACTCGGGGGTGTGTGCGGCAGAACGTGATGTGGGTAACACCGGTGGCAAAGAGCGGTGGCTGCTCGCTCTCAAGAACTTTTAGTTATTCCTCTGAAATTTGCTTGTAGCAAACATCTATATCCGCTGATGCGACACCGACATGTAGAAGTAATGAGTGGCAGGAACTAATTGGATAAACAGCTACCAGGGCTTCGTTCTGCTCCCAAACGTGGTTCATTTTTGTTACCTTGTTTCCATTATACCTCCCCTGTTTTGATTGAGTGTATTTTTTTATTATTCTGACTCATCTGGGAGGGGCATTCACACCACAGGACCTCTGAGTATTTAGAGAAACCCTGATTCAGACTCCGGGGTCCGTATGATGTGAAGAGAACTGCATGATATCTGCAGACATGGATTTAGGCTGCTCTGTGCTCTCTGTTGAACAGATTTTTTTGTTAGGTTAGCCTCCTAACTCAGATGCCTAAATTAGATCAAGTGAATATGCTTATCCTTTTAATTACTATCCTGAGGGAATTGCATTTACTTTTTTCTCCTCCATCTGTACAAGATCTGGGATACAGGACGTATCCCTGGCTGAGTTGTAATTGTCACTGTAATAGAAACAAAGAGGATGTTCCTGTAGCACTAACAATAACAAAATGGGATACCTATAGCCTGTTTGTGTTAATCACAAAAAAAGAAAAAAAAAGGATTCTATACCATAGGTGCTGGTCAACGCACCCAAGCTTTGTGGATATTTATTTTTTTAACCATTCTTGTCGACAGAGTGAGATAGATCAAGGCAGAAGTGATGCATGGATGATTTTGAACTGTGTTTTTGAGAAGGCTTTACTTACTGAAATTCCAGTGTATTGGTATTCCAGTGATTTGTACCACAGCAGTACTTACAGTAAAGTTTTTTACAGATATTTCTGTTGTAGTCTTTAATGTTGAAATGTGAATTAATTTCATGCCAGAGAAAAGTAGCAGCTATGAAAAATGAAGCTCAGTCTGTAGGTGATAGTATTTCTTCATTGAGCTGCTTGTCAGGAGTTGGTGAGGGAAATGAGGCAGCATTTGGAAAGTGAAAGGTGATGTGCATGCTTTGCTTGGGGTGTTATCAGAAACCTTCACAGCTTCTGAAAATAGGCATCTGTCAGGAAAATACCTTGGGATTAGTTCCTGAAAGGCAGTGAAGTCCAGATTAGTTCCTGTCACAAATTGAGACAGATGTCTCTAGTCTGAGAGATAACCTGTTAGTTAATAGTTTGCAAGTAAATTATCTACTGTTGCCTCAAAAGATTTAATTTGATCAGCATGCAAAATATGTGAAAAAAGCTTTTAATGAGATTTTTTTCTTTTAAAGGCCAGAGCTGGTCTCTTTGCCTTTTTAAAACTGGTTCAAAAATTGGGCATCTTTATTTGTAATGTAATTTCTGGCCTATTTTCACTTGAAAGGAGATCTCTCCAATATCTCAATTTCTAAAAAGCTTTTAACTGTTTCCATTTATTTTTATTTACCTCAAATGTAGTTGAAGAATAATACTGTTTTGAAGGGACTTCTGGAGGTCAGCTGGTCCAATCCTATGAAAAGCATGGTTAACTCAGATAACTCAGAGCCATGTCTGGTTGTGTTTGGATTTCCTCTGAGGGTGGAGATCCCAGAAGCTCACTGGACAGCTCTCTCCAGTTTGGTACGCACACTGGCTCAGAGTACATCCCCTCCCCTTGCCCAGGCTGCCAGTGAAGGCATTAAACAACACTGGCTGTGCTGTCGGCTCCTGGGGAGCAGCACTAGCTCCAGCCAGATGGATCTGGGACTACTGACCACAGCCCTTTGTTGGTCAGGCAGGTTTTCCACCCAGTTTACAGAGAACATTTTCAAACTATATTCCAGCAGTTTGGCTGTAAGGATACTGTGGGAGACCTTGGGAAAAGCCTTTGTAGTGTCAGAACAAGCTGCTGTGCCCTCCTTCACAGGGCCAGTCGTCTCAGAGATGGGATGTGTCAGGTGTGGCTTCTCCTCAGCAGCCACATGCCATTTCCCATCTCCTTTTTCCTTTCCAAGCATCTGTAGCTGGGTCCCAGGAGAATTTGCTCCATAATCTTTCTAGGGACTGAAGTAAGACTTAGCAGCCTCCTGTTTGCCTTTTTCCAGTCACCAGGATCCTTCAGCAGTCACCACGAGCCCCCCAAAATATCAGGCCTTGGTCTTACAGTGACATTAGCCAGTCTCCTGGCAGCACTGGGCCTGTGATTGCAGATGTATGCAAATGCTCTACTTCCTTGTTTTCAAGTTATTTTGACTTTCAAAAGCTGCTTTCCATTCAGTGCAATGTTAAATCTCTTGGTGAAGGATATTAGATGATGGATCTTGCCATGTTTTTAAGTTTTGGGGTGAAGCTTGATGTAGACACCCCTTCCATGAAAATTATGAGAGCAGTAGTTGCCTGACAGAGATTTTGGGGTGTTGCTTGGATTGGAAGGTTTATTTTATGTGGCTGAATGATTGGGAAAGTCAATAACCCTTCCTAGGCTTTTTTGTCGTAGGTGATGATTGGTGAATATAAAGATAACAAAGATAAAGTTGTGCTAATTGGAGAGTTCTCTTTATTTTATGACTGACTGACCTATTTCAAGCACTATCACTCTTTATTTTATGACTGACTGACCTATTTCAAGCACTATCACTCACCAGTAAAACACTTAAAGCATACTGTGAGGTCCAGAGGTTGAGCCTAGATATGGGGTGAAATAGGGTAGCTACTGTATTCTTCTTACCTTTTAAATATGCTATCACTCTTTAACTTCACCTTTTAAAACTTCATTTTTCTTGTATGCCCTGGTTGGTGATAGGTGACACATCAGACTGTTCTGAAGGGAAACACTCATGTTAGAGTGCTTGGCTGGATTTCTGGAAGGGCTAAGCAGCTGTTTTAAGTGATCCTGAAATTTTCAAATGCTTAGTTGCAAATATTGCAGGTAGCTGAATTCTCTCTGGTATCGTGTGTCTGATTCCTGATCAATACAGAACTGGGAGATTTATGTCTCCTTGTAAGCTCAAGTTCCTTCCAGTGACAGACCAATGTAAACCAAAATTTTCAGGCAGCTGTGAGCAGTGAAACCTTGTTTTCTGTGGCATTGGCTGTCTGAGTTTGATCAGATGTGAGCCTGTGTTGAATTTTTTCTTGTGGTCAGTATATTTAGAGCAGCTTTTAGCCATGTGGATCCTCTGGTGTCTAATACAGGTACTCAAACATACAGCAGTCTTTCTCTTCCTTGGAGGGCACTAAATTTGGTTGTGTCTTCTCTGTCTGCTTGCCTACTTTTTTATGAATGTTATATTCAGTTAAAATCCTTACAAAGGACACCCTTCTGTTAAGCTTGGCTCATGTTGGGCGGTGGGGTTCACAGTCGTTGACTACTCATGTCTCATACTCTGAGAAAGGCAAGCTGAGAATTCAGGCATCCTGGTTGCTTGGTTACTATAAAGTTACTGCTTTCATTAATTCACTTGTCTATCGGGATGGTGGGGTTTTGTTTTGTTTTATTTTCAGATTTATTTCAGGATAAGTCTTTAGAAAACAAATAGGAGACTTTATTTCATGAGTTCCTTGTTCTGTGTATACATTGCAAGAGATACAGGGACTGTAGTAACTTGTTTTTCTACAAGTTAAAACTTGTTTTTCTACTTGTTTTTTGGTATTGTTGTGCCATTAGCACCAAATGTTGTAAAGGTGAGGATTAGGTCATATAAAAATTATAAAGTAAAAATGGAGCTGATGAAATGTCATTTTTCTTCAAATTGGGAGTATTTAGAATTTTGTCAGTGTAGGAGCAGAGCCTGGCCAGGTTGGTTGCTTGGATCCTACAGTTAAAATAATGGATTGAACATTAATGTATAGATGAATACAGTGTTGTGTAACACTCATTTTCAGAACAACACATGAAATTCAAATGCTGTAACATGATGACAGTGGCAGAACAAAGCATTGGAATTACCTAATAGAGGACAAACACCTGAGAACTATTTTTAAACATTTTGGCAGTTACAGATTAGTTGAAAAGGGATGGTTGATCCAGAAAAGTCACATCTTCTTTGGAACAGCAATTCTGGGAGCAGCCAGATTGACTTGAGACACTTTGATATGGGATGTTGTTCCTCCAGAATTAGCAGACAATAATTCTGAGCAGGCTCTACCAGAGAAAACATTCAAGGCTGATGCAAGTGGAGTTTGTGAAATGCTATGGCATCAGTCATAGGCAGTGTCTGCAGTTAGTGATTCAACAGCATGCACATGAAGTCAGGGTAGAACAGGAAATGGGAGTTAACTCTTCTTTGTTTCTAAAAATATTACAATTGGAATGTGAAGAAAAATTACCTATTATGGCTATATAATAAATGTATCAAAAATCAGAGCATATTTAAATAATACTTTAGTCCTGTCTTTCAAAGGTCAAGAATTTTACTAATCAAAAACTAAAACTTTCTAGCTTTTCCCACTAGACTCTTATGACTTTAAGGTAGGACTTAAAGTGTCTTTTTAACTGAGATGTTTTTTAACTGAGATACTTTTGCCCCTCGGGATTTGACACGATATTGAGATGTTTGTCTAACATAGGTGATAATTGATCCCCTAAGATCATGAAATTCAATTTTGGTGCTCAAAACATTATTACTGTATGCCCTAGAACTCTCTGCTAAAGGTTGAAGAGACCACATTTCTGCTGGATGGTTTGAAGGACTGCTCTTGATAATGTCAGTGTGGGTGGGAGTGGGGTCAGAAGCAGGAGCCTCCAGCTGGGGCAGATGGAGGTGCTGTGGCCACACTGCCTGTCGTGGGCCCAGCTCAGGTCCCTGTGCTGGGTGGGATCTCTAGGACACCCACACTTTTCTGTGTCACTTTGTGGGATGCATTTTTACCCATCCAGCTGAAATACTCCTACCTATTTATTTTTTCCTGTTTTGGCTGCCATATGCTAATCTTTGCTTCTTCTCCCACAAGGTTTCCCTGGTTTTTGATTCATCAGAGTTAAACACCATTTCTTTGCTTTAAAGGCCTATTGTGGCTTTTCTCCTCTCTGCTTGTCATCTTATTCAATTTTGAGAAGTTAAACTTGCAATGCAAGTTTTGTGCACCTGCCCAGCTTGAAAGCAGATACCTAAACTGTAAATCCAGTCTCACTGAATGTTTTACTTCCATTAGTTTTACAGTTAGTCAGAAATTGTTCTCTGCTGAGCACAGAAGAGTGCTCACATATCTTTTGTTTTATACTTTGCTGTAGCAGCCCATTAGATGTTCTGTACATTTTGCACTGTTATCTGTGTCTGAAAGCTGAGCAGCAAGTTAAAGTAGCGTTTCTTCTATCAGAAGAAGAAAATAACATTAAGAATGCTTCTGTCAGTTTTGGTGTTATTTTTTGCTTGTTTTTGTTTTGTTTTTTTTCTAGCATTTTGCTTGTGCTCCTGATGGAAGGACAGGAGTGGGCTCAAATTTTCCTTCTGAAATGGCAAGATTTTAAATGAATAAGCTTAAAAGTAATAGGCTCTCAGTGTTCCCAGTCATGGTTGAAGTAAGAAAACAATGAAAAGAAGACAACTCATCAAATACTTACATCTTGCCCAAGTCCACATTGACATAAATTAGGAGTTACAGTGTGAGAGTAGAGAACTGCAGATTACAAGGTGTGTGTGGACCTCACCAAACAGCATTTAAGGGTGCTTGCACAAAGCTTTCAAATGATTAGATGTGAGAACTGATGTGTGTTAAAACAGAATCTAAAAAAAAGGCATATGGAGTGGGGAGTCATGTGAATTAGAAAGTAGGAAGCAAAAAAAAAAAAACCCCAAGAATATTTTAAGTTACCACCCCTTGAGGAGCAAGCATATCTCACTCAGCTTTCTGGAAAGGTTACAATATGCAGCCTGGAGTTCCTTCTCGAAGGTAGAAGCTCAGAGCCTTTAAAAAAAAAGTCTTATAAATAGTCTACACTCTGCTTCTTGCTTTTTTTTTCGTTTCCTTTTTAAGCAAAGCAAGCAGAGGTGGTGATGTCTGTCTGTCTGTCTGGGATCAGGTGAGTGAATGTATTCTCCCAGGGTGTGACAGAGCTGGGGTCAATTCCCATCTTTTCCTGAGGAAGTTTGTGTCTCCTGGGAGAAGGGCCAGGGGATTAAATAGTGAGCTTCCTGAGTGGGATTCTCATTCTTTCCCTCAGAAGAATTTCTTCCTTGCAGAGAAGGTTTAAAGCTGGAGGGGCGTGGACAAGACTGAGAGGGACCTGCAGATCTCTGCCTTAATATAGAGAATTAAAAATAAAATGGGGGAAACCTTCTCCTAGGAAGGAAAGATCTATTTTAATCTCCAGAAATAGAGAGAGCTGAACTGTGTCTTGATGCTTTGAATGGGTGCTTTCACAGCTGAGCAGCTGTGTAAGAAACAGAGTAAACCCAGCAATAGTGACCACACAATTCTGTTTTTTGAACAGAAACAGAGATCCTTGTATTTTGTATGGTCAGTATGTTCAGAAAGCCTTTTAGTCAGGCAAGGTGGGCAGAAGGGTGTTTGTTAGAAAAATCCTTTTTGTGTTCTGTCTGAATCACAGAATGTGTAGGTTGGAAGAGACCTTCAAGATCATCGAGTCCAACCCAGCCCCAACACCTCAACTAAACCATGGCACCCAGTGCCACATGCAGCCTTTCCTTAAACACATCCAGGGGTGGTGACTCCACCACCTCCCTGGCCAGACCATTCCAGTACTTTATCACTCTTCCATAAAAAACTTTTTCCTGATATCTAACCTGTATTTCCCTTGGTGCAGTCTGAGACTGTCCTCTCCTTCTCTCAGTTGCTGCCTGGAGAAAGAGACCAACCCCCACCTGACTGCAGCCACCAGGAAGGTGTAGAGAGTGATAAGGTCACCTCTGAGTCTCCTTTTCTCCAGGCTGAACAACCCCAGCTCCCTCAGCCATTCCTCACAGG
>JBBMKD010000145.1:105962754-106010793 GCA_037834095.1 Argya squamiceps | reverse complement strand
TTTTTTTTTTTTTTTTTTTTTTTTTTTTTTTTTTTTTTTTTTTCTTTTTTTTTTCCTTTTTTTTTCTTTTTTTTTTTAATTAGTAAACTCTCATACCAGTATGTCTTGAACAAAGAGAAGTTTTAGTCTGTGCTGCTTCATAAGACCTGACTAATGCTTCTTATTCTCTCATTTTTAAGAGAGCACTCCAAAAAAAGCAGGAAGCAACTGCTTGGCCTATTACAGGGTCACTGCTTTGCAAATATAATGGATTGTCTTTCTGTTGTCCAGATCTACAGGTGTTGTTGCAAAGAGTAAATCAGTGCTGCAGTCTCTGTCCTTGCTAATTGGCTCTTGAAGCAAAATTCTGCAATGTATCTTCCTCCTGCCATGGAGAAAGGGAAAAGAGTAATAGTGTGACCACACATGATGCTTCCATGGTATTTGCTTTCTTCCAGACAGAGCCTGGTTGCTCCAGACCTTAATTCCTACCAAAACTATGTGGCTGTGGTTTTTCTGAGAAGTGTTTTGAAAAAAAAATTGATTCAAGTATAAATATTAACAAAGATTGTGGTAAGGCTGACCTTCATAAAATGGCAATATGCCTATGATAGGGCAAACAAAAAGCTTTTTTCCCTTCTCCTGCAGTCTGCCCAGCTCTAATGTTTTCTAATGCTTTCAGTGTGGTCCTGACATGCCCCCTGCTTCTTGCAATCTCCTCATTTCTTTTCTCCACTTGTATCAGGGATAATGAACACTGAGAGAGGGAACAGCAGTTACAATCTGGCAGGTCAGTTTGTGAAAACAATTAGTGCTTTAGAGATTGGGACTAGTCAAATGGCTTGTTTACAAGAACTTGCTGTTCTGCTGTTTAAATGTAAGATCCAACTTTTCCTGTTTTCCCTTTAAATGGTAGCAGGACTTAGTGTCATCTACAGTGTTCATAAGGATGTTTGGTCCTGTTGTTACACCATGGATTTTGTGCTGTGTCTGCCACAGTTTCTTACAACTGGTGACTGAGTTCACCAAGCACATCTTGTGGGGCATTTTGCAAAAACAATTCTGTGAAATGCTCTGGTGGTGACGGCCATGATTTCATCCATATAATCTATTTGGGACATTGGTTATAATGTTTTCTTGATTTTTATTTTCTTTCTTCAGTGAACATTTCTGTATGGCATTGTGTAATGCATAGTGTAAAAATGGTGTAAGTTTGTCTTACAGTGAGAATATTTTGCTGAGATTCCCCTTGGTAAATAAGTGGTTCCCACTTGTGTCCTGAAAGCTTCAGGTGCTTTTACACCTTTGTAGATCTTTATAGATGGCGACTGCAGCAACTTTATTTGCAATTTGTGAAAATAAGCAGCTTTTAGCTTTGATATATGTGTAATCTCCAAGCCTTTGGGGTGTGCTGGAGAAATGAAGAAGACAGAATACTTGTTGAGGGCAAGCTCCATTCTTTGGGAAGGACTGTTTTCACAGACTTTCAAAAAAATGTGTGTAGATTTCAAGTTTACTGGATTGTTTCTTCCTTCTTTAAGAAAAGTTGAGGGGAAATTATATTGCAGCAATACTTTTTTTCTTCCTGTTTTTTACTTCCTGGTACAACTTGAGAATCTGTCACTGGAGAAGTATCTGTGCTTGGTGTAGCCTGGTGTCTGAATGACGTGGATCTGTACAAAGGGATAAGAATATGTTCCCAGTGCTGGTGAGATACAAAATCCTGTAAAAGTCCCATTTATGATTTTTGGTTGCTTCTGCAAGGTCATAGTTTTCTTTGTTTGTAAGGGTTACTGTAGGAGGGTTTGGTTCCCTTCAAGTTTAGTATTTATTTAAAATACAACAAGGTCTGCATATAGACATAATAGTGAGACAACAGAGCTAAATCATGATTTAATCACATCACACTTCTGTAATGTACTCTCAGTACAGACCCACTGGGCAGTTCCCTCTTATTTTTGGACCTTGGGTGTTGGTTCATCTACATGACAATGCCCAGCACAGATTTACCAGGCTGGTTCAGCCCAGGCCTGGGAAACTTGGGAAATTTTCAGGTACACTGAAAAAATTCTGTGTTGATAATCTGGGCAGGGATGCTCATTCGTTTTGCTGATGAAAATGAACCAGGAACAGGTGTCCTCCATAGATGCAGCTCCTTCATAAATAGGAATGACCTTCACCAAGTGAAAGTGACATCAAAGTCCTCCAGATTTGTCAGGTGAAATTGATTTTAAAATGTGGTATAGTTGTGACTCTGGGGACATTACAATGAGGAGAAGGGGTTTCCCCATTTAGAGTGCATGAGGCTGCCTGGGTTACTTCTACTCGTGTGCTCAGCAGTTGAGGGTTTTGAAACCTCAATCTACACAAGCCATTTCAGCAAAACCAAGGCAAAATGCAACATTCTCTATAACTTTGAGTTGTATGAAGTATTTTAGAAGTGTATCTTAAGATTTGGGGCTTTAAGAGTTAACCAGTTTACTGTCAAAACCTGCGTTGTTGGATAACTATCTGACTTGTATTATGAGGCCTCCCTTCAAGTCTTGTGTCCAGTTTTGGGCCCCACAGTGTAAGAAGCATATAAAAATACCAGAGTATGTCCAAAAGAGAGAAACAAGGATGGTGAAAGGACTAGAGGGCAAGACTTTCGAGGAACAGCTGAGGATGTGAGGTTTGTCCAGTTCAGGAAAGAGACTGAGGGGTGACCTTGTTGGTGACTACATCCTCCTCACGGTGGGAGCAGCAAGGGAAGTGCTGATCTCTTCTGGTGACAGGACACCAGGGGATGGCTTAAATCCATATCAGAGCACATTGAGATTGGATATAAGGAAAAGTTCTCCACAGAGAGTACAATCATGTACAAGAAGCTCCCCAGGGAAGGGGTCATGGCCTCAACTGGTGTCCATGAAGTGTTTGGCCAGTGCTCTTTAGATATGTAAGGTTACCTTTTACAGTGTCCTGTGTGGAGTCTGAAATTGGACTCAGTGATCCTCTTGTGTCCCTTCCACTTGTGATAGCCTATGTTTTTGTGATTACTCATTAAAAAATAAACAAACTAAAAGCTGCCTGAAGTTAAGAGAATAAAGTGAGTTGGAGGAAAGATCAAATATGTAGCCCCAATCTGGTAGGACTAAATCTGGAACAAGTCACATGTAGGTAGAAGTCTGCTGATTCTGGGGGTGTTCTCCAGCATCCTGCTTCTGTGTCATGGTTTCAGGTTCTGTTTTAGACCCCTTTGACAGAACAGGTTTTGCAGAGAAATAGCCTGTAGAAATGTTTAACAACATTGGCAGCATTTTTCAGGAAGGCTCTTTATAGATCTCAAGTGTCTCTTGATAGGCTGCTTGGTAGGTCCATGTCTTGGAACAGGTCCGTGCTTCCGTTTTTCATCTTTCTGTGGTTGATACCTTGTGTCATTGAGCGAGATCATTTGGACTCACCAACCACTCCCTTTACTGTCTTTAAGTGGACAGCTGTACATGTGTGTGTAGCCACAAATGTATGGATGCATAGTAATGATGATGTGAGCTCTATATAATGAATTGTTAACAACTGATCCCAGACATTCTTAATTTTATTGAAGAAATGTGCAATAGATACAAAAAAAATTGCTTTGCTGTCCTCAGGTGGACCCGGAGTGCTTTCCAGTTGTGTGCTTTTTATGCTGAGATGAGCAGGAGTTTCTTTGCAGGAAGGGAGTGTGGGGGATGTAATGTTTCTGTACTTAATATTAAAATATGTGGCTAAGAGAGGTGAAGGGTTTTTTGTGTATGTGTGTGGGTAGGAGGTTTGGTGTCTGAAAAGGGGGTGAGCGAGATGTGATTAATTTAAAAAAAAATTAAAATAAATATTTCATTTTTCTGGCTTCATCCTGTACAATGGTTTCTCCACAGAGAGCACAACAATAATGATGTATAAATTTCAGTATTTAAATAAAATTATCTCATCCAAAGCACAGGTTCACTTCATTGTCTTAGTTCTACAGTTGTAAAGCACTGAATTGTTCATGTTTTTCCCTCAGATAATTATTAGTGACTATTTTGCAGTTCTAAAGAATTCTTTACGTGGGTACTCTTGAAGGAATGCATACTAGAAAAAGAAAATCCTAGTACTCTGATATTTATTATGAAAGAAAATTCTGTTGAGACCCCATTTTTAAATGCTGCTTTTGAGTGTTTATGCAGTAGCTCAGGAGGAGGAATAACTTCATTGTGTTGCTTCTGCAAAACTGGCCGATGACAGATTTTTATTGGGACAAGCCCTTTCTTCATGTAAGAGTGTTTTCTTTGTTAATAGTGCATGGAGTGTTGGAGTGGATGAATTTGAATAATAATTGGTTTTCCACTTTGCTCAGCAGCAGGTTTCGCTTACAGAGCTGAGTACTGAACTTTTTATTATTTTTTTAAATGAAACACTAAATATTTACCGGGGAGAGCTGGCAGGGACCTCAGAGTGCTGGGACCCCGGGCTGTGCTGTCTGTCCCCAGCCATATGTCCCGGCGAGCCGGGAGCTGTTTGTGTACATCACTGCGAACAGTTGGTACTGTTTTCCTTTAAGAACTGCCACAAGGTTCAGAACTGCGCTGCATACCCTGTACAGAAAAAAAAAAAAAAAAATCCCGCCGCCCCCTCTGCGGTGCAAATGCCGCTGGTTCAGCAGCAGCAGCAGCCCCGGGCCGGGCATTGTTCGCTGTCGGAAGCGGGGCCGGGGCCGGGCGCGCCCCGCTCGGCTCTGCCCTTGTTGCATTATTAATGGCACGATGTTTTCATGTTGCAGATGGCTGAGGGTTAGCGGGGCGCATTGGGGACCATGATGGCTCAGTTTCCCGCGGCCGTGAATGGTGAGTAGCTCCGGGTTGCTCAGGTTAGGATGGGAGGTGCGGGATTTGTTGTTTGTTGGTGGGTTTTGGTGCCCGCAGCGGCGTTTGGGTCACTTTGCTGCAGGTCGCCGCCCGTAGCCTGGGCTGGGGCTGCCGGGCTGGGAGGGGAGCAGCATCACTGCAGTGTAATTTGGGCTACGGAGACGCCTGGAGTGGCTGGCAATCTCGGATCACTTACAGGGCTGAGGAATGTGTGAGTTGTAGTGCCAACACTGCCTGACTTAAGCAGCGAATATGCTAAGTAATAGTTGATTAAACTTGCATACCTTTTCTGTTACATAATTCAGCACAAAATGTGTTCCATTATAGTCCATTACGCTGTTTATTTTAAACAAAATATTTGAATGTGTCAAGCAGTTTGTGACATTGATTACAGTCGGCCCTTCTCAAAAAAAAAAAAAAAAAAGAAAAAGAATTAAAGAATTTTCCTCGTGATTGTGCTCTTTCCACTACAGCAACTTTTGCATTTGTTTCTTGGTGATTTCCTTTCAAAGATGTATGAGAGTTGGAACTTTAAAATTGTTCTTGTGTGTGGGTATGGGCTGGAGCTTTGATTTTACAGAAGGCTTGTTTGTGAAGGCACGATTTGCAAAAACCTGCAAAGAAATTTGACATTTGCATGTTGTTATTTGCAGAGCTGGCCAAAATGAAAATATGACTATAGAAACAATGTTTTGTACTTCAGATACTCCTGATAAGGAGTATTTCTCCTGATAAAAATAGAAAACTAGATACAGAAATGAGTGTTTATGTCATTTATCTGTGAAGGTTACTGCAGGACTGACAGGTCTTTAACTAATTTAGGAAATTGTCACTGAGATAAATTGGGAAAGGGTTTTTGGGTTGTTTTTGGTTTTTTTTTTCCCAGAACATTCAGATTTCAAATCAATCCTCTATTTTACAAACCTGTTTCATGTGAGTGTGAGACATTTTGTAAAAAAGAGTGAACCTGTGTAGTGAACACTTATTTTATACAGTCAGTTGCAGTTTTTTTCAGACTCTTTTACAGATCTTACAATAAAAACCAAGTAAAAGGAGTCAGTAAATATTAGGGGAAATTCTATGGACCAGATTTTTCTTTCACTTAATTGGACATAATGGATTTTTTTTTTAATTATTGTGACATGGTTTTTGCATCTCAGTTTAAAATAAACAGAAGCTCTCTTTGGAGAAGATACAGCTTTATGTTCTTGACTGTCTCTGTGGTTGATGTACGCATAAGTTATTTGATGTCTTTTTGTTTTGGCTTTTTATTCCTTGGTTCTGTTGGAGGATTGCAAGTGTGCTGTCAGTGCTGACCACATACATTGCTCTCAGAAGCCTTAGTTTGGGAGTGATCCTTGATCTGAAATCCCTTGGGCAGTACTGTCTGCCACTCTCAAAAAGAATAGTGTCAGAGGATGCTGCCTTTCCCCTCTCAGGATTTTACTGTGCTGGAAGGCATAGTAAGGGAGAGAGCAGGAGGAAGAAACACCAGGCAATAGTTAAACTGTTGCTCCTCAGAGTAATTTGGATGACTGTGTCAACTGTGTGTAGTCTTGCAGTCATATATCTTATCAGAACTGGTGAAATTTCAAACAAGTCAGGTGTTTTAAACAAGAGTTTTAATGTGATTTCTAGGTAGTTACCAAGCAACCTTTGCTGGTGAAGTTGTTGTTCTCTAATCTTTGTTCCTCCCTGCTACTTACCACTTACAAGCACTGCTGTAGTGGTTGCATTCAAAGTAGTTCACCTACATTTGCCACTCACTGCAGGTAACCTCTAACTATGTTTTTACACTTTGGTAGTGACTTGAAGCATGAGATGAAGAGTGAGGTTATGTGTGAGGCAACCAAGCCAGTGCTGCAGCCTGGGAGCACTGGCTGCCTGCCTCACCCTTGTGTTAGCACAGCATTGACCCTTCCCTTTTGTATCCTACTGGGGGAAATGGTGGGTTCCTTCTGTGGGAAAAGAACTCTTATTCTTACCAAGGTACAATATACTTAGCTTTTAGTTCCCAAGTAGTGCAATGCATGAAGTAGTTTCCTTTTCTGGGTTATTTTTGGCGTTCAGTGTTATAGAAAGTGAGTGGCATGGGGCAGATTGTGTGGCACAGTCTGAGAATTGGGGGTTCAAAGCACAATATTCAGCCTCAAACCAATACAAGTGGGAGATGCTACAACACTTTATTTACCAGCCTAAGCAGAGAAAGCAGGTCTGCACAGGATCCTGAGAAGGAAGGGGATTGGAGCTGTGTGTGTAGTTCCAGTGGAGAGACTCACCTTCATTGAGGCACCTTCAGAACGTCCCTTGGCCGAGCAGGGTCCTGAGCCTGTCCAGCCTCAGCATGTGGCTGCTGGCCAGACTGGGCTGTACTGGGAGCTGGCTTGTTCCTCTGTGGCCACATGTAAACACTGTGTGCTCCTGGGGCACCTATCCAAAGGCTGATAGACCTTTCTTTAAAGTCATGAAAGGACACAGAAAGGAACTCCCTTTGATTCTCCATTGCTGTCCAAGGTGACCTTCCTGGGTGCCTTACTAACAAGCTGAAATTCAAAGAGGAAAAGCAGGACTCAAGAGTGGGTGTTGTTTTTTCTGGAACTCAGGGCAGACCTGCCAGTTTTTACAAATATAAAATGTAAAGGTTATGGTGACATTTATATGAACAGGCAAGGCTGAGCAACATGTTTCTTATAGTGCACCAGATGGATAAGAGACATTTATCTATGTGAGTCCAGTCCTATCAAAGAGCCACTCCAGGCATAAACTTCTCCCCAGTCTGCAGACAATATTGAGGATACCCTACTGAGAGTTTAGTTCTATCCTGTAACTGCTTGAATATTGATCATTATTCCTGTGAAAATGATAATACAAACCCAGGTCATGGTAGTTGATTATTCTTACAGTTCTCCACCTGGGCAAAGCTTGCTTAGGAATTCATCCTGAGTCTTGCAAAAGCTTTTGGAAACGGCATTTAGTTGCACTAAAGAATAACTTCAGCAATTGTGTTTCTAAAGAAAGAGTTAATATACTAACTGCAAAAGACACTTGAGAGGATAAAGGCTTTAATAGGTTAAAATGTAATTCCATCTAATTTGTCTCAGTGATTGCTGCTTTTGTCACTGGAAGAAGTAACCTTTACTAGCCTGGCATGTGTTCTTTCCAGGTGAAGAGGAGTTGCAAGATGTTTCTTCTTCAACTCCCCTCCCTTCTTCTGTAGATTTGTTCAATGATATCTATGCTGAGGGGTCTTGGTTTGAGGAGATTTAATCTTACTGGACCACCTGGAACAAGGAAAGCAGTATTTGCTGATCAGTATCTTTCACATTGTGTACTTAAGTACCATTGGAATTTTTGGGCTGTGCTTTCTTTTGTATATGTTTTTATTTGCCATTTCTCTTCCCTTCCACCACCTGTTTCCGTTCGATATAAATTTTCTGTGGTCCAGCAGGAAAATCTCTGATAAACTGAGGTGTAGAAAGTAGTAGTTGTAACTCATTTCATGTGCTTCTAAACCTTGATAAATGAAACTGGATTTTGTGCTGCTGTGAGTAGAATTTTGTGTCCTTACAGGAGACTAAAGTAGACATGAAGGGGTTCTGTGAGGTCCTGGTTCCCTGGTGTCAAGGGTAAAACTCTCACCAACAGGTTCTGCTGCACCTCCTACTTAGAAAAGTCAGTCTCAAGCTTTGCAGTCTGAATTTTTTTGGATTAGGAGTGACTCTGGTCATCAGAGTTCAATTAAAAGCTTCTTGAGTGCAACCTGACTCTTCACCTTGTGTGCACTGTAGTATGGAAACTGTAGACTTGAATATCAGCAAGAGTAGATGAAGATACAAAGTTGAATTAGACCTTGCAAAACAAGTATCAGAACTTGTTCTCCTGTCTAAAAGTAGGAAAAGGAAAGAAATTATAAGACAAGAGCAAATATTTTTTCTGTCTTTATTTATGAATTAAACCTTCCTTTCTGTGAGGGCAGTGGTGTCAGTTGATATGGAGCAAAATTGATATGCTCAAGTCAGAGGGGTGTTTATCTTCCACTATCACACCCTGCAGAAAATTAGATTTCCAGTGTGTCTGCCATGTTATATGTTTTCTTTAATCTTGTAAGTCAGAAATAGTGCTGTAAGGTTTCAGAATAGAAGGTGTCTTATTTATATTAAATGTGAGGATAATATGATTCACATGGAATATGTAAGAGGAAATCTCAGAAGGAAAAAATATTTAGACATGGAGTTATATGTTAAATGGAGTAAATGGAAATAGGTTTTAGCAGGGGAAAGGTGCACTTTGTACCTTCTTCAAACCTGAGTTTTGCAGAAAACATGTAACAGATCCCATGGTTGGATTTCATTAGAGAAATAAATGGCTAAAATGGAAAGAAAATGGGTTTAAACCAGAAAGTTGTAGTCATATTATTCCTCATGGATTTTATCATGATGCCAGTCTTAATGGTTATCTATGGCAATATCATCAGTAAAAAGAAAACGTGTGTGGGTTCAGTTGGAAGATTACAAACTCTGGAGTAATTTTCCAGCCAGAATTACACAGTAGGGGCTGCATATCATTGGTTAAAATCATCACATTTCTGCTGTGCTGACTTCAAATAGCTTTTTAGCATACCATTATGGGCCAGAAGAATTTTTGTTGTGTGCTGGGGACTCAGCTCTGACTAACTAGGAAGACAAGCGGATGTGTTAGAGGATCATGTAGTAATTACATCATTTGAGGGAAAGGAAATGCATCCTCCAAAGTGGGGATGAAATAAGGAGTGCTGTGTGCTGTTGCTTCAGGCACTGCTGAGACATGTGGGTTAGAGGGTAGAATTTGGGTTATCTGCTTAAGAGGGAAAAAAACACAAAACCCAGGGAGTGAAATAGATACAGAACTGGGCTTCAGTGTAATTAATTAGGTGCTGAGAAAGAATAAAGGGATTGCCTTTGTTAACCTGCCCAGATAAAAGCTTACCGTTTTGTTTTGGGCTTTAATTTCAACTTCATCGCATTTCCTCTTCAGTAAATAATTTTGCTCTTTATTTTTCTTTACTAGGAAGGACAACATTAAGGAAGGAAACTAGCTTGTCTTTGAGTACAGTGTTAGGACAGGGTAAAACAGTGATGAACCAGCTGTTGATACAGTTGGTCTGGAAATGAGAATTGTTCTGCCTGCAGTGACATTCTGGACCATGGTCAAGGAGGAAATCTGATTGCCTTAAGGCAGCACTTGCATTTTAGGAAGGAATTAATGTATTAGAGTTTCTTGGAGAAGCAGCAGTCTGCACATGGTGACCTTGGAAGTCCCTTCCAATCCTGTGCTCCTAAAATGTAATGAAGAATTAGATAATAATGAAGATTAGTGTTAGATCTTGAGCTGTTAACTTACTCTAAGCCTGTAGCTTTGTCTTGCTAAGATTTCATTTTGTTAGTGTTATGTGTTAGCTTTTATAAGGTAAGTTTACACTGAGTGGGAAACCCAGGATGGTTTTTATCTGGAATACTGATACTGTAATGCAAACTGGTTTATTCATTTTGGATGTCAGAGAGGCTTCCTGGTGTTCTTTCTTCAAAGCATATAAAACCCTAAACAAAAAACACAAGAAGATCTACAAATACTTTCCCAAAGTGGAGCAGAAGGCTGAAGGCTTAGCTGAAAAGACTCAGAAACATAAATCTAACACATGGCCAAGTTTCAAAGTGCTTTGAGTGTTGAAATTTTTGTGTCTTTGAAGGTTTAACTCCCAAGTTTGTGAAGTACATTACTCCAATAAGCCACTGCATGTGGTTGTTGCAATTTAGGGTTGATGAGCACTGTGTGAAGTGGCACCATCTTTAACATCTACTAAATTCCAAATCATCTGTGATCATCACTTTGAACAGGACATGGATGATACTAATCACTATTGGCAGAATGAGTTCAGGTTTAGCCCACTAATTATAATGGCAAGAACAAACACATTTTTCAGGCATTGTGGTCTGTCAAATATATTTATATAATGCCCTATTACTTTAATTAGGAATCTTGTGTGTTCAGGCTTTGCACTGTACTGCATCAGACATCTGCTCTTTTTCTGACAATGGGGCAGTAGCCTTAAATCATCACTAAGAGAGCTGGAAGGGGTGAAACCCTGGAAAGCTGAAAGAATGTCAGTGTCCATGGGCCTAGCATTCATACTGGCTATCTTCACAGAAGATATTTTAATAAACTAAAACCATTTGTGCTTTAGTTGGATGTGAAGTTCTCTGTATGCAAGTCTCAAGAACAGGTAAGATGAAATGAATATCAAGAACTTTTACTGCTCTTTGACTTCTTACTGAAGTAATTTGCTTAAAAGTTTTTTTACATATGTAAATATAAATAAGAGGTGGTATATTTTAAATTATGCACTGACATTTTTCCCTGCATTTCTTCTCATAACCGTGGTTTAGCAGTGAACCATGACCTCTGCAGCACAGTAGGAAACATCTTCCCTGAAAAGTCCTGGTTTCACTGTTGTGGAACTCTGCACCTGTTACAGTGTGTGTTGATACTTGTGTAACTGAACTGAAAAGAATACACTTACATTTTCTTGCCAGCTACAAGTGAAATTTGTTGTACAACAAATAATAGTGCTTCCATAGCTGTGTTTCACAGGAAATCTTCAGGCTTGGGGAAATAAAATGTGTAAGTGTGAGTTAGTGCATAAACTGTTTCTGGTGGAGATGATGCAGGTTGGAAGGCCAACAGAATCTCTCCTCTTATTTCTCATGTTCTCTGTATTCAGATTGGATTAAGAAATACACAGACAGTCCTTTTTAACTTGGCCTGAAGATAACATTCACTAAGCTCCCTTTTCTGGAAATGATCCACTCTGTATCTGCCAGAATCTGTTACACAAAAGGATCTGGAATTAAACACAAAGTAGGGATACCTGTGAAAAAGGTGGCCACAGAGAGGTTGTGGCTCCTGTGCTAAGCAACACCAAATGAATGAGAGTTGTTTAGAGGCAGCTAAGGATAGTTTTGGTGGTTTTTTAGAGACAGCTAAAAACCTGTAAAGCCATAACAGTATAGAAATGCTAATAAGGGAAGGAATATTCACTGTTTTTTTTCATAGCTAAAAATCAACAGGATACCTAGTGAAATGATTCAGTTTAAGGCTAGCAGAAGAAAATGGGTTTCTTTGTTGGTTTGGTAGTTTGTTTCACATAGTGAACAACTCACAACTCATTTTTAGGACTCACTGTCTTTAAGATGTTTTGGAAACAGTACATGGAATCCAAACTTGAGGAGGAAAGATCTGTGCCATGGCTATTAAATGGTTGCTGCCTTTTTTTTTTCCTTAGGGGCCTTTTTGGCCCAAGAAGCTTAGTAAATTGGTGGTTTCTGGCAACTGAGAAACTGCGATAACTGTATTACCCAGGGAAAAATTCTGTTCCAAATTCTAGCCCGTAAATGTCCCCATGAGCTACTGGCAAGGCAAGATTAGAGATTGTGATATAAACTGATACCAATGGTTGTATGAACATAAATGAAATTTTTAATTTGTTATATTTCAAATCAAACCCCCATGTGTGCTAGAAAAGTAATATTGTATATGTGCTGGATACAGTTGGCAGGTTCTGCTAATTAGTAATTTAACCTTCTAAGGAGTATTGTTTAAGCAAGCTCTCTTATTCTTGATCTGTTTCCTTTGTGTTTCCTTCCAGTTTTCCCTCCATTTTTTCTTTCTGCCAGGACTGGGAGTTACAAGGAGGAGGGTAACAGTGATTAAATATACAGAACAGCTTCCATATGTGGATTAATTGAATTGACTAGGACATTTCAGCTTGGAAATGCAAGGGTGGGGATGGTGGAAGCCGTAGATGTCACCTTCCCAAGGTCATCCATTATTTTTCAGGCAAGGGAATGGTAATTGCTCTCTGATAACACAAGGATTAACCAGTATCAGGTGAAAGTACCATTGGCAGATCTCAGTCATACAGAGCACTTTGCACCTGTCAAGTAAACAATGGAAGCTGTAGGAAGTTGTGGATGACAGAAGGTTTGGATTCCTTAAATGATTAGATATAGATGGATTTTCCTTCTCCTAATGAGGCAGGACCTCTGGTTCAGGGGCTGCACTGGGGCTGGGGAGACCTCCTGGAGCAGCAGCACCACATGCTTGGCTCAGACTGTCACTCTGTGCTGGGATCTCAGCTGGGGGAATATTCAGTCTCTGCTGGAAGGACTGTTACTGAATTATCTCCTATTTTTATTTTATTCCAAGATCATTCAGGAAATGCCTCTTCATTTTTTCTTCTCTCCCACCCTTCCTGTGGGGTTTTTTTTGAGTTTTTTTTATTTGTCTGTTTTCCTCTTCTCTTTCAAGTCTGTATCCCAGTTCTCCTTTGCAAATATAACCCATCAGCCTTCCTCCTGGTCCCAGACTTCCTCCTCAAGTCTGAGAACCCAGACATGTGGTTTTTACTGTGATGGCCAGATAGTGATGAGAACTACAAAAATTACTAGAAATTACTACTAATATTCTTGAAACAGAATTCTGTTCTGATTTTGTCAGTGTATGTCTTTGTGGGAGAATAATTTCCTTTACTGCACCTAATTTCAAGGTTCACTTTACATCTTCTTCCCTGGTATTTTTATTGCCTGCATTTCTCCTGGCACAGAAAGATTTATTGGCTGCCACAGATGGAAACTCACCTGCATCTTTGTAGTTTTGCTGCACTCCACAGTGATTTACTAGATAATAATTAAACAAATTGTTCTTTTGTGAATTTTTAATTAAGTCATAGGGTTGTTTTGTGAATGCTGGTGAGCAGCTGCAGCATAAAACATCCATTTCCAGGACTAGAAATGTTTTGTCTAAGTTCTGGTGTTTTTCTGGTGTTTTTCTGCAAACATGGGGACTAAAAATTTTTATTTTCCTCATGGAAGGCTTTGATGCTATACAGGTTGAGTTTCTGATTTGTCCTTGACTGAAGGGTAAGCATCTCTTCCATCTTCTGTGTCAGGCTGGGGAGGAAGGCCATGGATTTTGTCAGCTGGAAGTTTGCTCACCTTAAAAGGAAACAGAGGCAGGGCTTAAAGCTGGAGAATTTAGCAAAGTATGATTATATTATGCCATGATAATATTGCTTACTTGACCTTTTCATACCTTCCACTGGAAAGACTCTCGTTGGTGTGACTTTTTTCTTCTCTTCTTTCCATTTCTAAAATCCATCCAAAAGTATGAATTGCAGGTTGAGGGAAATGACCATTCCACTGTGCTGGGCCCTGGGGATGATGTAGCTCAAATCCTGTGCCCAGTTCTGGGCCCCTCAGTTCAGGAGGGACACTGAGGGGCTGGAGCGTGTCCAGAGAAGGGAATGGAGCTGGGGAAGGGTCTGGAGCACAAGTCTGAGGAGGAGCAGCTGAGGGAGCTGGGGGGGCTCAGCCTGGGGAAAAGGAGGCTCAAGAGAGACCATCTCACCCTCTACAACTCCCTGACAGGAGAGTGGAGCCAGACAGGGGTTGGTCTCTTTTCACAAGTAACAAATGACAGGGCAAGGGGAAATGGCTTCAAGTTGTACCAGAGGAGATTCAGATTGAATATTGGGAAAAAATTCTTTCCTGAAAGGATTGTCAGGCATTAGACAGACTGCCCAGAGCAGTGGTGGAGTCACCATCCCTGAAGGCATTTAAAAGAAGTGTAAATGTGGCACTGGGGGCCATGGTTTAGTGGTGGGCTTGGCAGTGCTGTGTAATGGCTGGACTCCATGATCTTAAAGGTCTTTGCCAACCTAAATATTCTGAGATTCTGGGCACAGACAGAGCTGTCATTGGATAAAGAATGGGCTTGTTTCATCTGCTTCATCACTGTAACTCAGCAACTACAGCTGGTTTCACTGGCATTCTCCAGAATTAGGCCAAAAATAATTTTATATTAATTGCTGATATTGAATCTAGATCTGGCAAAGGCTTATGTTAAGCCCAGCTCTGTGTGCCAACTTCTCCATGTAAGGAAAGGCAAAGTTAATGAACTTCTAAGAAAGAAACATGAGTTTACCAACATTGCATGTTACAGTGATTGCACTTTCTGATGAGAAGTAGGAAGCTTGCTTCATAAGAACTTACAATTTAGCCAATAGGGTTTTTTTCAGTAATTTTACAGAAAACTGTGTAGAAGGTAGCACATTAATTTGCAGTTCAGAATACTCTCAAGTTTATACACATTTCTAGTGCACATTTCCTGATGTGCTTTTACATTAGTGGAACTTTAATAAAACTTCAAACCCATTTTTTTGCTTGTTTGGGTGTTTTTTCAGTGTTTTACTTCCTTGGTGTGGGTTGAGGGTTTTTTTTAGTGCTTCAGTGGAATTGGCAATAATTTAATTAAAAATGATCTTCTGAAAAATGGATAGCCTTAATGAGCTAAAAGATTCTGTGATATTTATAAAGTGTAGAAATTCTATCCTGCTGGTATAAACTGATAGTTTAAGTGCTTTGCAATAGTCAAGTGTGCTGTAAAGTTCACAAAAGAATTGGAGCTATACTGTTAGCATGGATTACACTATTATGTATCTCTAAATTGTTTTAGGGATTATACTCCTCCTAAAAGCATGGATTATGTTTCTACATTGAGATCACTGCATGGCACAGTGTTCTGTGTTTTAATGTTCCTCCTTTATGGATGGATTTTGTGTATCAAAGTGGGGGCTGCCACTGACAAGATCACCAGGCAGAATTCTGCACCACAGGAGCAGGTGGATAATAAACAAGATAAATATTTGATTTTAGTGACCTGCTCAACCCGAGGGTTCCCAGTATACCAAATATCTGGAAGTTCTGTACATAATGTCAAGAATATGAATTGTACCCTTAAAATGCCATGTGGCTGCTGTTGCTTTGTCTACATTTCTCTAAGTTTGCTCCTCAATTAAACAAGCTTTTCTTGGCCAAATCTTGCATGTGCCTGCCCCTATTTAACAACCTGTCTGCTGGTACCAGCTGTTTTTTGATTCCATGCCAGAGATGCTGGAAAATCTTTAAAAATTCTCTCAGCTTCAGTGAGCACAATTCTTGTAAATTTAGTGGAATTACAAAATTGAGAGAGAATCATGTTTCCCTGTGTTTAACATGCTTTAGCTACAAGCTTTTCCTTTTAGCTATGTGCACACAAAAAGAAGTTGCTGAAGTTACAGTTAAGCACAGAAATAGATACCCTTTTCCTCTGGCAGCTGCCTTGGTGTTGCTTAATAAAAATGAGAGCCTCCATGGAGCACTTCTGGTAGGACGAGTAATTGGGGATTAATATATGTATTGTGAAAGGAGATTGCGTGTGGCTCCTGCCATGGCCTGAGATTGTGGAAGCTGGGAATAGCAGGTGCAATCCTCAAGGAAGAGCAGGTGATGCTTTGGGATGGACCCAAAGCCTCCACAGTAATATTCCATAGCACATTAGCACATGTAAATAAGGATAAATGCTGATTATTAGTCATTTTTCTGTGTTTGATATATAGACTCAACAGTGAAGGAGGAAAGCAAATATTGAAAATAGCAATAACACTGATACAGAATCTCAAATTCAGATTAATGGTAAAATGTCCTGTGTATTTTCTGACTCCTGGAGTGTTTACTCACCACTGAGGAAAAATTAGAAGTCTGATTTAACATCTCAATTGGGAGCATTAAACCCAATCTGTGATAAATACTTCTGTAAATACTTCTGTAAATTTATCTGCAAACACAGAAAGACTGGAATTATTAGATTTGTCCCAATATATTCCAGACCAGACAACTCTCTGAAGGCTCCTAATAGGAGACTGTAATGTGACTGCTGGTTGCATTAAGGAAAAGCCCTTGTTATACAGCTTGAGCCGCATTGCTGCATGCCTGTGCTAAAATTTCCCTGTCTTTAAACATAGGGATAAATATTTATTTAGAGTCATTATGAAGCTTCATGCTGGTTTTCTTGATAGTTACAGATGTGGTGGTATAATCTTTGTGACTTGTATGTACAAGGAATGCTCTTTCACTTTAGGTTTATTATCTCTGTGGAGTTAATTAACTTTGTAGGTTGTAGGAGCATAGTTTTTATTAGAGAAAAACAAGCAATGCCTGTGAATGAGAAACAAAGACATTCTGGAGAATGTGAGAAATGTCTTATGGTTTTTCCTTATCAGTAATCCTGCTGTTCTCACTATAGCTACCCTTTGCCTGTGGGCAGTACTAACCAGTGGTAGAGGTTTTACAGAGCATTTTCAAGTTTATTTACTTCTAGGACTGCATTTTCTTTTCTCCCCTCTTTTTCAATGGTGCTTTAACATTTTAAGGAAAGAATAGTGTTTGTTTCCCTTTTGATGTTGGCAGCCCATCAAAGCAAGTCCTTTATTTTATTCAGAAGGTTATCTGTCTGATGCAGTGTGGTAAAGATATTTCTGGAGCTTTCCTGAAATGCTGTGATCCTGCCATAAGCAAACCTCCCTACTCTCACCTAGAGAGGTGTCCTTTATTTTTTATTTAAAATGAACTTAAAGAAACTGAAGATGTCTGATCAACAGCATAGTCACTTGTTTCCAACAACAGAAAATGGAGTTCTGCCACACTGAATGACAGAAATACCTGTTGCATGAAAGTCAGTCTGTGTTTTGTCATCTTCAGAGAAGCCTTGAGAGGGAAGTTCAAAGCATGTTTAGCTTTGGGTGTTTGGGTCTTTGGCATCCCAGATGGACTTTCTACGTGGGCAGACTCCACATGTGATGTTAAACCTCCTGGATGTGTTGTGGAGTTTTGGAGTGGGCAAGTAAAGGACCTTTCACTGTTGGCTTTCTGTTTTGGAATAGGGAATCTCTGGAGACACTTCTGGGTGTGAAGTCCAGGATTCCAATATTGGATATTGAGAACAATTGCCAGTGCTGACATTTACCCAGTGTTCTCTGAAAGTGCCAGCCTTCTCTAGGAAAGAAAGAAAATTTGGCCTTTTGTCTTCCAGAAGTCTTACTAAGATAGACTTGAGGTTTTTCATGAGCAAAAAGGGCAGGTGAAGACAGTAGTTTCTCTATTGTAGGGAAAGTCTTTGTGGGGAAAATATCTCAAGTTCAGCATTTCTTGAGTTTGCATTCCTAAAAATGCAGGGTAGTCAAATACAGTGTTGGCTTCATGTATGAAGTTGTAAGATTCTAAAGTAACCTATTTTGAAGAGTAATGAATTAATGAGATATCTTCTTGTCAGAGAGATTGTACTATTTTTCCCTTCCAAAATTTTATGAGCTAGAGTTGGGAAAAACTATTAAGATATCAAAATGTCCAGGAAATTTAAGCTGAGTCAGAAAAGTAATGTATTATTCATTGTTTTCAGCAAAGCCTCTCATGGGAGCATGTAGTAGCAACTGTATTTTGATTTCTGGTGGGGAACTGATCTGTAAAAGTGTTGTAGCTCACTGCTGCTTGGACACCAAAGGTTCAGCTATGCTCCATCAAGGAGATTCCTTCCTCTTGCCCATCCTGTGGTCAGAGAGGTCTCTGAAGAGCAGACACCTGCAGTTTGGGGTTTTTCTTGATGATTCATGCATGACTTGCCATGAGTGAGGGACGGGGCTGTGTTGATGGAAGAAGATCAGCAATGTCTCCATGCAGAATTCACTGGGTCTGGTTTACAGAGATGTTTCTCAATGCTGGAACTGAAGGCGTGCCAGTGCAAAAAATGGCTGAGCTAAGCCAGATGAGGTTAGATGACACATCTTGGATGGCAGATGTTTGACTCTCCCTGCAGTTTTGCCCTTCCCAGGAAAGGAGTATCTTCCCTTCATCACAGTCAGCATGCCCAGGACATGGCTGTGTGTAAACCAGGCAGTGTAACTTTTCTCAGCAGTTGGGCTGAGTGTCCATTTTTGTGGCTTGTGGTAGTTTTGGGAAGCAGTCCTAATGTTTGTGAGCATTGTAACATGACTTGATGGTGATGGCACAGGAGAACCTGTTTCAGACTAATTTTGGCTGTGTTTTTGTGATGGTCTTGGTTGTACTACATAGGTAAACACAACAATTACTTTGGACAATATAGTGTCATGATGTGCTTTGTGGAATTGCCAAGACCTTATGAGTCCTGTTACTCAAAGTGTTTATTTCAGATAGACTGGTATGGCATTTTCAAGTGGTATCTTCAGAAATCTTATTATGAGCTTTTCTGTACACAGATTTTACTTCTCTTAATTGAGAAGTTAAGGGTACTCTCTGTCCAAGGGTAACATCAAAAGAGCTGTGAGCACCAAGTTAAGCTAAATATAAACACTCACAGTGCTTTAGCCTTCCCTCTTGTGCTGTGCTCTTTATTTTGTTTCTGTGGCATATGGGGTGGGAGTTGAAAAAAACCAGTGAATCCTTTAAATAATAAGTGTGGGTGGGGTTTGACTGCATTCACTGTGGATCCCTACCAGAAGCACTGGGGTTTTTAATTTTTTTTTTTTTTTATTTTACACAAATACTTTCATTGTTATTAACCTCTATTCAGAAAACAGTGGCCTGCTCTAGTTCAGGCTGCAGATGGCAGACACTCTCACAAGAGATGTTAGGGTGAACTTAATTTTCTTGTGACTTTGTTCATTTACAGACAAATACTAAAATTTCATTGTGAGAACTGTGCTGACTTAAAGGTGTGCTGTTCTCTAGATCCTAATTCCTGCTATGAACCATATACTATATAATTTTATATTATATTTTTTAAAATCTATGTCTTTATATATTGGATTTGAAGACTAACTGCATTTTCTACCATGCCTGTAAAGAAACCAGCAGAGAGCATATCTTTATGAAATTAATAATCAGAAAAATAAGATTTTCAGTCTCTATCCTTAGGGAAAGGAAGGATCTGAAATTGTTCTTACTTTGGAAAATAAATTGTTGGCAGGTTGGTGTTTTCAAGGTATATATTCAGTTCCCTGAAATATGCTTCTGCTAATGTGTGTTTGTAGTTATCACTATTCCATGACAGCTGCTTGCACTGACTCACTGGACTGTGCAAGGTTGTAGAAGCACTTGTTGATATAAAAATGTGGTTTTAGTCAAAGATTTTCTTTATAAAATGAAATCTATATTTGCAAGAAACTTGGGGTTGTTCAACCTGGAGAAGGCTCCAGAGAGACCTTTTGTGGCTTTTCAGTACTTAAAGGGGGCCTGTAAGGTGGGGACAAACACTCTGGCAGGACCTGTTGAGATAGGAGAAGGGGTGGTGGTTTTAAATTAAAAGATTGTAGATTTCAAACAGATGTAAGGTGGAATTTTTTCACAAGGGTGGTGAGGCCCTGGCACAGGTTGCCCAGGGTAGCTGTGGCTGCCCCATCCCTGGAAATGTTTGTGGCCAGGTTGGATGAGGCTCTGAGCAAACTGGAGTAGTTAAAGATGTTCCTGCTCCTTGCAGGGGTGTTGGACTAAATCAATCACAGCCATGGAACAGAAAGGACCTTAAAGATGTCATTCCAGAGGTGAAAGGTGCAAAATATCAAGTGTGCAAAAAATAGTGATCTTCTTGGATGTGTTATGGAAGGCAAAAATGAGAATGGAGGGTGAATGTGGATCTATGAGATTTTAATCATGATCCAGCTACAGGTGTGAATTTGGGGATTTGCTGACCTGCAGGGTTTTAACACATTTGAGACAATGCTCTATAGAACACTGAATTTCATAGTTGGAGAGAAAACATAATTTACCAGATAGTAAAACAACTCTTTGAATACAGAAATGTTAGATTTTCAAGATTGCCATTTTCTTGCTTAATTTGTGACATATAAATAAGAGACTGTGCACATATAAACAGAAGTTGTCTTACAATGTAAATCAGATTCTCTAGAGGGGCTGTAGTGATGGTCATAACTCCAGTCAAGGAATTGTTACTGTGTTTTTTCAATCACTTTGCAGCCATTGGCCATGTGAATATATTGTGGTGGTTTTAATCTTTCTGTCATTGATTTTAAAGAGTCAAAGGAGTTTTGAAGCCACCTGCTTCAAAAGATGTTTGAAGAGGAGTATTTAATAGAAGGAAAATGTAATGTTGTTAATATTGTGTTTTCCAAAAATGAAAAAAATAGTCAATTTCTTTGCTGCTGGTAGCTTTAGGAGCATTTTTCCATCTGGTCGAGATAGATTTCTTTAAAGTGCTAATTTTAAGATACAAATGGGAAGTGCATGAAAGTGGTTATGATTATAGAAATTAGGTGCTGCTCTAATTTTTGCCGTTGGGTGCAAATTGTCCTCATTAGTGTCTTACAGAAATACTTACAGTGCCCATTGACTTCTAAGCATCTGATTCAGATTTGCTTCATTTTATTATCAGTATCTAATCTAGATTTATTTGTGTTCATTTAATCAGAAGGGAAAAGGGGGGTGTTCTTGAAGTTCAGTTTCACATGCAACCTGCAAGAAGACTCTTTCATTGAGAACACACTTAAAAAAAATTGGTATATCCTCGAGAGAAAAATACCTCCAAATTCAAGTGTCTGGAGGTTGTATCCTAATGCCCTCACATCTCTTCTGCCATACATCTCCCCATTGAGTTTCTGTGTTGTTTTGGTCTTTTTTACTATTTTATTTCTCTACTAAGGGAGCAAGGGTAAGGAACTAAATCTGTACACATGCAAGGAGAAATACAGTTTTAACAGGACCTTCTTAAGAGGAAAAATTAAGTCTTTTTTGGAAAATGTATTTGTTTGTGTAGATAAACACAGATGACAGATGTTTAACATTATTATTGTGCCTGTATTGGCAAGTATATCAGCTCACAGTCCCTTCACTTTTTTAGACATTGAAAAACAGTGCAAAAACCTCTTGAAATTTTGGAGATTCGAAGCTTTGAAATAAGATTTATGTAGGAAGAAGCAGCATTTTATGGTAACTTTCTTTTAAAGTGCTGTGGATTTTAAAGCAAGTTGTTAATATCTTACTAGAAAAATTATTTATTCCCTTGACTGTCTTTTAGTGAGCAGTACAAACACTTGAACAGATTAACAGGTCTTTGGAAGTGGTAATACTCAGCAGAATATAATTTCAGAAGTGTTTTTGATGTAATAACCTTTTAATGCTGTTTTGAGTGGTTCCATTCAGAATTTTGGCTAATTCTTGCATTCATTGATTTGAAAAATTAAATATTTGTCAAGAACTTCCTGACTAAAACTTCCTCCTACTTAAAAAACAAACCCAATTATTTCTGGCAAGCTGCTTTTCCTGCAAAGGATGCACACCCTGACCTTTATGCAGCAGGTTGCAGAATTTCTCAAAGTCCATCTGGTCAGAACCAGGTATTACCAGCACAACTCTGTAAACACAGTTATTCCCTGTAACTTCTCATTCCTACTCTCAGGCTGTAATATTTTATACTTCATAAAGTATTGAAAAATGTGAAGTGGAAATTGCGTGCTTTTAAAAAAAACAGCCCAAAATGTCACTTCTTTGTCAGGCAAAACCAAATTATTTTTGTTAGCAGGCCAATTTTGCTTTTCCAGTGCTGGCAAGACAAGTGTAAGCCTTTTGGGCCCCTAGATTGTTAATTAACCTGTGCATGAGAGCCTGGGTGACACCAAATGCCATTTGTTCATCAGTGAGCCAGGGGAGCGTTCGGCTCACACGGGGGATGGTGAGACACATCCTGCCCGGGCTGCAAACAATCAGCAGCGACAGGAAGCTGCCCTGCACCAGCTTTGAAGGACGGCAGAGCTGGTGTGAAAGCCCAGGGTGAGCAGTGTGGCTGGGGGATTGTCTCAGCTTGGCTTAGCACATCTGGGAAGGAGGTTTGTGTTGCACAACGTCCTTGCCAAACTGGTAGGAGCTGGGTGTGTCCACATGTAACTTTGTCTCTTGAGAAAGCCAAGCTTTTATTTTGCAACTGACTGTGCTTTACTTTTGGAAGTTTTCAGCCCATTTGGTTGTTCGTTGGTTTTTTTGATTTGTTCTCGGTTTTTTTTTTTCCAGGAGGGCCAAACATATGGGCCATCACCTCCGAAGAGCGGGCCAAGCATGACAAGCAGTTTGATAAACTTAAACCCACGGGAGGTTTCATTACAGGTTGGTCTGAGGCTCTGCTTTACACATTAACTTCTGTGTACACATACCTATCTCTGTAGAACAGATAACTGCATCCTATTTCTAGCCCTTTGTTGTGTGACTAATAACCTTACTGTTCAGGCAAACAGCCACAGGTTATTAGTAAACTTAACAAGCTTTCCTCTGAAGTCTGGCAGGGCAATGCTGTTCTGTTTAACCCTGTCAATTCTGTAGCCACCAGCTGTGTCCTGCCATTCTGTCTAGTTTCAGAAACCAGGGAATATCAGGTGAAATCCGTGCTCAGATGGGAGGCTGCCAGGGAGCACTTACAGTAGCTGTTGTGGCAAGTGACACCAGACACAGCAGAAGTGGCTCTCCCCAGTGTGAGGGGAGAATGCTGTGCTGTTAGAGATCTTTGTTTGGGAGGCAGGGAGAGGGATGCTGACAGCTTGTCCTCGTTAGCAACTGCTTGATATTTGGGCCGTTGGGCCTTCAGTGAGGACTGGGTGCACTAATGGTGTTTTGCAGGCCCTGCTGTCAGTTCCAGTTGCCTTCAGCTGCTCTCCTCTGAAACAATGGGGTCACGTTGCTATGCACTTCAGAATTTGCAGGTTTTAAATTTTAAATGTGCTTTTGATATCAAGAATTGCCAATGAAGTTGGGCCTAGATGTCTTAATTGAAGACTGCCCCATTGAGGTAGGCACTAAAGACCAGCCCTGATGGCTCCTACCTGCCCAGCTATCCAGTAATGCCCTAGCTAGTTGCTCCACTGGCCCTGCTTTTCCTCTCTTGGGGCTGGAAAGAACTGAGGAGAGAGTGGAAAGTTATCTATTTGGAACATGCCCATCTTCTGGCCAAGTGGCACCTAACTCCTGCTTTGGCCAAACAGCACTGGGAGGTTGGTGTTTACCTCCAGCTGAAAACTGTCCCAGGGACTACCCTTAGGGCACATGTGGGCTCTTACCTGCATCTGTATCTGCAGGCTTTGTTATTTATTTGGCAAATGCTTGAAATAAATGGTTGTGTATGAATATAAGAGAGAGCTGAAAGAGTAACCTGAAGTCTTAGCTTTCAGCATCTGTAATTAACTCAGATGCAGGCATAAACACCACTGTCCCTTTTGTATGTGTACCAGCTGATGTGGAACTTGGTATGGGATTGCACAACAGTTCCCATTCCCCTCCTGAAATATTGGAATCGTGGGTGTTCTCTGACAGAAAAGAATATTATTTAGAACGTGGTGTTTTCCTAGTTTTTCTAGAGACACAATACTGGCTCAAGTTAGATGGGATAGAGAAGAAGAAAAACAGCATTCTCATCCTTTCCTGCATAAGTAATTGGGGCAGGACTACATTTTCAGTCATTCTTTAATTCTTGCATCTTTTAAGGTGTTGGCAGCAAATGTCACAAATCAGATGTTGATTTGTGACCTGTTGAAGTTTTTATAGCTATCTGAAATCACTTCTTAGAGCAAAGATTGGGAATTATGAAATACATGGGTGTCTGACAATCACTGTCACCAGTGTTAAAAGCTGGAAAAAAAAGCCCTGGAAAGCTTGGCATCCAGCATGGGGATTTCTTTCAAAAACTTGATCCCCCAAGAGAGTGTAGAGCTCTTCAAAAATCTGTCTCTGGTATAAAATTCTGTCTTTTTTTCCTTGTCTATCACAGGTGATCAAGCACGTACCTTTTTTTTGCAATCAGGTCTGCCATCTTCAATCCTTGCTCAAATATGGTAAGGTGTTCTTTATTGTTTGTTTTTTCTAAGATAGGAGATGCATAGCATTCAAATGCTACCTTTGCTGTGTTGTGTTGTTTCCCAGAGGCTTTCAGCAGTCAAGGTAGAAAGTGTTCTCTGAATCATTGTTTTAATTTTATTAAATTTAGGAGAAGATTTCAACCCATATGTGTACCAACAATTAATTAAAGCTCAGTAGCTCTTACATCTTTCTTATGGTGTTATTTCAAATTGGATCATGCTGAACACAGTGGTTTTAAACTATATGAAGGGCTTGAAGTACACATAAAGTAGAATACAAGAAAAAATCTAAAGTCAAAAAAAGTTAGTAGAAGGGACAAATACATCATTGCTTGGTAATACAGGAACTGGAAAAAGTGCTGTTCCTTGCAGCATGTATGTGGTGAGTGCAACACTTGAAACATTTTTTTTTTCTCTGTAACCCCTCAGTCCTCACTAGAATCCTGTGCTCAGTTCAGGGCACTTGGCTGTTACAAAGACATATGTGTGCTAAAAGACACATACTTGTGGCTCATAATAATTAAGAACAACTTTAAGAAATAGTGTTAAAGAAAATAACTAAATGCAAGTTAGTTTTTCCTTCCGACACATAAAATCACAGAATTGTTAAGGTTAGAAAAGTATTCTAGCATCATCAAGACCAACCAGCATCACCTCCATGTTCACCATAACACCAGATACCTCAGTGCCTAGAAAAGAGGGGCAAGGAGATTTTTTTTGTTGGGCCTTGGGGTTTTGTACTGAGCGGTAACAGAATCACAGGGAAAATGAGACTTAACATTAGTCTGATTTTTTTTTTTCTCCTAATTCTATTTACATTCTTGTGCTTGGTCCTTGCATGCTTAAATGTTAATAAAATTTGATGTAATCTGTCTGACCAGGAATTTTGAAGTTATGTATGCACTGTTACATATATTTCCTGTTGTATTTATTTGGAGAATTGTCAAAAGGAAGACAGTGTGGGTATCAGACTTAGAAAGCCTCACCATTGTGTGAGGTTAATTCACCACTGTGAATAAATGAAGTTTTCATAGCAGTGTGTATAGTGCCTTTAGGAGGTTTCTGCATCCTCCTGCATCCTGGTCCAGATTCTTGCATTAATTCCTTACCTTACCAAGGATTATTTTAAAATAGTTATTCTGGCTGGGAGCATGAAGAAAAGCATAGCAGAGGCTTGCAGCAGAGGCAACACTGGGCAGGAGACTTCTGCTTTTACAAATGTTTTCTTGCTTTCTTGGGAATGACATGTTTAATATATAGCAACCTCAAAATGGAACTCTGCAGAAGTGGATACTCAAACTTCTCAAATGTATGAATGTTATCAAAAGTAGAAAATTTACTTTGCAATAAGTTTCTTGTTTTCCTGTGCAAAAACAGTAAATAAATCTAGTAGGAGAGCTTCTCACTGATCAAAAATGTTTCTTCTCCAATTTTATTTTATTTTGTTTTAAGGACGCTCTCGGACCTGAACAAGGATGGAAAAATGGATCAACTGGAGTTCTCTATAGCCATGAAACTCATCAAGCTGAAATTGCAAGGACAGAATTTGCCTTCAGTTCTCCCTCCTGTCATGAAACAAACTCCAGTGTTTTCACCACTAATGTCAGCTCGCTTTGGTACTTATGAATATATAATTACTTAGTGTTCAGAGGTAAAAAAACCACAGTTAATTGCAGCCAAATAAAAGCCTTAATATGGCCATGAAAGTTTAGTGAGTCAGTGTGAAACAGAAAAAAAGGATATTCTGATTTAGGAAATTCACCAGGTCACCTTTTTGATATTTTTGATAATTTGATTATTTGAAGACTTTTAATAAAGAAAAACACTTACTGAGTTTTGACAAGAAGGCCATTCACATCTGCCATCTGACTTGCAGGCTCTCATTTTGTACTGGTGGTCTTTTTTTGTCTCCCTCCTACTCAATCATCGATTTATACTTGGGGATTTTAAAGTTAAATTTAGTCAAAGGCCAGAGTTTTGGTAGAACAGCTATTTTACATATTTTTTCAAAGTGAATCAGATTGTCTGTTTTGGTTATATGATTAACTGAATAGAATTACTTGGACCTTTTTTTCTTCTGCTGGTGTTTGGGGATTCAGTGCATGCTTTTTGTTGTGTTGCTTTATAGCACAAAATATCCACAATGGCTCAAGCTGGATTACAAACTACGTGCACACTTCTGTGCTGAAATTAAATGTATGCATATATTAATTACATACATGATTTAAAATGTCTGCCCATCACCAAATGTTTGAGTACAAGGGCATGCATTTACAGGGAGCTGTGGTTGGCATCCAGTTACCTCTATAACTTTCCATCATCTCACCAGCACTGTTGTCTTCCACAAGGTGCAGCCAGTAACTCAAGTGCCCTACTTTGCCTCAGGCAGCTGCCTCTAGAAACCCTTTGCTCTAAGCATGGGTCTCTAATAAGGACTTTTCACCCCTGTGGATTCTTCCAAGGCTGATAACTTGGAAGAGACTTAGTTCAGAAAGAGCAGCAGCCTGTTCCCTGTGGAGGATTGTCACAGCTTTTGAGGTTGTAATTCTCTCTCAGGGGCCAGGCTTGTTGAAGAAATAGGTATAGCTGCAATTAGAGAAAACTAGATCTTACTCTGTTGTGAAAATAATAGCTAAACCTACCTTGAGAATGAATTTGCTTGTCAAGATTTTACTTTTTAAATTCCTGTTCTTTAGTGTATTTTCCCCTGTGAGCTGTTGCCTAAATTTAGAGAAAAATTAAATATTGTACATGAGCATCTATTTTAAGTCATTGTATTCCAGACACCAGTTGCTTTGTGTAGTTCCTGCCTCACATAAAGGACCAATTTCTTGCTGAAGCCATGTTAAAGCATGAATTGTTGGGTTTTGCTCTAGGAATGGGTAGTATGCCAAACCTGTCCATGCCAACGTCCATGTCTGCGATCACACCATTAGCTCCCATGTCTCTGACCTCCATGACTTCCATCCCTCCTTTGGTTATCTCTGCTCCCCTGGTGCCTTCTGTCAGTACCTCCTCGTTGCCAAATGGATCATCCAGCCTTCTGCAGCCTTTGTCTGTACCTTTCTCCTCAAGTAAGTACAGCACAGATTGCTCTCAGAATTTTGAGTCTTGTTTTCCCTATGGCTGATTTCAGACAGGAATGCTAACACATGTGTGAGAGTTTAAAAAAAACCCAATAATAAAACCCCAACAAAACAAACAAAAACCCAACAAAAAAGCCCTGACAGAAACAAATGCTTTTTCTCCAAAGTTCACATTTGTTAATTCTGTTCTAACTAGTTAATCATAACAACAAGACACTGATTAGCTTTTCTAACTTCTATCAAAGTGAATGTTGATTATGAAGCATTTTCTTACACCCAGTTGCTTTACAATTCTGGGGTTAATTTTCTGTTTCTTCTTGTTCCAGCACTGCCTCATACTGGTTCTTTAGGCCCCATGACAGGAGGATTTGGTGGTTCCAGTATGCAGAAGGCACAGTCACTAATTGATTTAGGATCTAGCAGGTATGGAAGTTAAGTTTAAAATGGTTGTATCTTACACTTAAATATTATACCTTCCAAAACTTATGGAGCATTTCTATTCTCAAAGTATATTTGTTAAAAATTAGTCTATCTAATATGACCTATCAAGTCTAAAAATATATTTTGTTTTTATATGCACAATAAGTGATATTTTCAGTGAATTGACAAAATATTCAAAGTAGGTGAGGAGGCCAGATGAGCAGTGCCAAGAAGAAGGGAATGTATCTTATCAATAAATGGAAACAAACCATACTAAGTGGTTATAAAAGTAATGTTTATACATTATGTGCTCATTCATTATAGAAGGCACCATGTAATCAGCAGGCATGTAAGAATTGGAGTTGTTATCAATATTTATGTGTAAATTTGTTTTATGAATAATAGAGGATTATGAATCTTTATAATCAGCTGATCTGGTTCACTGATTTTAGAGCTTTGCCACAGACTAAAGTGAGGGACTGGGCTTATCTATCCAGTTGGGCATCCAGGGATGTCTCCCAGGAGATGGTCCCGAGGGCACCTCTGGCCCAGCTCAGTTCCATAAGTAACTCAGAGGCTCTTGTCCCTCCCTGCTGCCTGTTCAGGGCATGTGGGGTGCATGATCTGGGCTCCTCACTCACCTGATGTCAGCACATGTCCTGCAAGGTGACTGTAGGCATGGCATGTGCCTGGAATAATTTTTTTTGGTTAGTTGTTCTGGTTTTTTTTAATTGGAAAGCCTTGTGTTGCTGGTGCTGTACAAAGGAGCCCTTCTCCAGTGTTATTGTTGGCAGCATTTTCACCATCATGTTGTCTCATTCCGTGCAGGGGATGTCAATCCAGCATTGTGCTGGAGAGGCTTTGTTTCTTTCAGCATTCTGTATTGCCTTGGATAGCACTTCAAATAGGGTTGTTTTGGGTTTTTTTTCACTTGAAAGAGCAGGGGATTACATTAAACAAGGCAGGCTGGATTCAGCTTTCCTGAACTTGTCCAATTTTCGGAGATGGGACAATGAAAATGCTGGGAGTTTAACTGGGAGTTTTATGGGTATATCTAAACCCTCCATCAGCACTATCCTGCAGAAACTGACTGAGCTGGAAAAGCTCCACTCAGGGTGTCATTTTCACTAGCAGAAAGAAAAGGTAGAGCTGCAATATGGTGATTAAAACAGCTTTGGAAGCTGCTTTTGGTTATGAGTTCGTCATATCCATTTTTATTCTCATGATTATTCATTTACATGCCTCTTAAAGTTTCTTAAACAATGACCCAACACTCTTGGGATAGTGGAGGTGTTTTCCTGTGGTTTCCTCTACTATTCTTTTGCAGTGGTAGAAGGATCAGTTACGTGCATTAGTGTCTGTGGTAGCAAAGGAAAAGGATTTTCACTTCAACATGTTGTTTCCTTACAAATATATCCCTACTTTGACTGTAAAATTCCATATTTGTGATGTAATTATTTATAGCAAGTTAGCAGAGGTAAAACTTTGTAGAAGGTATTTCATGGTACTGGAAGATGCTACATATCTTCTGTTCCAATGCCTCTTTATTTAAGCCAAGTGACTTAGAGTTATTTCTTTATCTCTTTTTCTCTTTTGGTTTTCTTTTAATATTTGGTTGGTTTGGTTTGGTTTTTTTGCAATGTTTTCGTTCTGTTTTGTTTCGAAATTATATTGCAGTTCAAATTCTTCCTCTAGTGCATCACTAGCTGGGAATTCACCAAAGATTACATCCTCAGACTGGGCAGTTCCTCAGGCCTCCAGATTAAAGTACAGACAGAAATTTAACAGTCTTGATAAAAGTATGAGTGGATATTTGTCAGGTGAGTATGACTTTTGGTATGGACTGGGAAAACCAGGGTGCTTCCTGCCTCTGAGCATCACAGGCTGAGGGATGGAATCCCAGCTTAGGATGTGACTTGCATGTGAAATAAATGCTGAAATGTTGGTATTCAGACCTGTGCAGGAGAGAGTGGGTTTCAGCCAGCCAAGAAATGGAAATAACCATCAGTTCATTGACTTGGGCTTTGTGTTAGACCTGGAGAAGCCAAATCCACTGGGGAAGCTGCAGCAGCTGTTGCAGGGAAGAGGAGAGGCCTGGAGTGGTGGGATCTGACCAGAGGAGCCTGAGAACCACAAGGCTGTGGAGTTCAGCTCTGTAAAGTCAGCAGGAATTTTTCAAGCATCACTCTTTGGACTGAGACTCTTTCTCATGAAAATGGGGCACATTCACCATCATTTTTGTGCCATGTGCTCCTGTATCAGTCAATGCTCAGGCACTTGGGCTTTATCTTTCAAAAGAAAACATCTTGAGAAAGGCCCTGCAGAACTGCAGCTATTGCTTGAAATTTTTCCAAAGTAATTTAGGAGTTGATTGTTGTTGATTTCCAGTGACATCTGTGCTGGGCCACAGCATTATGGTGGCTTTAAAAGAATTCATGCAAATTTAATACGAGAGGAGAGTTTTACAAAAGTTGTTTAAAAATGGGATTCCTCCATGTAATGCAGTGAGTGGCCAAGCAGTCAGTAGGTGTAAAGTCAGTGTGTGTGTGTTGTGTGTCTTAGTTAGATTTCCCATTTTGAATAATCACTCTGCCTCATTTCCCTTGCCTATAGAAGATGAGGACAATTCTTTCTTTAAGGAAAGGGTTTCAATGGTTTTTATCTTGTTCTGTCAATTTTGGGCTGAAGATTTCCTCGACCTGCCTAGAAATGTGTCTGATTCTTTGCTGCCAAGGAAGGCTCTCCAGTTGATAGCTCAAGGTTCAAACAGTCAGCTGTGCTTTTGTGACAGCTGTGGGGATTACCATAAATACCCATTTTTCATGTCAGCTTCTCTCTTAGGTGCTCTGAGTGGAAAAAGGCACACAAGAATACTGACATCTTCATTGTGTTCAGGTTATGATGCCTGTTGTTAAACTTGGAAGTAAAACCAACTGATACAAATGGATTAGATTTATATTAAAAATAAACATGCCCCAGTTGGTGACCCATTTTTTGCCTCATGTGAATCTTTGAATGAAGTGTTTATTTTAATAAAAATCTTTTACACTTTCACTAAGGATTTCAAGCAAGGAATGCCCTTCTGCAATCAAATCTTTCACAGACTCAGCTGGCTACTATTTGGTGAGTTTAGTTACTGATTCGATGTCATTATGGTGTTAAGAGAGGAAATGTACTTTTATTTAATAAGAAATGATAGAGACACCACAGATCTAAAATCATAAACAGAAACTGAGCTGCTAGTTAAACTAAGTTTGTTCATTAGTTACATTTCTAAAAGACACCTTGAGATAATTCAGTTTTTCATTCTTTGTGTGTGTTTGTTAAACTCTGTATAATAGAAGAAATGCTAACTTCAATTTCTGATTCAGGGATGCCCTTGCTGAGCTGAGGGCTTGTTCCTTTCAAAAGTAGGATTCTGAAATCTAGGTTGTTAGTTTTAAAGTATGGAGGAAGATTAAAAATTAAGTAACTCTTCAGCTTTTTTTTGAGTTTTACTGCAGTTTCCATAAAGATATCTGCATATTACACATTTGTTAAGACTTGCCTTTATTGTGCTGGTGGAAGTGGTGAGAGTTGTCTGAAGGCTTGAATGATCTGCTCTGCCAGACATGGCAATTTAGGTTACACTTTCAGACATAACTCAGATGTTATACATGAAATTTAGTGGCCCAGCAGAATTCACAACAGCTTTACATCTCCTCTTGAGTTTCCTTTCTTCTTCCTCTGTCCCAGGACAGTCATTTGTGTCTTTAGCAACAGCACAGCTCAGTTTGTTTGGTGTCATGCTGTGAAGATAAACCTGGAGTGTGGGGCTGTATTGCTCCTCTCTGGAGTCTGGGGGAATAAATCAGGTGTGCAGTGGCTCTTTTCCCTCTGGGTATGTATCCTGAAGGTGTCAGTAGCCAGTGCAAGGAGCTCTGTGAACCCCTGTTGACAGAAATACCAACCCAGATGTAATTACTGAAATAATGGGGCTGTTACATGTGAATAGTGCTGCTGTGTGAACATAACAAAATATCATCATCTCCTGCTTTTGTTTTTCACTGTGGCGTGTGTGTGATGGGTTTTTTTGTGTTTGTTTTGTTGTTTCCTTTTTGTTTTTCGTTGGAGTTTTTAACCTGCTTTTTTAATGAACTGTGTTTTTACTAAGCATTTCACTTATGTGCAGTCTAAGGACACATTTCAGCAATTCTGTCTCTGTAGATAGTTCTTTGAGAGAAGCTCCTGCTTTCTTGCATTTCGCTGGTTTCACACACACACCCCTCACCAGCCCCCCAGTTTGTGGGAAACATTTTGTAGGCTAATAATGATCTCCTGCTCCTTAGAGGAGGTAGGTGATCCTTTTCCTACCCACTGTGAATTACTCTGCACCAGCTCATGTCTTCCCTGCACTGTCAAAGAGACACTAGGGGAAAAAAGAATTCTGTGCAAAGCTTCCTCTTGTAGCATTTGATGTAATTTTATGTAATGTTTTCTTTGGCTTCAAAAAATAATTTATAAAGATTGTTTCTAGCATTTTGAGCTGGTTAAGAACAGTCCTGGATTCACTTTCCCACTCTTCTATTTGTGATGCAATAAAGCAAGAGATACTTCTTACCATTTCCTGTCCATTTTTCAGTATTTTATGGAAATGCAGGAGAATTGGGTTTGTTCAGGCTGGAGAAGAGAAAGTTTCAGTGAAGCTGAAAAGAAAGCTTTGCCTGAAAGGCGCCTACAAGAAGGATGGAGAGAGACTATTTACAATATAATATATATTGTCTATAATAATATAATATATAGTATATAATATATATATTATATTATCTATATTATATAATATATAATATATAATGTCCTCTATAGGCAGGACAAAGGGGATCGGCTTCAAACTGAAACAAAGCAGGTTTAGATGGGATATTAGGAAGAAATTCTTTACTGTAAGGATGATGAGGCCCTGGCACAGGTTGCCCAGAGAAGCTGTGGATGCCCCAGGCCTGGAAGTGTTCATGGCTAAGTTGGATGGGGCTTGGAGCAGCCTGGTTTAGTGGAGGGTGTCCCTGCCCATGGCAGGGGGGTGAAACTGGATGATCTTTAAGGTCCCTTCCAACCCAAACCATTCCATGATTCTGTGATCTGAGTAACAGTACATGATCAAACCAAACAATATCTCCCTTCATCAGTTTTTTATGTTATTAACTGTAAGTATTTTTACCAAAACATTCCACAGGAATTGGCAATTTTAAAAATTGTTTCTCCCCAGTGCCTTGTTTCAGCTGTAATTGGTGAGTGATTGTGATGTTTGGTTCTAACTGGTGCTGCTGCTGAACCCCTGCAGGTCCCTGGCTGATATAGATGGAGATGGGCAGCTGAAGGCTGATGAGTTTGTGTTGGCCATGCACCTCACAGACATGGCCAAAGCTGGGCAGCCACTGCCCCTGACTCTGCCCCTTGAGCTGGTGCCACCTTCTTTCAGGTAATCACTGAGGGCAGTGAAATGTAATATATTTAACACAACTGTGCTGTTTCTCTAACAATGGTGGGATGGGGTTTTTTTCCCCTTCCAGGAGTGGAAAATACACTGAAAATATAAATGGAACTCTGCCATCTTACCAACCTGTGCAAGAGGAGGAGCCACAGAAAAAACAACCAGGTAAAAAAAAACCAGGGTTAATGTTCTTAATGTATGGGGCTGTTCTTGAAGGGCACTGGAACCTTTAGAAAATGGAAGAAATAATCAAATCCACAGAGAATTTCATTTCAGGAGCTAGATCCCTTTTAACTTGGATGGTAAGAAGGTTGTTAAGTGGATGTAGTCAGCCTGTTACATCTAATAGAATTGAGAAGGCAGGGACAGGGGCTATTTTTAGCTGTAGGAAAGGAAAAGTGTGCTGATTAATAATGTATCCTGGAAAATAAACCTTTCATGGCCAGACACTGCTGTGCAACTGCAAATTTTTTTTCATTTGAAAGTTCCTGGCATTACTGGCCATTCTGAAAGCAGGGGTGTCCAATGTAGTTCAGTTCTCTGCAAACTGGAAGCAGTTTGAACATACCATAGATTCTGTTACTGACAATGTTACAGGGACGCTGCAAGACAGGACTTGCCTCTCTTTTTGGGAGGGTGGTTGCTGGGGGCCTAAACCATTCCTTTGTGTCTCTTTTTATCCTTGTGTGCAGTAATTGAGGTTGATCCTGTTTTGGTGTCTGATAGTTTTAACTCCAGGAACTGTTAGAGGGAACACCCTGAAAAACTAAGCTCTTTATCCATGTGTTAATGTTTCCTGCACATTGGAAAACCTTTCTAAGAGCAGACAGTCTTCTCCCAGCTTATAAAAGCTGTTCTTTTATGTTTTCCTCTAGCGTTCTTTCATCTTTCATTCTTTAGAGTGAGAGGCTTTCCTGTAACATTCAAGTCATTTTTGTGGTCATTTTAAACTGGAACTTTTCCTTCTTTTATTTTTTTTCCTCCAGTTGGGAATATACTTAGGAAAATTTAGAGGTATTTTTGAACAGAAAAATAATACTTTAAGAAATGGAAGGTGCTTACATCATCCATGACTGAACAAGCTGAACTTGCCAAGATGTATCTATCTTTAGTGGCATAACTGAGGTCCTTGTTTGAGAGCGGTGTTTTGCACAGGGCAGAAATAATGACCTTTCCTTGTTTTAGTGACATTTGAGGACAAAAGGAAAGCCAACTATGAGAGAGGAAACATGGAGCTGGAAAAACGCCGACAGGTCCTGCTGGAGCAGCAGCAGAGAGAGGCTGAAAGAAAAGCTCAGAAGGAACGGGAAGAACAGGAGCGAAGAGAGAGGGAACGCCAGGAGCAGGAACGGAAGAGGCAACTGGAAATGGAAAGGCAGCTGGAGAGACAACGAGAGCTGGAGAGACAAAGGGAAGAAGAAAGGAGGAAAGAAATAGAAAGGCGGGAGGTTGTTTCCTTAACGTTGCTTTTTAATGCTCTGAGGAATGTGTATGTGCATTCAGCATCCAGGGTTTAGTGCTGCCTTTGGTTCTGATGTCACCTTGGCTTGGAGAGAGAACACCATTTGTGTCTGTTTGAAATGTTGGTATAGGTTAAAGATTTTCAGATACTTCACGGGACAGATGAGAATTTCTTGGGCATATTTCTTGCATTTTTGCAAAAATTTGTATTCCAAACGAGACTCTACTGAATTCATAATTGATAGCATTTTGACAGCCAAACTTGAGACAAATTTGCTTCATACTTGGTGTCTCAGTGCATGCATCACACTTCCATATTTTATGTAGTTCTGTGAAATACTCAAAGGAGGCTATGAGCAGTATCTGTCAATGTACTGTTTTATGGGCAATATTCCAAGCTGCAGAGGCTTTCTGAATTATGGAGCTTTTTTCATCCAGAGTCAGGAGTGTGGCACGAAGAATCTTGTGGGATCACTCCCTGCATTCTTCGATGCTGAAGCATATAAGAGCACTTTAGAGAAGACATTATGTTGTGTTGCTGTTGTGCTGTTTAGAAATAGAGCCCATTATATTAAATCAAGCTCTCTGAGTTCTACATCTCCACTGTAATTTAAGGTGATGTAACTTTTCCTCAGGCAGCAAAGCAGGAGCTCGAGCGCCAGCGACGACTGGAGTGGGAGAGGATCCGTCGCCAGGAACTCCTTAATCAGCGTAACAGGGAACAAGAAGAAATTGTCAAGTTGACCTCTAAAAAGAAGAGCCTTAATCTTGAATTAGAAGCCCTGGTAAGAAAAGAATTTCACCACATAGGCTGAAATACAGTGTTTTAAATTATACAAATATTAATACCTGCATTAATGGCCCACCAAGAGTTCCACTCTGTTTTGGATGAGGAATCTGAAGCAGGTATTTTGGGTTGTTTTAGAGAACTGGTTGTGAACTAACCTGCCCACAGGCTTAGCAAAGGGATTTTTGCCATGTGTGGTGTACTCTGTCTCTGCTTTCTTCCCAGACTGGCAAACATCAGCAGATCTCAGGCAGGTTGCAGGATATTCGCAGCAAAAAGCAAATGCGAAAAACTGAGCTGGAGGCTTTGGATAGGAAATATGACCAAGGAATCATGGAAGTCAAGCAACTACAGCAACAGCTGGAGGTGTGTAACTTTGTTAAGCTTATGGTTTTCTTTTACCATATTCTGTGTTTCCCTAATGCTGTTGATAATGCATCCCCATAGGAATATGGAGTCAGTTGGATTGCAGTGGAGAGAGGAAATGGGCAAGACTGTCAGCATTGCAGAGGCTTTTAGTTTTGTGTGTGGTGTTAAACAAATGATTATGTGTCCTAAAATGAGCTGAGAGTTAAATAACAGTTGTGAAAACCTCAGCTATTCTTTTGTGGACTGATAATAGAAACTTCTTTAATTTTGAATTCCTCTGTGGCTCCAGACTCAGATTTTTTTGAAGAATGTTGTCCTGTGTTCAGACCAAGTTGGTGTTTAGGTTGAATTACCTTGCTACTCTTTTATCTATTTTTTTTCTCTATTTGAGTAACAAGACATTAATTATTTCTAATCAGTTGACTACCATAAATTATCCTCTGCTGTATTTTTATGTGATGCTTCTGCTCATCAGGGAAACTTCTTTTCATGTTGTTACTGTTTTATGTTAGCCTTGGGGCAGTCACCTTAAATGGTGTTGTGATAATATTTACACTTTATAGCATGTTTGTTAAATATTTTTCCAGCTGTGTTGATGGTTTGGGGTCAAAAGCTTTCAATTGTAATATTATTTCTATTAAAAGTATAGAAGTAATTTTTTTCTTTATCTAGTTGTGATAACTTGCATCCCTGTTTCATTAACATGAGTTGAAGCTATGTTTGAAAAGCCATTCAGTTTTATTTAATGATTCATAAACAGTATTAAGAATTTGTTATGTTCTCTTTAACATCTACAGGATTATCAGAATAAACTAATCTATTTGGTTCCTGAAAAGCAGTTGTTAAATGAAAGGATAAAAAATGCTCAACTTGAAAACACTCAGAGTAAGTGCCTGCACATGAGTTCTGTTCTTGATTGCCTTGCTGATTTCTCATCCTTTGTAATCAAGGCTGAAGGGTACAGAGGTATTAATAACACCTTCACTTCTGCATCTTCCCAGTTAGTGCCATTGTCTCATCTGTATTCCATTATCTCTTTTGTGTTCCAAATAAGGGGCAAACAAACACATTTTGGCAAGAAAGCACAGATTTTGCTTAAAACTTTATTTATTCAGACTATGTAGCTCACAGATATTATTATGATTTATCTTTTTTTTTGGTAGTCTAAACTCGAGTTCATTTATGTAAAGTTTGCATTGATCTTTACTTCAAATTACACTGGAAGTCTCTGTCTAGAGAAACTTGGCATGAATTGCTCTGATATTAAAAAGAAAAAAACCTTGCAAATTATTCTGTATGTATTGTGTGGAATGCCTGAGTGCCTTAGTTCAGTGTTGGGGATATTTCTTCCTTGTGCTGTTTATGAATAGAAAGGTAAATCAAGGAATTTTTGTGAGGAAGGAGGTTTGGATTGTGTATAAAATAGGAAAATAACAAACAATGATTAAAAACTGGGAAAAAAATTGAAGAAAAACCCAGAAACACTTGTAAAATTACTTGTTTTTCCTTATGCAGGTACAGGAGTCAATTCAGTGCACAAGAAGTCCCAAGAAAAGGAAGAATTATGCCAAAGACTTAAGGAACAACTAGATGCCCTTGAGAAGGAAACTGCTTCTAAACTTGCTGAAATGGATGAATTTAACAGTCAGCTTAAGGTACTTGTAGTATCTAAATATCCTGCACTTGTAAGCACTGTATTTTATTTCTTCATCCAGTCATAAAGATTGGTGCCACTTTCACCAAGCCTCCAGAAAGTTTTCCCCAACTTCAGTGTCAAATAAGAATTATCAAAAGTCTTGGAGTAAATAATACAATAAAAATGCAAACCTATTGCTAATGTACTAAAATATGAGTCTCTTACTAACTGTTGCTTTGCATGACTCAACTATTGCTCACTCTCACTTTTTGCCTTCTGGAACTCATTTTGATTTAGAATTAAAACTTTTCAGGCCCTTGCACATTCTGTTGTTACAGTATGAGGTCATATTTGCTGCTATTTTTGAATTGTGTACTGAACACTTGACTTTTGTTGATAGACCTTAGTTTCACAGTACACTGTGCAAGGTCTGGTAGCAGATTTGGGTGTGATCCTAAAAGTAAGCATAGGCCACTTATTTGTTAATATTCATTGATTTGTTGTAAGCTAAGAGTTGTTGACCATTGGCTCTGAATTTTTGTTTCTGAGGCAACTCTTGGCCTGCCTAAAAACTCAGGCAGCTCTCACAGGGTAGCACACATCCATTTAACTTTATTTGCCAGCTTGCTCCAAGTGGCACTGGTGGGAACTTTTTCCTTAAGTCATGGATTGATGCTGGGCCAGCACGAGGGCTCTGCACTCTCCAATAAAATAAAAAGCCACAAAAGTTTGTAAACATGTAAGGGATTTATTTTCTTTTTAGAAGTGGCTTCATGCAATGGGCATTTTCAGTTATTTGTTTATTGCATGGCTTGCTTTGTTCAGTGGCTGCATCCACAGTTCAGTCTTCCCTAAAATATGTTTTTCAAAATGCAGTGTAAAGATTAATTGGCTTTTTATCTACCTTATCTTACAGTGTGAGAATATGGATGATTCTGTTCTTCAGTGCCTTTTGTCTCTGCTAAGCTGTCTCAACAACCTCTTCCTCTTACTTAAGGTTATTTTCTAATCTTTGGCTTTTTTGTTTTCTTAATTATTTCGCAATTTTTCTCTGCTTACCCTTTCTGTTTGGATGTACAACTTCTATTAAATACATTTTCCCAAAAGAAAATCAATAGGCTGTTTTTCTTTCTGCTAGCTTTTACACCCTCTTAAAGGCTTAACGTCCTTACCTGCTTAGAAATCCAAACTGTAGAATACTGAGAGCAAAATACTGATTTTAATTTCTTAATGGACTGTTCTCTAAGTTTTTTCACCCAAACATTTTTCTTGTTAGTTAGGGTAGCATGAACCAATGAAGTAGTCTCAGATGGAAACAATGTCTTCTACCACATTTCCATCTCTTGCCCTGTACCTGTAGCCATCCATCCTAAGCTGTGAGTCAGGTATTTGAGTTCTTGTCCAAGTTTAAAAGTCTAGAAGCAGCATCAGAGTGCAGAATATGGTATGGCAAACACAATGCTGTCAAACCTCCAGATTAACCCAGTACTAAAACCTACCTGCTGCCTTCCAGCTCTGCTTTTGTCTGCTGAGGTCAGAAATACTTTTAGAATAATTTATGAGGGAAAAAAAACAAACTAGAATTACCTAACTGAGCTTTTCCTTTTGCTTTGCCGTGAGGCTTTTTCTGTCCTTAGAGATATGAGAGTTTTTCTAATGTAAGTTTTCTTCCATAGTGCTCTTGAAATTTTGGGCAAAATAAGAAGGAAAAATATTCCCAGCTGAATATATTTGAGAAAAAATTGTAGTCAATTGCTTGATTTTGTTTGTTGCTACAGAGACTTCCAGTGACACAGCAATCTTCTTGTCTTGCCTTTGTCATATAAATTGCACCATATCTCTTAGGCAACGTGATTATTGGTAGAGGTGCATACTGTAGTGGGAATGATTCATTCTTAATTGCTTTGTTTGTATTTATGAGATCAGATACAAAAAGTCAGGGTTTACCTGTTGCATTGCTCAATGTATATCAGCAGGATTCCTAAAAAATAAAAGACTGAAGTACCTTAGAGATGTTTTGCAACATAGTGAAGTACAATCTATAGTAATTCTATTATTGTTGATTTTTTTTTTGGTCTGTAAATTTAATTATCCAAAAGATTCATGCTGATTTTTTTGCTTGCAAAAAAAGATTGTTATCAGAGGGAGGTGGGATAGGAATTGAAGGATTGAAGTGTTCAAAAAGGAAAAGACTAAAATTGAGAAGTTTACAAGTACAGGAAAAGTCCAGCCAGAGTTAGTGTCTCTAAGCTGTGGTTTCCCACAGTGGTTAGACTGCTGGGTGTATTTATGAAGTTTTTCTGATTTAAACATGGGACTGATCACTCAGGAAGCATCAAGGGTGAGCACCCTACTGCAGGATGCTTTCTCAGGTTATGGTACAGTGTTGGCTTTCAGCTGAAATCTGCCTCATTGTAGTTAACTAAAATACAATTCACTGCCTTCAGCAGTGTGTTTGAACACTCAGTTCTGTATCTTCCTCTCTCCTGTGTTGTATTTGGGATTTCCAGCAGGTGTAGGACTGGAAGGGCTCTTTGAAAGCCCAAATTCCATCACTGACTTTGCAAACCTGCCATCTCCTTTTATACTTCTGTTGATTTGACTTTCTTTGCAGTGACCTCCAAGGACTATTAATAACTCAATACTACTTTGGCCATTTGTATTAAAACTTGGTTGAAAAAGCATTAAATGCCTGGATGCTTTTCTCAAAGATTGGCTTTATTCCCTGTTATGTATTCCATTGTTCCCTCCCTAGGACCTGAGGGAAAGTTACAGCACACAGCAATTAGCCTTGGAGCAGCTCCACAGGATCAAACAGGACAAAATAAGAGAGGTACAAAAAAGAAGAGCTGAACTTGCACAGAAGAAGCGACTGGAAGATGAGGCTGCAAGGTAACCATGGCTGAGTGTGTCAGTGCTGCAGTTCTTAAAACAAAATAATAAAACAAAAGCTGTTGTGACTCTTAAGATAATATCTAGAGTTTTAATGTAAAAATACATCCTGATGGTTGCCTCAGAGGAAGCATTTTATGTGGAGTACCACTCATGTAAGAGGCCTTGAATTTGAAAGTTTCAATGATTTATATTTGATTTGACTAAAGAAACAGGGCTGGTGACCTTGTAGTGTGGGTGGTTCATGGGCTTTGCTCAAGACAGTGTTTTTCTGTGTGTGAGGAAGTCTCATAACATTTGTGACAGTCTGTTTAAGGGAAACATGTGCCATATGTGTGGTGATAGCCTGTTGATTTTTTGGCTGGACAGAGCTGTGTGATGGAGTAACAGCATCACTGCACAGCTCCTACTGGTTCCTGCCATGTGCTTGGAAACACTAAAATGCCCATCACAGGAGAGGATATCCCCCAGGGAATGGATGAAAAGGTCTTATCTAGACATTTTTAAGAAGATGGCCCAAAGGGTTAGGTCCTCTCTCTTCAGAAGAAAGGTCTTGACAGCTAAAGTATTGTGTTGAATTGGATACTAACTTCTTTAGACAACTGAGGCACAGGATAACATCTGAATAGTTATGGAGAATACAGTCAGGTTTCCTGATCCTGTCTGCTGCAGTGTGGTCCTGGCAGGGATAAGCACATTGGATAGATTGCAACTGCTGAAGGCAAAAATACCAAGCTGCCAAGATCAGTATGCAAAGGCTATTTTTATCTATGTACCTGAGTGAAATTAATCTCTTTGGCAGTCATTGTTTCCAGTCAGGAGATTTGGATACTTCCTTGCTGAAGAGCTTAAATCCAGCTTGGTTCAATTATCACATCAGTTCAGGATGCAGGTGGACAGAAGTGCTCGTGAATGCACTGCACAGGTGGTGGATTGAAATTCTTGAATTTTAATCCATTTGTTATTTTTATGTGGAATACACTGGCACCCATGTTAAGCCATGATCTGTGGCAGAGATGCTGACCCTGAGAGCAGAGCGATCAATGTCATAAACTCAGTTTTGCTGACAAGTGTCACTGACTACTGCAGGAACACAATCTCATTCATTTTTATATTGCTGTTCTCTTACCTCTCTCTTTCCTTTCCTCCAGGAAAGCCAAACGGGAGAAGGAGAACCGATGGCAGGAAAACATCCGAAGGGAAGAGGAAGAGAAGAAGAAGCGATTGGAGGAAGAACGAATGCAGGAAAAAGTCCAGGAAAAGCTGAAAGCTGAAGAAGCAGCTGCCATGATGAGAGAAAGGGAAAACAAACAACAGCTTCTTGCAGAGGAGGAGAAAAATAGACAAGCCACCTTGAGGGAGGTGGAACAACAAAGGCAGAGGCAACTGGAAGAAGATAAAAGAAAGCAAGAACAAATAGCAAAAGAAGCTGAAGAGCGGCGCAAGCAGAACGAGGAGATCAAAAAGATAAAAGAAACAACCAACTCTCAAGAAGTGGAGAAACACAATTCTAAAATAAACATAAATGATAAGTTTGCAGATCTGTTGAAGCCAGCAGAGGGGAAAAGTCTTAAGCCACCCTGGAAAAATGAAGGTAATCTCAAAATCGTTAAGACTTTTGGACACTTACTTTCCTGAGTGTTATTTCACTCTTCAGGTGTGCTATTATTGATGTGACTCTATTGCAGACTTCTTGCCTAAGATGCAGTTAAAAAAACCCAGCAATGTTTCATGTCTTTTGTCAGTTACAAATGATCCTACAAACTTAAGTTATTTCTATCAGTTTTCAGCACCTGTGACTCTGCTGACAAATCTTCTAATGATCATGGTCAACAAAGAGCAGTTGGTGGGAATAGTAATATTTCATGTTTTTTCAAGAGCTTGCACTTTCTTTCCTTAAAATGGAATGCTGAAGTGGAGGGGGTTTGTTCATTGATGAGAGATGGGCAGGGAACGCTCAGAAAAGTGATTTATTAACAGTGAAATTTAGTTTATTTTTGCATTACTCAATGCCTCAGATGAAAAAAACAAAGAACCGAATGACTTGACCTAACTCTAGCTGTGGGACTTGGAAAAAGAGTGCTTTAACAATATGTTCACTAAAGGCACATTTGATTTCATCCTTCATTAGTTCTTGTCAGTTTTTATTAGCCACTTTTCTCACTGAGTTCAGCAAGAATCAAATTAGAACAGGGCTGAAAGATATTTGCACACCTCAGCTAAACCTTGTAAAACATGTTTGCAACATCAGTCACTGACTTGGAGAACGGAATGCAAAGAAAATAGAAATTGTGATATTTTGCTGTTATAGGTTTCTAAATAAAGTCTTCACACATGCTGCTGAACATTTATTGTTGCAACAGTGGGATCTTTTCAACTTGGAACATTATAATGGTGTTAAATGAGGCTTTATTAAAGCATTGGCTTAGCCAGAGCAGTGTGGCAAGGAAAGAGAAGATAAAAATGCCATTTTTAATGTCTAGGGGAAGGGGCAGGGGATTGGAACTAAATGACCTTTAAGATCACTTCTAGCCCAACCCATTTCTTTGTTTTTGTGAATTTTTTCACTGCAGAAGTCAATGCATTTTGTTGTCTCAGTTACATTTCCATGATTGGTGTGTTTTACTGATGCCCTGGTGTTCCCCTCTGATACCTGCACAATGTCTGGGGCAAGAACTGATATTCCTACCAGTATCTTAGCATGATGGGGCTCCAGCTGAGTGTTTGTCTCTCAGCTGTGTCAGGGTGGTGACTGTTTTCTTACCTTCCAGGCAATGCAGTTGGTGCTGCAGAGTCCAGGAATTCCGTTGCCTTGGTGAATTACAGAGCTTTGTACCCATTTGAGGCCAGGAACCACGATGAGATGAGCTTTAATACTGGAGATGTAATTCAGGTAAGATTTGCTGTTCACGTTTAACTTGCAAAACTTAACCCGTTTCTCGAGCCTTGAGATGTACAGTTTTAAGGGTCAAAAGCATTACACTGATGTATTTTAAGGTTTACTCAAAAATTAAATTAGTTTGCTGCTTTCTTTATTTTTTTAAACAGGTGAAATTTGGATTAATTCCACCGAAATATTTCTCTGAGTTTTACACATCCTAGATATGTTGACAATCTCTTTGAATATAAGAACAGTGAATGCTAAACATAAACTTTCTAAAATTAGTAAATCAGAATCAATGTAGTTGTTGCAGTTCATTACACATGTACAAGTTGGCTCCTAAGTGTTTGCTTGAAATATGAGCATGGTAAATAGACATGTATTATTTATTGATGGCCTTTGAATTAAAATCAAATTAGTTATTTAACAAGTCGATGTAAAAGGTTCTTTTGAATTTTAGGACTGTTTTCCAGTGTATTCTTAACAGAGATTTCTGCCTGTCTGAGCAACCTGGTCTAGTGGAAGATGTCCTTGCCCCTGGTAGAGGGGTTGGAACCAGGTGATCTTTAAGATCCTTTTCAACCCAAACCATCCTGTGAATCTTTATTCTCTTTCTCAGTGGTCCTTTATCAATCCTCCCTCAGACAGACAGAGTAATTTATTCTGTGGCCATTTATTGTAGCACTTTGCTGAATTTGCTGTCTATAATATTACAGCAGGACCATAACATTAGAAATGCCTTGTGGCATCTCAGTTGAAATCTGTGTTATTTCATGTATATTAGTTATTAGCACTTGTTTGAAAGTCTTTGCCTGCAGGTGAATGTGTGAAAACTGATTTACAACCATGGTAATATAGTTTCTAATGTATAAATATGTGTGGTTCCTCCTCATTCAGACTGTAAGTGATACAAGTAGGTGATAAGGAAGAATTTATGAAGCAGTGTGGTACCAAATATTAAAACACTTGACTAAATTAGCTTTCAGTTTGACAGTGTTAAAGCATTTATTTGCATTTTCCTACCAATGAACCATGGAAGAGGGAACAAGAGAAGTAGGTTTTGCTTTGACTTCCCTCTCAGCTGTAATTGTATCATTTAACTGCTGATAACTGATTTCAGAAATAGGCTAACAGCTGCCACCTCCTCCTCCTCTTGCATCCCAAACCCCAGCTAAGCTAACCAGCTGATATTATTTGATGGGCTGCTAATTTTTAGCCAATTTTCACTAACTGGCTAATTTGCAGCATAATGGAAGCTTCAGTATTGCTGCGAATGTTTAAGAATGCTCTATATTTAATCACATTGTAAATAATAGAATTTTTGGATGTGTTTTGGACACAGTCAGCTGACAGAGTTAATTATATCTGTGAGCAGAACAGCAGCAGTTGTTTCCTGCTCTGCTGGGCTCACCAGCCCCTGCCTCCTGGCTGCACATTCAGCAGAATCCAGCACAATGCAAAGGCATTTTTGGCAGGACAGAGTGGCTCAGAGGCACTGCATGATCCATCCCCATGTGCATGTCTGGGCCCTGTTTGAAGGGGTGCAGGGTCCCTGAGGTCTGTCTGTACCTGTGTCTGAAACCAGGGCAGCTGCATCATCACAGGGCAAAATCAGCTCAGTTCTGCCAGGGCAGAGTGAAAATGCTGATCCTGGTTCAGGTCAGAGAGGCAGCAGGTGCTGACACACCAGGTACCCTGCTTGTTTCATGCTGCTAATTCTGTTTCCTTTGTATTTCTCCTCCTGTCCATAGGTTGATGAAAAAACTGTGGGAGAGCCTGGCTGGCTTTATGGCAGTTTTCAAGGACATTTTGGTTGGTTTCCGTGCAATTATGTAGAAAAAATACCAGAAGGAGAAAAAGCTTTATCTCCTAAGAAAGCCTTACTTCCTCCTACAGTATCTTTATCTACTACCTCAGCTGCTTCAGAGTGAGTTGTTGTTATGTTTGTGTTTAAATTGCTTTTTCTAAATTTAGCTAGCACATAATGTGCTGGATAGTTTCACTTGGTGTTTGTTTTTAAAATATAAAGGCAGAAAATTTATTGAAGAACCTTCTTAAAAGTCTTAGCTTGGAAAATTTAAGTATTTGATAGTCTGCTTTGCATTGTATAGAATTTCAGTTTTACAGATAGTAAAAAAAAAGTTCTCTGCTTGAGGTACTTTCTAAATAAAAGTTGTAATTTGATAAATATGCCTTGTGTTCAATTTGCAGACCACTTTCACCAAGTAAATCTGCAGAAGAATCTGATTACCAAAACATCCCCTTTTCCAGCCTGAATGTTAACACAGCCTGGCAGCAGAAATCAGCTTTTACTCGCACTGTGTCCCCTGGATCTGTTTCACCCATTCATGGACAGGTACCTTGTGCAGAACTTGCTGTATTTCAGACTCATGTTAATGAAAATGATTTAAGAAGAACCAGAACAGCACACAACTAGTGCTGGATGCACTGAACAGGCTGGAGGATAAACTAGCTCATCTAAATATTCTATGAGTGTGCATTGATATAATTCCATATATTTCCAGGGACTACTGAGCAAAAGGACTCATCTTTCATAATTCTAAAATCATTTTCACCTATAATTAGACACAGAAGATATTTCTAGCAAATAAGAAACTAAGTTACCTGCATGCATTGATGTAAACAAAGTTATTAACCCATCACTTAGAAATGAAGCTGCTTAAACTTCAATAAAAGATACACCAGTGTTTGTTTTTAACAACTGAACCAGGCTGGGGCAGTGTTGTCAACTAGCATCTCTTTGTGTTACAGGGGCAGCCTGTAGAGAACCTAAAAGCACAAGCACTTTGCTCTTGGACTGCAAAAAAAGATAACCACTTGAATTTTTCAAAGAATGACATCATCAATGTCCTGGAGCAGCAGGAGAACTGGTGGTTTGGAGAGGTCCATGGAGGAAGGGGTTGGTTTCCAAAGTCCTATGTCAAGCTCCTACCTGGGAGTGAAACCAAGAAAGAGGAGTAAGTGTGACTTTGGCTGTTGTTTTATTCAGCAGTTTGCAAAAAGAGGTGGTTTTGAGTGCAAAGTTCTTGCAGTGCTTTAGTGTATAGAACATAAATGCCATTTAGAGTTTACACTGTGTCATTTTAGGCTTCTATTATTTCATTCTGGCAAGCCAAGTAATGTTGGGCTCACTGCTGTGTAGCTATAGACAGTCTTGCTAGGCTGAGTGCTGTGAAACATCAGTGGTGTTTGATTATTCATCAGGTGCCAGACTTTTTGTTCATTACCAAGTCTCCTCTCTTGCAGTGCAGTTGCATTCTGCCTCTAAAGGTGCTAATTTTTAAGGCATCCAAAAGTAATTGTAAGCTCTGCACAGAGCAGTAGTGTGTTTTTCTTCGCTTAAAAAGATCATTATGCCTGTTGTAATGCTCCAGGGTAGCTGTTCAGGTAAAGTCTGGTTACTGCTGGGATGGCTGCACCACTGTGTATAAATTGTTCTGTTCATGCATTCTGCTAAAACTTCTTAGAAATTCTTTAGTCAAGTCAAAAGTCAAGTCAAAGTCAAAATCTTTAATTTACTTCTTTTGAATAACATAATTTATGAATGTATCTCTTCCCTTTTATCACATGATTTTTTTTTAAGTGATGTGCTCTTGGGTGCCATAAATATATTAAATATCAGTAATACTTGGCGCTGTTTGATATTCAGAGAAGTCTTTGCAGTTAATTCGGAGTCAGTACCAGCTCTGATATAACTAAAGTAATTTTAGTCTCATGTGAATTGAGAGATTTGCTCTTGATCAGCCTCTTGGTAACGCAAAGCTTTTTTTTTTCTTCTTTCTGCAGACCAGAAGCTATTTATGCAGCTGTAAACAAAAGGCCTAATACCCAGAGTTACCCAGCAGGAGAGGGTAAGACAGCATGAAAAATGCCAACTAATGCTACAGTCTGGTTCTGCTTAGTGACTTGTAAATATAGTTCAGTTTGTGAGGAGTTTCTGAGCAGCACTTTGAGTGCTTGTCCAAAAGACACAGTGCAAATGTTCAGCTGTTGATACAAGAGTTCTAAAATAGGAACTCAAGGTTATGAGTAATTCAGGTTGAGCATAGGCAGAGGTTCTGTTATTAAGACTTCTGCTCGAACATGAATATATTTCTGAAAACCCATAAGAGTTCTCTTCCTGCTGTTCTCTACTGTGTTATGCTGCTCTGTAAAGACACGAGAAAAGATTTTTAATCTCCTGAATGTGGATCGTTCTCTTACAATCAGTAAGAAATAGAGAAAACAAGTATTACTGGAGAAAAAATTCTAGTGTATCTCCATGCTTCCCTGATCATATTTTAATTGCACCTGTGTTTTTTCATTACAAAGTTGTGTACCTGTAAGAGTAAATGGGATTACAGTCAAGCAGGTAGACGGGTCAGTTCACAGACTTGTGAAGGTGCGGTCCCCGCTGTGGGCCCGGGTGCGGTCCCCGCTGTGGGCCCGGGTGCGATCCCC
>JBBMKD010000145.1:105933169-105962654 GCA_037834095.1 Argya squamiceps | reverse complement strand
CCCCGCTGTGGGCCCGGGTGCGGTCCCCGCTGTGGGCCCGGGTGCGGTCCCCGCTGTGGGCCCGGGTGCGGTCCCCGCTGTGGGCCCGGGTGCGGTCCCCGTCACGGGCTCAGGTGTGATCCCCGTCACGGGCACAGTTGTGATCCCCGCTGTGGGCACAGCTGTGGTCCCTGTCATGGGCACAGTTGTGATCCCTGCTGTGAGCACACTGGAGACTGCTGATCCCTTTATCTGGTGTTCCCCTGTGCCCATCCAAAGCTGTTCTCTGCCCTGGCTCTCTGCACAGAGTACGTTGCCCTCTATCCGTACTCGAGCTCCGAGCCCGGTGACCTGACGTTCCTGGAAGGGGAGGAGATCCTGGTGACCCAGAAGGAAGGGGAGTGGTGGACCGGGAGCATCGACAACAGGACTGGAATCTTCCCCTCCAATTACGTCCGGCCAAAAGATCCAGATGTGAGTTCACATTGTGAGAATTAACACACGATATTTTCTCTCAGTTTTATTCTGTTGACACCCAGCTCTTAGACAGGGATTTTGAGCAGAGGTTAATGTGCTTGACTAAAAAGAAAATCCTTAGCTTGAGTGCTAAATCAGAGCTGTAGCCAGTGTCGCACTGCCTTTCTCTCTGTACAGGATGGTGTTGTGTTGAATATGGGTTTAAAGTTAAAATCTCCATGTGCTTTTAGTGTGAACTGTACTGGTTTTATTGCACATTAAAGGTGGTCATTGTTTTGTCTTCATAGGCTTCTAGCTGTGCTGGCAAAACTGGAACAATAAATAAGAAACCCGGTAAGTGTGTGATAACCTTTTAACATTTAAGGCCTTTTAACATTTCTTAAGGAACTCTGAGTATTTGGGTTCATAGCAGTGTTTTAATGGTGGCTGATTTCTTATCTGCAACTCATGTATCAGGATATTTCTGTGGATCCAGCTCTTAGTGCAGTGAAAAAAGAACAAATGCAATTACTGTTTCCTTTCCAGAAATCGCTCAGGTTACTACTGCCTATGCTGCATCAGGAACTGAACAGCTCAGCCTTGCTCCAGGACAGCTGATACTTATTCTGAAGAAAAATGCCAGTGGATGGTGGCAAGGAGAGCTGCAGGTAGTGATTCAAGGAGAAATAATGACTTCATGAATGGCAAGGAGGTGCTCTCAGGTTTAATTCAAAAAAACAACTAAGTATAGAGTTACATAAAAGCTGGTCAGAAAGTTATTTTCATCTTGCATAAACTAAAGGGGAAGAAAAGCTGTGTGGTGGATTTTTTTTGTTTGTTACATTGGGTTGGTTGGCTTTTTTAAACATTGGGTTGCTGGGGGTTTTATGGTTTTTTTAGAGTCTATTTTCTTGGTGACATAAAATAGTAAAACCGTTGATTAACGTGGGAGGAGGAAGAGACAAGTTGACAGTTATTTAATTGATTGGGATTTAATTGGTGAAACATTAAAGTCATTCTAATGAAAGAACAGGTGGGTCTGGAAGCTGGAGTTGGAAGCTTGTTTAATGCAAAGGTGCTGTTCCCACTTCTGTCCCTTCCCCACCTAGATTTAAGAAGAATGTCCTGTAAAAGTGCCCTTGACCTCATTAGAGACTCTGGATACGATGCATGGGTGAAATGTTCATAGAACGAATTTTCAGCCCTACAATTGAGTTGTACTCTGAAATCTCACTTTAAAAAATTGGATTAGCATATTAGGGTGCAGCTTTATCTGAATTGTGTTGTTTTATGCTTTAGTCAGATTTTTATCTTTTGAGATTCACTTAGTAGCTGTTTAGAACCTGAGTTCTTGTCTTTTGTTGGCAAAATTCTGTGACGTATTTATGGCATTTTTTTCCAGTCTATGGACTATTCAGTTTTTCAATTGTGTAATAACCATTACAAACATTTACAGGCAAGAGGGAAAAAGAGACAGAAGGGATGGTTCCCTGCCAGCCATGTGAAGCTGCTGGGTCCAAGCAGTGAAAGAACCACTTCAGCTGCTCCCTCAGGTGAAAAAAAAACCCAAAAAAGGCTTTGTATTTCTTTTAGAATTTTATGTAACTATTTCAGTTGTTCATGTGTCTGCGAGGGTCAGCATTCATCATTTGGGCTTTTTAATTTTGCTGGTTGCTCTGAAGCACCATACTTCCTTCATTTGGAAACTCCCATGTTTCCAAGTGCTAGCAAAAATCTTACAGAGCTAGCAAACATTGGCAAACCATGTGGAATTACATGCACTGCTCCTTACAAAGAGAGAGACTAAGCAAATTTTCAGGTTATTTCTAGGTTTTTCCATTTGAATGGTCGGGTACAAATGAAGTTATTTCACAGAAAAGGAGCTTTTTTGCTTCTGTGTGCTTAAATTATGCTGTTCTCCACAGCTATGAGTTGCTTATACAACAACTTCTTGGGTTTTACTGGACAAAACTTTCCTGTAACTAAAGCAGCAACCCATGATTAGCTAATGCATGTTTCCTCTTCCTCTGCCACGTTTTCCTCACAAGTGTCTGCAGTAAGATAATCAAATTCACTCTCTTTTCAGCCAGTAAAAGACAGAAGCATACTTGATTGCATTTTAAAGTTTTTAGAAAGCCAGCAGATGCAGTCCATTCATTATAAATGTTCACAGATCTATAAAGTGGAAATAAAAATCACTGGCTGGCTCAATTTTAAAAAAGTAAAAGAAAAGAGAATTCTGTATCAAGATAAAATCACGTGACATTTTTCTTATGCAACAGTGCATGTGAAATGGTTGTTTCTTTCCTGTGGTTTTGTAGAGCACTGAGGAAACAGTTTTAATGCTGGTCTAACTCTGTTCTACTCTCCTCTCCTCACAGTGTGTCAGGTGATAGCCATGTACGACTACATGGCCAACAACGAGGATGAGCTCAGCTTCTCCAAGGGGCAGCTGATCAATGTGCTGAACAAAGATGATGCTGACTGGTGGCAAGGAGAAATCAATGGTGTAACAGGTCTCTTCCCCTCAAACTATGTGAAGATGACCACAGATTCTGATCCAAGTCAGCAGTGTAAGCAACCTCTATTTTTGATTCATTTTGTCTCTTCATTTCAAAGGTGCATCGCTGTTCTTTTCTGTGTTTGGAATTTGGGGTTCCAAGCATCAGCTGAATTGATTAGTGCTTCAAGTACTCTTTCTTTAAATACTTTATTATAGTACAAGGTACTTTAAACCCTTTTCTAGTTAGCCTACAAGCAACCAGCACGTTACCAACCAGCCAGTGTAGGATAGCAGGAGTGCTGTAGGGTGAGCTAAAAATACTGGATTGGGTAGGAGTTCTCCTTCCAACAAGATGCAGATAACTAACATGGACTGGGAAGCAGTGCAGGCACACTGCAATTACAGAACTTGCTCAAGTTTTGTAAAATAAGGAAAAGTGCTGTAGTAATTTTGACATACATATGAGTTAAGTAAAAATACCCATAAAAAGGATAGGAAAAAGATTTTGGCATTAGCAAGTGGTCTGTCCTGTCCTAAATATGCTTGTCCTGGCTCCCAGCATTCCAGCTGGCATCCAGTCCTGAGAAACAAGGTGTATGTCAGGACATAGGTTGAGGTGAAAGTTGCCAGCAGCAGGCTGAGAACTGAATCCCAAACTGTACAGCTGACAGTCAACATCTACTCTGCCTTTTGCACATAAACACAGTAAAGGTTTCTGGTGTCCCCTAGACACACCCTGTTTTTTGGCCCCTGTCCCCAGAGAAAACCCTTCCCCCAGAGGAATTTAGCACAATTTTTACTCCTTGAGCTTTTCATCCTGTGATTAAACCAACTTTTCCATCAGCCCAGTGGGTTTGGGAACACACCATGATGCCAGAGTTGCTCCTTTGACACGACAGGCCTTGTCCCTTCACTTGCTGTTTTTCTCTAGACAATGTTTGGGCTTCTCTTGGGATAAAGACACATCTGGAAATCTGGCTGAGCCTCACTCTTATTAGCCTATAGCTACTGTGTAGGATCAGTCTGCACTTCAGATTTGATTACATAGTCATGTTCTTACACAAAAATTCACAAACTCATAGTGAAGGTACAGCTTGGGTTGGAAAATTAAAATGTTTTCCCTGGGTAGCTTGTTCTGGTTCCTGGGCAAAAGAGAGTGTGCACTATTCTTGAGGTTTTCTTTTTAGCTAAATTACTTCTGAGCTCATATTTTTGGTAACACATTATTCTGGCTTTTTTTTAATGCCTCTGGCCAATGTGGTTGGGATGTCAAAAACTTCTGCATTTAGATGGAACTTAACATTCTTTGATTAGACATAGCTAAATCATTTAAATGGTTCTTTGAAAGCTTTAATTTGTTTGCAAATCTCACTTTTGAAGAAACAGTAAAGACTCCACCAGATGGGCTATAAAATTAAGATTCTGGCTGAGTATTAAAACTTAGAAATTTTCAAAACTGATAGAGGTAACAGCTTGTCACATCAGGTGTGTTGTTATTTCAAGTTGTGTGGTTGAATGTGACAAGTGCAAGGTGATCACATAAACCACTGATTTTCAGCAAAAACTGTGCTAAGAACACACTGTAAATGGAAACTTTCTGGATGATGAGTAAGTTTTTCTCATTGTTTGCTGATACATAATTAAGTTTTCCCTATGTGGACTAAGAGTCTTTCCATAAGATTTAAACTTTTCCCTAACAACTACTTATGAAGCAGTTCTACAAAATCCACCTACTGGTGAACAAACACCAGTTGGTTGTTGACTTTATTCTCATGTTTTTAAAATTCTCCCAGTATTTCAAATCAGCTGAGTTACACACTAGTTTTGTGCTGGGCTTTGCCACTCTGTTGTGATATAGGCATTTGGAAACTTAAGGGAAAATCCTGCCTCAAGCCCAGAGCCTGTGCAAACCCAGCACAGCTCAGCCCTGTTCAAATACCATTTCCCAGATTTCAGCTGGGCTGCTGCTGCTGGTCAGTTGTGTGAGCAGTAAGTCACTGCTCTGTACCTCTTCTGTAACCAGAGGAATGTTTAAATATGTCCTGAATGAACCTCTAAACTTCCTGGGTTTCCTTACAGTATTTTTCTTGTTTAAACAGTACAGAAACTATCACGAGTATTCTTGCAAAACCACTAAGGAATTGTCCCACAGAAATGTTGATGTGGCCCTCTACAGAACAGCTTTGAGATAGGACAGAATATAATTTTAAAAATGCATTGTTGCATTTTAAAGATCTGCTGATCTGAGTATTGCAATGCCTCTGTTGAATAATAGCAGTTTTTCCCACTGTTTTTTCTAGAACAAGTGTAATGGTATGGGAAAGGGAGCAGGCAGATTTGGTTAACTCAAATAGGTTTGTGGCTTAGGAAGATTCTGATTTTCCCCCAGATTTAAAGACCTTTGTATCTGGAGTCTTTTCTGGGAGTTATTAGTTGTAGCAGTAATGGCAAACTTCCCTAGCAAAGAAGGAACTGGGATCAGTGAGATGTCCCTTCTCTTAAGTTGCTGGCATAGCTCTGTGAACAGAAGAAAATCACTTTTCCTTTTGGAGTAGCTGCACATCCTGGTATAGGACCCTTGCAAGGAAAGAAAAACAAAATGACTTCAGGATTTTGTAGGTTTGAGGGTTTGTCTCTTAAACACGTGGTGATTGCAGAACACAGGACAGTTTTGAGTCGTGCTGCTGGTGACTGTGGTGGTGGTTAGACTTGCTCCTGTTTTGATGACATTTTAACAGCCTTTTTCCTGATGTTTGCACAAAGACATCATAAATGATAAATATGATACTTGGCAGGTTTCAAAATACGCATCTGAAATAAAAAATCAGTCTTCTGTTCTTGGAGTGTTTGCACAACCATGCAGGGTCAGATCTTGTGTGTTGCCAGTACCTGTCTAGTTCCAGGTTCTCTTCCTGTCCTGTCCAAGGTGTGTGTAAGGGGGGTAGGCATGGTGCTCTTACCACTTCATGGTTCCTCCCAGTGGCCTGGTCTGGAGATTAATTTTATTTTGGCCAGTCTTCATCTGCTTTGCATTTGGAAACTTGTTCTCTTATTTGTTGGCCTTTTCAATGAGATACCTTTTTAGATTTGTCATCTTGTCCATGGGACCAATGTGAGCTTTGTCGTTTTATTTTCTTCAGTTGAGATTTTCTCCCCTCAGGTAAATCTCAACCATTAAATCTCAAGGGTCAGGTCTTGTCTGTGTTACCAGGATGTGACAAGGACACATCTACCAGGTTCTCTTCCCAAGGGATGTTGAAGGTGGGGTAGGCAGGAGAGAAGTGTAAGGAGGGAAGACAGCTGCTCCAGCTGTGTTTGCATACCTGGTTGCTAAATGTCTCCTAATGTTAGAGATCAGTTCATCCCTAGAGATGTCCTTGCTGAGGGCTGGACAGCTCAGCCAGGTGGGCACACCTGTGCTCCATGTGCAGAGAGGCTTCTGGTTCATCTCTCATCCCATGAGATTCACAGAGCTGAAAGTTGTGCAGTTCTTTCTACTCTAATCTCTGTGTAATGACTGTTTTCGGTTCACTCTTTCTGCCTTCCATAGCCCAGCACTGCTGCAGTTCCTCACACCTCAGAGTTACTCCTGCAGGTGCTCAAGCTGAGCTCCTGGTTGTTGTTTGTAGTAACACCTCCAGAGCTACCTCGTTTTTGTCTTCCCCAAACCTTACTTGTAGATGTGACATGAGGCAAGTCCTGCAACAAGGATCTCTATTTCCAGAAGTTCATTTCCATGCACAGAAGATCTTTAGTAATTCCTGTCCACACTGTCTGGTGGATGAAGCTGACTCACTTTCAGGGGTGTTCACAGTGAAAAAACAACTTTTGAACTGATGTGCTCATAGCTGGTGCATTTCTGTGTCTGTGTGTGGACAGCACATTTTGAAGTTTTCTAGGTCTTGCCAAGTAACTTCTCTTTGTGGAGTTACAGTTCATGGTAGCAGTGGCTTTGAGGTGTTGCCTGTTGCAGTTCCACGCTGATATTTTAACACATGAGGATTAGTGATTTATTCTAAGATTTTACTCAGCAGCTCCAGAATTTTACCTCTTTTACCAAAGATCAAATGGAATCAATCCCTTACTTCATAGTGACATAGTGACTTTGTATTTCTAAAACTACTTGGTGAATGTCAGTCAGGCTTGATAACCTTCCAGGTTGTAATTCTGGGGTCTGGAATAGTCTCTGGATTGCCCACAAGGTGTGTTCCTCTTCAGACCATGTAGCCCATGAGATTCTGAGGGATGTGGTACCTCCTGTTCCATGGATACATAAAACTAGAGGCAAGGTTTTAATTTCTTTCAGGCTCAAACTGAATGGAACAGGTTAATTTTTATGTACTGATATGAATAATTTCCAATTAGACTTTTCTTTACAAGTTTAGGTTTTATCTGATTTTCTAATGTCCCAGTAGAAGTTTCTCAGGAGAGATTCTGGTTTTGTTGAAATTTCAGGGAATTTTGCCATTGCCTTTAAAAAAACCCTTAGGGGTTGACCTTGTGTTGAGTCTACGTGACAGAAGTTTTCCTTAGGAAGAACCTTTTTCTTCAAATAAATAAGCTGCAGGGGTTTTCAGAGTCAGCAATGGCTGGTCACAAGTACTTAAATCTGTGTGTTTATAAATATGAAACTGCAAGGGTGGAAGCTTGTGATGTCTGTTTTCAGAAAGTTGAATGTTCATCATTCCTTTCTGACCTTTTTGGTGTTGTTCTGTCTTTGTCCATAGAATTCATGTTTCACTCTTCAAATTTATGTTCATTTTATCCTTCATTTTTTTTTTGTTTTTTTTAGGACCCAATGTTGTCTTCCAGTGTGAAAGCACCTCAGAGACCCACTATCCAAGTTTGACTAGCGTGGAGGCAGGGTGGCCAGCCCTGCTCACGTGTCTGACACAATCCTTTTGCTTCGTTTGAACGTTAGATCCAATCAAGAAATTAGGTTTTTGTGGGTTTTTTCTTCTAATCTACAGTTTCAGTTGATTTGTAAAAGCAGAAAGGATAGTGGGTCTTTGTGTGGCTTTCACTGCTGTTCATTCTTGTTTCCTTTAGTATTTCCTTTGGGATTGATAACCGTAGTCATTAGCATGCATATCAAGCTATTGTTTGCATGGTGGGATTGCAGACACACAAAGACCCACTATTTGCACAGTTTATCTGAGCTGTTTTGAATGGGCACTTGTGTTCTTTTAATGTTGTAATGTACATATTTTGCAGAATTAAAATGTTCATTGATTATTGTTCTAATGGACTTGATTTAGTCTCTTACATATTGAGCTTTTAAAATTGACAGCCTTCATGGCTCAACCATACCTGTCTGCTGCTGATTACAAACATGCTACAAGATCTAAGGGTTAGATCTGGTGCACTCCATCCAGTCTTTTCACACCCCTTTTAATGAGGGGAAGAACTATTAGGTGTAGAGTGGAGGATATTTTAATTCTTCTTTTCCTTCACAGTAGCACTACGGCAGGAATTCAGGTTGTTTTGGCTCAATACATTCTATCCCTAAACAGCCTCCTTCCTTTAAATTCTGGTCATTCATATTTGCTTTCACTTTTGGCAAACGTGCTTCGTTGCTGCAGTAAGTACTTGCACAGCCTCTGTGTGACCAGGCCCTTCCCCTGCCCCTTCTCTTCATTAAACATTTCATGGTACTGAACTGTTTGTCTCTGGCTGTGGTCTGCAGTGATTTTGTCTGAAAGCTGCTGCTCCTCCTCCTGGTACACAGAGCAGCAGCCTAATGCAGAGGTAAACTCCCTGCATTAGGGGTGTTGCCAGGAGAGAGACACTAAGAGAACCTGGAGTGAGGGCAGAGCATTTGGGGTTAGGATGGAACTGTGCTCCTCAGTCCTGGCCTGTTGGAAATATGGTGCAGTATGAGCTGCTCATGTCTTTTATAATGCTTGAAGGGAAGGAGGAACTTGTAACCTTGACTCCCCTTTAAATAAAAGGATTAATTTGATTCTAGATGACTTCTCTGATTAAATAGTTCTGTGCTCTTGTAACAACAAGAGATCTCTAGACACAGTATTTAATTTAGTTGGTTTCCTGAACTCGGTTATGAAACAGCAAAGGTCACTTATGCAATCAGAAATGTTTACAAAACAAACTGCTTGTTTACTATATAGACATATATATATATATAGATGAATGTTGTGAAGGTACTATCAGGAAAAGGTTAATCCAGTTGCAGAGATTTAAAAGCCTTTCTCCAAAATCCAATGTTATGTATTTAATATCCTTGATCAAATAATGTATGTGTGCCCTTTAGTTCAGAGATGTGTCTTCTGTGCAATACGGACTACGCAATGTGCCTACAGAAAACTACAAATGGATTTTTATTCTGGATGTATTTTGTCTGAACCAGTATTTTGTTATGGAATGAAATCATGTTGTTGTAGGCAAATAATGTGCTAGATAATCTTTGGAGTATTTCAGATGACTTGATTTCCTTCTGAAACCACATTTTAAGTGTTTCTACTAAAATACACTACTCACCCAGAATTGCCTTCTCTGAATTTCTGTCTTGGAAAGCCTGTTTAATACAGGCTGAAATGTGTTGTGCTGCACCAGTGGCATCAAGCAGTCACTTACTGTAGTCTAAGAATTAGGTGATCTTCTAAATTATGTAATTTCTAAAAGGCAAAAAGGCACTGTGGGATTTGAGTCACACTGACAATCAATGTTCAGTCAGTTTTCCTTGAATGCCAGATTACTAATGGTCTTTGAAAAATTAAAAACAACTTCACATCCTCACTTAGGTATTGGAGGGTATACTTACGTGGAATTTTCCAAAACCAGCTGGCATTCTACTCTTTTGGTTTTGTTTTTTCACTGATTCATTTGGAGATTACAGTACTGTTGGCACAGTTTCACACAGGTAGCTCTGTGTTGCTGTGTAGGTATGAGCATTGATAATTATTGAAACCTCTGCCTCTAAGTCTGAACTGAGGAGTATCGAAGTGAAGCATTTGGTGCTTTCACAGCTATCTTTTCATGTTTCAGTATTACCTGAGTACACTCTAAATTCTCTTAAGTGTAATAATAAATATAATAATAATAAAACCACACCTTAATAATGCTGATTGACAGAGACTTGGTCCCTGCCTTCAGTATTTATCTGTGCTGCAAAAGTCTGCCTAGCAAAGTCCAGCACAGTTGCCTGAGAGCTCTCCTCTGCTGCACAGGGTGCAGAAAGAGTTGGGTACACATATCAGATCCAAAGGAAAGACTACACCAAGGATGTATTTAGAGCAAGATTATTTAATAATATTCTCTATCAGTGAAGCAGTGTGGCTATGGGAAGCTGAGTTTAAATCAGACTTCTACTTTTCAAACTACTATTTTTTCTCTGGTTGTGTGCAATCTACCCCTTTGTTGATAAAAGACCACAGAGTTGAGTTCAGCTGGTCATCCCAGCCAGTCAATAAAATCACCCTTATTTGGGTGAAAAGGGTTGGCAGTGGAAAATAGAGTCCTTTGTTGAACTCATGGTTCCCAGGCAAGAGCTGAGAGTATATATGTTGCTGAGAGCCACACAAGGTTAAAATGTAAACCTGAAGCCAACATGAAAAGCAAAACATGCTGTTTGCTGTTGCCTGCAGTGTGGTACTTGCTAAGTGTTGTTTCCTGTGGGCCAGCAGAGAACAGAGGCCCTGGTGTCACTGGGGTGAGAACCAAACAGTGCTGGAAATGCACAAGAACAGGTACCAAAACTGTCTGGTTGGCATAATGGACTAACAAACTACAGAAGCCTGGTTTGACACAAGCTCAGTTCCTGATCCAGAGCTGGATTCACACAGGAAGGTCTTGTGCCACCACTGGGACCAGAGGCAGGGCTGGGGGTGTGAGGAGCCCGTGGTGCTGAGGGCTGGGAGCTTTCTGCACATGGTCCACGGTGCAGTCAGGAGCAGAAGGCACAAAGCTCCATCAGGAAGTTGCACACTAATAACTGCAAGGTCTCCCTCTGGTCGCTGAACATTTCTGCCCTCTCAGTGCTTTGTCAGATTGTATCCCTGTGTGATTCTCCTGGGCGGGGTTGGAAACACCTGTAAATAAGTCTGCTCGTAGGAATGCTGACACTCCTTGGCCTGCAGCAAGAGCTGCTGCAGGCTCCTGCTACTTCAGTGTAATGAACCAATAAAACTCTGCTGTGTTCTGGTGTGTGCTGCCTTAAAACCCTCCTTGTCCCTCCCCAGCCTGAGTGTCACGTGTGGGGACGGTTGTTGAGACACGCGAATGCAGGCTGTGCTTAGCATGAGGCAATTGTTCACCTTTGGATTTGAACAAAGTTGTAAGATAACTATGCAAATGTATTTTATTAAAGGGACACATAAAAGGATCTAGTTTGTCTGTTGTGGTTTTTTGTCCATCTGGGGAGGATTTTGTTCTCAGCCAAATAGTTTGGAATGAGCATTGTGTCACCTATGATGGAGTGACTTGATTTTGGTTTTTACCTCTTGAAAATTGATTCATGAATTTCCTCTGCTGTAGCACAGTATCCTGTGTTTACTGATTAGGGGAGATTGGATAAAAGTTTTTATTATTTCTCCCAGGGCCTGATGGAAACTGCCTTTTCCACAGTAGCAGGTTTCTTGGATTAGTTCCTTTTGTGGGTTTCAGAGGCTGTGGCAGCTCCAGGAGTGACAGGAGTGTGTCCCAAGTGCACTGGCCTTGTGTGTGCCTGCACTGTGGTGGTGTCCCCCAATGCCATCAGCTGCTCTCTGGCTGTACTGAAGGGACTGTGCTAATGCCACCCCATGGTCCCTAAGGGGACATGTGGCCTTTCTATGGCAGGCTGGGAAAATGGAGGCAGGAAAAACCCCCAAACCTTTACCTGTTTTTCCCAGCCATGTCAGCTGGCTTCAGAGTCAAACAATTAAATAAACAACCCCCTCCAAAAAAACCCTAACCCTCAACAAACCAAGATATTTCCTTTTAAAAAGCAGTTTATATAGAATCATAGAATCATTAAGGTTGGCAAAGACCTTTATGATGATCAAGTCCAGTCATAACCCAGCACCAATAAACCACATCCTAAAATGCCATATCAATATGGTTTTTTAATACTTGGTGGCTCCACCACTTCCCTGGATAGCCTGTTCCAAGCTTTATAACCCTTTCCATGAAGAATTTTTTTCCTAATATCAAATCTAAACATCTTCTCTATTCCTAAGTAATCTTCATTGGTCACCCAAAGCAGTTAGTGCATCTGGTGCAGCTGCATCCTTCCAGATGAGTGCCTGAGCTCCTGTTGGACAGTTGAGATGTCTTTTCAGAGCTGTCACTTTTAATGGCTTTTTTCCCCTGTCCATTGAGTGGGGAAGTCTGCTGGGAAGGTAGTGATAGGTGTTACTCATCTGTCTTTCCTTGGAGGATTTTCTTTCCTCAGAAACTCTCCCTCTTCCCCTGGAATGTGCTCATACCCAAAACGTCAGTAATTAGGAAGGTTTTCTCCCCTAGCCCCCCATGTTTTTCAGGGCTTTGACTCTCCTGCAGAGGAGAACATCTTTTCACTGTGAAGCTCAGTAGTTTTTCATGCAGGGCTAGTTACATTAGTAGGAAAAAATGCTCCTTGTTCAGGTATATTTGGAAAGTAGGATTTTAAATACAACCTCAGAGACTGAGATTTCCTGTTTATAAACTCTGCAGGTGGTTTTACCCTGGCAGCTGCTTCCTCAGCTCAGAGAGCAGGATTTAGCCCAGAGGGCACCACAGTCAGTGTAGGCATCTCTGTTGCTGTGCCCTGAGTTTCCAAGGTTCCAGACAGCCCCAGCTCACTCTGGTGAATGTTCTGGAGAGGGAGCTGGGCAGGCTGTGCCCCAGGCTGGCTGAAAGCCTGGCATTGTCTGCTCCTGAAGGGTGAGGCAAGCTGGCTTCCCCTCCAGAGGACAGGTATCCCTCTTGGTCAGGAGAGCAGGTGAGGAGCTGCATTTCCTTGCTGCAGACACTCCCAGAAATCCCACTGCTCTTCCTGAGCAGCCTGGGGAGCTTGGGATGAAGTTTCACCAGAAGGAAGCCAAGCCAAGAGCTTTCTGCTGCCAAACAAGGCAGTTTTACTGCTTCCATGCACATTCCTGGCTGTTAAACCAGCAGAAAATCCTGTTTTCTTTTTCTCCCCTTGGGATTTGTTTGCTGCCAGCGTGTGAGCAGGGAGTCAGATAAGTGCCAGAATTGATGCAAGGAAGGGAGGGAACAGCAATGTGGGAGGAGGAGGGGTAGAGATGTAGCTCCATCCTTTCAGCAGCAGTGAGCCCATGGGTTGCTGTGGCCACTTAGGAAAACCTTTGGCAAATGCTCTCATTAGGCTGGTTTATTCTCATTTTTGTTTTTCCCTTCAGACTCAAATGCCTGAATTCACCCTCTAAAATCAAATGTGGGGATTGCATAATGTATTTTTAGGCTAGCATCATCAGACCTATCACAATTGTGAGTGTTTTCACTAGTGAAAAACACTAGTGTTTAAATAAAATTATGTAAAATACTAAATACAAAATAGCATTTGTCCCTTCATCCCAGAAGCTGACAGTCCAAACACAAGGTTAGCACAGGAGCCAGTTAATGTAACTGCATTTTTGCATCTGATAACAAATTTATAAACCAAATCTATTTGAATGCATAAAAAAGGCCCATTTCTCTCCCAGGCTTGGGCCCAACTTTCAGTGGCCAGCATGAGACAGACCCAAATCCCAGCATGTGGGTAATTCCAGCAGCTGGGACACAAACCAACAGGAGGCTCAGTCCTGCTTCTGTCACAGGAGTGCACTTTACATAGGAAAGGGAGCCACTGGCCAAAGGTGAGACTTCCAAATCTGAACAATAATGCCTGGTTACTGTGAAAGTCCTTGGATTATCCTAAAATTTCATGTCTTAGTAACCAGGTGGGCTCAAACTCAGTCCTGAACAGACTGAAGAGTGACACAAGAATCCAGAAGTAGCACATCGGCCACAGACTGTCTCAACGGACTAAGACATCAAACCTAGCAAGAATCACTTTTATCTGTAACTTTACTCCTTTTTTCTCATCTAATTTTGGCCTGGTTGTAACTTTGGGGATAAATAAGGCCAGAAGGAGCATTCTGTGTGATCAGAAGAGCTGCCATCCCTTATCTCTTCTAAAAAGTGGTGTTTCAAACCTTGTCAGAAAGCTTAAGATCTGTGATCCTCCTTAGGGTGCAGAACAGAACTGAAAAGTCCTGATTTTCAGTCTAGCTGTTGTCTTTGCTGTTTTACTTCTTTGTGTTCAAAGGGTCTCCTTGTTCTGGTGTCCTAAAATTTCACTTGGCAAGCGTTTCTCTTCTGCTGACAGTTGCTCTGTCAGAGCACCTTGATGCCGGCGTAGCCAGAAGCTCAGGAGCCTGTGAGGTTCCCATTAGGCCACTGTCACATCAAGTTCAGCTTAAAGTTTAGTGTTTCTTGGTTTTTTTCCCCCTCAAATTTATTACTAACTCACCTTCCCATGAGCAGATCTGTACCTTGGCAGTGAATAGTCACATCCTTTTGTGTCAGGGTGACGAGGGAGACGCAGCCCTTCCTGCTGTAGGTCGTTGTGCCTTTCACAACTCCTGTAAACCTTCACAAAGTGTTGTTCCTCTAGAGCTGCTGGATGTCAGAGAGTCCCTGGGATGTCCTTTCTGCTCTCCTGCAGAACCCACCGTTCTCCTGGTATTGCAATCTGATGCCTTCACATCCAGCCATAGATGGATGTTCTCAAACACTCTGTAATTGTTCCTTTTTTTTTCTCCTTTTCCCCACCCTGCTGCTTTGCAATATTCTGCTGTGTGATGGCTGACACAGGGATAAGATTGACTTTCTGTGCTCTCCTTTACCCAGCTAAACACATTCACCACTTTGGTTTTACCAGTTTTTGGTTTGGTTACTAAAGTTTGAACACTGTTGTCTTGTTTACTAACCTCCAGTAGAGATAGAGTCATGTGAAGCTGCAGGGGCTGCATGTTCTGACAGAAACTTGGGGTTTGTGTCACTGACTGTTGGTGTGTTCCTGTGCATGATTTTGATTCTTCATCCTTGATGCATAAAAATAATTCAATGTATTTCCAGCTTATCTTGAGGAAAAAAAAAAGTTGTGCAGCTGTGAAGTTACACAACTAAAATGTTATGTGTTACAGCTTTACAAATCTGTAGTGGTGGTTTGTATCATAATAACTAAGGCAGAGAACTTCAGAAATGAGGTGGGGATTAAAGGTGCAATGTCAGGACCAGCCACATTTTCTATTACTTCATCTCACAAAAGACAACTTAGAATCATAGAATCATTAAGATTTGAAAAGATCTTTAGGATCATCAAGTTTAAAAAGACATTGCTCAAGGTAAGAGTAAATCACAGTTTCAAATCATTGTGGCAGAAGAGATGAGCGAAGTCATGAGACAAATGGAGTGGCAAGAAGTCAGGAACTCTTATTCTGCATCACAGAACAAGGGGTGTTCAAAGGAATAATAAGGTGATAGGCTAAAAAGTGACACAAAGAAGGGAGGGGGTTGATTGCTACACCACTTAACTTAAAACCCACTGCTGCTGCTGCAGAGAGGGTTTACCAGTGCCTGTATAGTCTGACAGCTGAATGCTGGTGCAATTTTGTTAATTTATCAGATTTTATGCCTTGAGTGGGATCTAAACTCCTGACTTCCTTCCTGCAGGGTGTGCTGATCTCCAGAGCCTTGACACCATGCAGCCCATGGAAAGGAAAAGGCAGGGCTACATTCACGAGCTCATTCAGACAGAAGAAAGGTACATGGATGATCTGCAGCTCGTGGTAGAGGTGAGATGGATTGGATGTGAAAATACATTTGGGGAAAGAACGCCTCAATACTGATTAATAACAATAAAGGGATTCTTATGAATGGTGAGATGATGGAGGAAGAAAGGTGTGGGGGCACCTCCCTTTCCAGTGAATGATTTGTGGTTGCTCACCAGGCAAAGGCACCACTTTGTGAAACCCATCAGCTTACAAAGACTTTCCTGTTTTCCAAATCCTTTTCTTAGGTGTTTGGGCTCAGTAAAAATATGATGGCTGGAGCCAGCTGTAGCAGAGCTGCACAGAGCTGTAGAAGCACCATAAAAGCTGATCTCCCCAGTTTTATTTCTGAAAACAAGACCACCTCCCTTGGCAGAGCAGGGCCAGGCCAGCACTAAGTGCTCTTGGGTGTCCAGCTTGACCTCTCTGTACAGAACAGTGGTGTGGTGAAGTGGCAGATGTTAAACACTCGAGTCACAGGGTGCTGTGCTCCCCAGAGATGAGGTGCTGAGGCCCCTGAGAGCAGCTGTGGGTCTGCACACAGGGTACCCTGAGGGCTCTGGGGCAGGGGAGAGGAGCAGTGCCTGAGTGTAATTTGTGCACTGATTGACTCTGCAATCACAGGAATGCTCTTCTGCTGAGCTGTCAGCCTGCAGGTCCCAGTGCTTGTCCTCGCTTTGCAAGTGCTGATGCCAGTGTCAGAATGGGGTCACACACCCAGGGGAAACAGCTGTCACAAATGCTAATAGGGAATTGCTTTTAACTGCTGAGAAATTAGACACTGAGCTGTCAAAAAAGTCACTGCTGGGCTAAGCAAGAGGCTGAGCTGTTTCTGTTCTCTGAAGAATTGCTCATTTTTGGCTGCAGGTTTTCCAAAAACCAATGGCTGATTCAGGCTGTCTCACAGAAGGAGAAATGGGGCTGATCTTTGTTAACTGGAAGGAACTCATCATGTCAAATACAAAGTTACTGAAGTGAGTACTTACCTGCAGTCTTACATTTTCCTTTTCATTATTCTGTAATTTTTTTTCTCCAAGTTTGCTGGGTTTACAGTCAATATTCTGATTATTTCCTGTGCATGCTTGCATTCCAAACACTGCTTCAAAAGGAGCTGTAACAAGAGAGAGGGAGAAATAAAAGCAAGGACAAATGTACCTCTGCTGTAATACCTTAGAAACAGACCCTACACAAAAGTATATACATGGGAGCTTTTCTTCCCAGTTTTCTGCAAAGCAGCCTTTTATTCTCTAAAAATAATCTTCAGAAAGATACAGTGGCTAGTAATTCACTGCATGGAATGCTGGTTAAATGTAGAGATGGATGCTGATTGTCCCAGAAACCTCAGAGGGGAGTCCCAGTTCCCCCAGAGCCCATCAGGGAGATCGTTCAGCTCAGGGTGTTGTGTCGGTGGCTTCCCGGAGTTTCAGGCAGGACTCTGGCACCTGCTGGGAGTGCCTGTGCTGTGTAAGGAAGTTCACCTGGCAGCTTTGTGTCCTTCCAGAGGTGGATCTGTAAGGGTTTGGCAGCAAAGCTGGATGGTGATGTCTCTCCTGGTCCGCAGGGCGTTGCGGGTGCGTAAGAAGACGGGCGGTGAGAAGATGCCGGTGCAGATGCTGGGGGACATCCTGGCAGCTGAGCTGTCCCACATGCAGGCCTACATCCGCTTCTGCAGCTGCCAGCTCAACGGAGCCTCCCTGCTGCAGCAGAAAACTGATGAAGATGCCGATTTCAAAGACTACTTAAAGGTACCTGCTTCAGTGGCTTTGTGCCTTCTCCTTTCCTCAATGACAGGAGCCTGTCTAACCAGCATTGACCACATCAAAATAACCCACAAGAGTAAAACCCTGCAAAAATAGCTAAGTAGCTTCCAAGGTGTATTTGCATGGTGACCATGGCTAACACTGTGTGTGCTCTTTATTTACAACACTCTTTCTCTCTAGCTAATTTACTTAGGCCAAGAAAGGAAAATTATCACAACAGTTGACATCAGGCATTTGTTTCTTTCATTGCTTTGCTCTTTTTTAACCTGGGTGGAGCCTGTGGTGTCAAAATAAAAGCTGGAACAGTTTTGAATGTAAGGATTCTGCATGAGCAATGACCCTGTGATTTATGCTGGCAAAGCATCTGGGTGCAATGCCACTGCCAGCTTTCCTGTTTGTTCTAGATACAAGTAGTGTTCGCTCGCTGAAAAAATCCAAGATCTCTCGGAATGCCTGGAAAAATGAATCTGATCAGAGAATTTTCAGTATCCAGTGCCAGTGATGCAACTGTTTTCCGATGACTAATGCAGTGTCTTTGCTCAATCTCTGTGTTGCATCTCAGAAACTTGCCCTGGACCCTCGCTGCAAAGGGATGCCCCTCTCCAGCTTCCTCCTGAAACCCATGCAAAGGATAACGCGCTACCCTCTGCTCATAAAGAGTGTGAGTACCCCCAGTCGGGTTTGGTAGGTGAATGCTTTGAGTTTGATCTCCATAGCAAATCCAAGATAAAGGCTTGTCCCTTTATGGGGATTTCTCTGACAGGCACCTGTGCTTACCTCTGCTTTTGTATTGTTTTGTCCCCTCTTTGATCCCCGGCAGATCCTGGAGAACACTCCGGAGCACCACCCAGACCACAGCAGCCTGCGGCTGGCCCTGGAGCGCGCGGAGGAGTTGTGCTCCCAGGTCAACGAGGGCGTGCGGGAGAAGGAGAACTCGGACAGGCTGGAATGGATCCAGGCCCACGTCCAGTGTGAAGGCCTGGCTGAGGTACCTGCACTGCTGCTCTGCAGGCCTGAGGCTTCTCAGTCATTTCAGCAAGGCTGGGGAGGGAATGGGGGTCCTTGCTCACATCCCTTATTGGAGCACGATCCACTGCTGAGCTCCAGGCAGGAAAGATTTCATTGAATTCATCACAGCCATAATGTGATGAACCACTGTTTTTGCATGACTGTAGTGGCAGAGAAATCTGGATTTATCAGTTTAAAAACTGGTACCATTTAGACCATTAAACAGACAGAAATAACTCTTCTCTCTAAACTCCTGATTGTGCTACCACTGGGCCAAGTCAGGTGTTACTATGGAGGATTTCACTTAGTGTGTGTTTCCCAGGGTTTTCCTTCAAGCAGGAAGGGAACAGCAGCCCTTGGTGCCAGACCCTCAAGGATATGTGGTACTCAAGCTCCTGTACCTTTCAGGACAGCCTTCAAACTGAGGTGTGTGGGGCAGTTCTCCGCTGCATAAGGAACCAGGGCTTAACAGACCCAGAAGGTCTGTCCTGGTTCCATCATCTAATCACTTGTAAGAGGTGACCTGACTGCAGCCTGTGCAGCCTTTTCTTAAACACAGCTTCTGGACAACACAGAAGTGACCATGCAGTAAATGCCTCTATCTGGTCATCCCTCTGTGTGTTTTTGGTAAAGCTTAAATCTCCTCTGAGATGGGAATTGTGCTGTGGCCATGGCTGATCACAGAACAGTTCCCTTCTCTTCATTTATAATGGAATTCATGAAACAAAACAGAAGGGTATTTTCAGCAGCTTGGTCAGTCTCCATGGTGAAGAGGAGCAGGAGCTGATGTCTGCACAGACTTGCTGCTGCTGATGGGTTTTGTCTCTTCCCAGCAACCTGTGTTCAACTCCCTCACAAACTGCTTGGGACCACGGAAGCTCCTGCACAGTGGGAAGCTCTACAAGGCCAAGAGCAGTAAGGAGCTGTATGGATTCCTTTTCAATGACTTCCTGCTGCTCACCTACATGGTTAAACAGTTTGTGTCTTCTGGATCCGATAAACTGTTCAGCCCCAAATCCAACTCCCAGTTCAAAATGTACAAAATGGTGAGTGAGTCATGGTGCTCCATGGTCCTGTTGGTACAGTGGGTCCTGGCTTCTGATGAGGAATGCTGCTCTCCCCCTGGGATTGGCTGTGTGGCCCCTTTTGCTGTCCCATGGGCACGTTCTGGCAGACAGCTGCACAAATGACATTGCCTTAGTACCAGACAAGGACAGACTTCTGCATCTTGGTTTAACAAACACTTCTGTCCCCTCTGGGGGAAAAGGGCAGAAGCAGCATCATGCCTGAACAGCTGAGTGGTATGTTCACAAGTAGGAGCCTTGATTTCAGTTTGCACAGGTTCCTGCATCCACAAGAAAATTCCTGTCCTTCAGAAAACAGTAGAAGGTGCAAAGTTTTAGTCTCTGTGCCCACACTGTGTGTGTTCTCAAGGTTCTGAAACTGGAGACATAAGTTAAGACATCAGGGCTGCTTTCCCACAGAGAACCTGAGAGATTCCTCTCAGGAGGAGAGGATTTCCAAGCTCCACACTGCAGCTCTGCTTGCACACCTCTGCCCCTTTCACAAAGCACTTTGCCTAGGAAAACAGAATGGGGTGAATTGCCAGAGTAGTTTTTCTCTCAGCCCTTTCCTGAATTCTTTACACAGTGATCTCATTGTTTGTCCTGTCTCCTATGACTTTCATTTTCCCTACAGTAAAACAGTGTATTTAAACATGCTTATAGAGTTTCTGCCTATTGTCACAGGGCGATGCTGCCACAGTGACATCTGCTTTTCTTTCAGCCTGTTTTCCTTAATGAAGTCCTCGTGAAGCTGCCCACAGACCCTTCAAGTGATGAGCCAGTTTTCCACATATCACACATTGACAGAGTTTACACACTTAGAACTGACAACATTAATGAGCGGTGAGTAGTGAAAATGCAAATCTGAGCCTAAACTTGTTCATTGATGCTGCAGGCTGTTTCCAATGAGCAGACACAGGGCTCTGAGCTCAGGAACAGAGCTGTCTCTTGGTCAGGAAATAAACTCACTTGACTCTCATTTGAATGAAAAGTTATCTCTGATTTTGTTCTGCTTCTGCAGCAGCTCTTGCAGTGGCATCCAGCCACATCTGCTGCTCCTTGACGTTTCAGTTGTATCAAAGAACAGTTTAGGGCTGCAAAGTCCAGCATTCCATAGGACTCTTCTCCAGTCTTGGGCAGTCTTTAATGTGACCCAGCAGTCTTTAATAAAACAGCAGCTTCATGTCCATTTATTTTGGTTGATTTGGAATGTGGCATAACATTAAATCCAAAAACTCCATTGCCTTAGTCCATGAACTGACTTGATTTGTGCTGCCTCTAAAATTTTGGGAGGGGAGAATGGGGAAAGAGAGGGGGGCAGAGTCACTGAAGATTTTGCTGCCTGTGGGATGACCCTGACTGTAGGGATTGCTCTTTGCAGGACTGCCTGGGTCCAGAAAATCAAAGCAGCATCAGAGCAATACATTGAAACGGAGAAGAAGAAACGTGAAAAGGCTTATCAAGGTACCCACTGAGTTCTGTATTTCCCTCTCATCCACCTGGATACAGGGGCAGGGCATTTCCTGGAGGATGCCATTGTCTCTCCTTCTTCAGATCTACTGCCAGTTCTTACAGTTCCAACCAGTCTGTTTATTCCTGACCTCTTTGTTCCCAGCTCGTTCACAGAAAACCTCAGGAATTGGACGCTTGATGGTGCACGTGATTGAAGCAACAGAACTAAAGGCCTGCAAGCCCAATGGTGAGTGAGGGAAACAGTCTCAGAGCACTTTTATTCCTGTAACATTTGGAAAGGCTTGCTGAGAGGAGTTGGTCATTTGGGAAGCACTGTGGTTGGTCTACAGTTTCTGTATGAAATAGTCATTCTTTAGCTTCAGAGGAATGAGTGAAGAACCAGCTCTGTGCTCCTCTGGGATACAGGGATTGCCTGATCCACACCTCCTGGCAGCAGCACTGATGTGTGTCCAGATGGAGGGGGCAGTTCTGCACTGCAGAGGGGTTTCACTCCCTGTTCTGTGTTTAGGGAAGAGCAACCCATACTGTGAGATCAGTATGGGCTCCCAGAGCTACACTACCAGGACCCTGCAGGACACCCTGAATCCCAAATGGAACTTCAACTGCCAGTTCTTCATCAAGGATCTGTATCAGGATGTCCTGTGTATCACCATGTTTGACAGGGATCAGTTCTCACCTGATGGTAAGTGTGAATATTTAGGCAGAGAATGTTTTTTTTGTCAGCTGAGGTACCCAGTTCCTCAGCAGCAGTTTCAAGAGCCTGTAGGTCTGACTGCTGCCCAAGAAATGCTGGGTTAAAACAGTGCCTCAGTACTCAGGAGGTTCAGTAGCCTTCCAGAGCCAGTAACTCCAGGCAGTGAGATTTGATCCCAGTCTGGCTTTTGTATCAGACACAGAATTATTTTCTTGTCAGACTGAGGAGACAGACAAGTTGAAAGCAGAAATTCTACTCACGATAGGTGCTCAAAAATAAGGTCCTGGGTTATATTTTCACAGCAACAGCTTGATCAGCTTTCTTGTTGCTTGGAAACTGAGCACGTTTTTGGCAGTCAGTTGCTTCTCATATTCTCTAAAAGGTTAAGTTCTTTTTCAGGGCTCTGACACACAGTCAATTATTGCAAATTTGCAGGGAACTGCCTTGACCTAAGATGCCTTCTGTGTAACCATAGCTCAGTCTTTTCTCCTGTGAGTTTGGCTGGCTGTTTCTCCCAGCTGAGTCTTGTTTTTCAGTCTGTGGTGAACCTTTTCATGCACACACACACAAAGATGTCATGTAAGAAACAGGCACACAGAAGATGTATGATTTCTGAATAGGACTGTAAACCTACTAGTGGCAGTAATTGCTGAACGTAATTATTCTTGTGAAAAGCATGATATATAGACATAATTAAAAGTTGGCTGAGCCAAAATAGCTGATTTTTTTATTGTCTTTGAGCACCTCAGCTGATTGGTAACCAAGTTCCATCACCTAACTCTCACCAGCCAGCTCTGAAACTGAAGAACACTTGAAATTGTGTTTCTGAAAGGGTATTTTCTAAGAGTGTTTTTAAAGCCCTTAGCTCAAACTGTGACATCCTAATTCCACAGCATTGTTCTCTTCTGAAAAGGCCCTTTTTTGTCATTGCTGGCTGGTTTACCCAGGGCTGGGGTCCAATCCAACTGGGAGCCTGGGAGTGGTGCTCTGGAACTGAGCATGTACCCCACAGCACTGCATTAACCTGACTCACTCAGATTTTCTAAGGTCAATATCTTTGCCTAACAAAATTCCTTCATTTGCCCAACAGATTTTTTGGGCCGTACTGAAGTTCCAGTGGCAAAAATCAGAACAGAACAAGAGAGCAAAGGCCCCACAACAAAACACTTACTGCTGCATGAAGTTCCAACAGGAGAAGTGTGGGTGCGCTTTGACCTGCAGCTCTTTGATCAGAAAACACTCCACTAAGGACACTTTTTTTTTTTTAATTTATGAAGGACAACTGAAGCTGACAGCCTGAACATCTTTTGGTAAAAGATTCCTTGCCCCATGCTGGTTATTAAGCAAGAATTCCTGCTGCTTCTGTATTTCCTCTTGGCTCCTGGTTGTGCTTAGTTCCTTGCAGTGTTGCGAGTTGTTGTTGATCTATGCAAACACAGATGTTACTGTAAATACAGTACTAGAGCTCAGTGCCTTTTTATTATGTTGGAATAGCTTGGGTTTGGATGCCAATGTTTCCGTTTTCAGGGCCATAAAAAGTATTACTTAGAAATGTGGCACCAAGCTGTTTGTATATTTTACCACTTGGTCTGACAGACAGACTGAGGAATGGTTTAAGCTCAGCACTAGAATCATTCCATTTGAAATCTTAAGAGTGATATCCACTGGAATTTTCCCATCTCAGGATGATAGTTTTAATGGTTAAATGCTGAAGAAGCCTTAGCACTGGAGAAGTCTCCAAGATATTGTATATTCTTTTAAGAATCAAATGTAGTTCTTTACTTGACTTTAGTTCTGCACTGGAATCAGTAACTGCTACTTGATTTTTCTTTCTGCTTCAGTTTGATTTATCATTCTCTGCTGAGACAATGTGGTTGTGAAGAATAACTAGAAAAAATATTTTAAATACTGTGACCCACAACAATGTGGCAAAATATTCTCCAGCTCTTTGGGTTTTTTCCTAAATATAACTTATTTGTGTACATTTCCTTGGTCTTCCAGACCTCCATGTGAATCTTGAAGCTTTGACATTGCCAACATGTATATAGAGAGTAAAATATAAATTTATTAATTTGTCTACAGATGTTTATTGATGCATAGTGATTTTAAAAAATTATATTTTATTGTACAGGGGAATGTGAAATAATGAGAAAAACTTATAGGATTTGTTCAAGGAAAGTTTATTACAAGTTTAGAAGGTTTGCTCTGGGGAACTGTCACCCCATTATAAACCTGTAAAATGAACTGGTTGAAAGAAAAATCTTTCTCTTGGCACCAAATCAGGGATGGTTTAAAAAAAGAAAGTTTGTTTATAAATATTTGATACATTGTAACCATTTTACTGCCTCCTTTCAACTGCTTTGTTGCAGAAGCACAGCACGCAGTTCTGAGCAGCCTGTGCCCTTGTTTTCCACGGGTGCAGAAATCCCTCCTGAAGTCTGGCAGTTTCCCACCCAGTTGCCATCTGTGCACCCTCCTGTTACTGAGTCAACCTCTGTTACATTTAACAGTTTTCTGTGGTTCAGTATTTCTAATCCTAAATAAAACTCTACTCTTGGCAACACATGGGAGATCGTGTCTGTACAATGGGAGTGTGGAGGACAGAGGAAATTCTGTTTCCAGGCTGGGAGCCCAGAGCTGCTGAGCAGCCACAGCAGCAAGGACATGGGGCAGCTCTGAGGGCACTGGCAGCAGCTGCTGCTCAGCACCAGCTCTCCAAAAAGCACCAGATGTTTTGTGCATCACTTCCCATCATCTCCCCTCCCCTATTTATTTCCTGCCTTCTCAAAACACCTGCAATGTCCATTAAAAGTTTGATTTACTGCTTGGACACTGTGTCCAGGAGAGAACACCAGCACTGTCTTTATTGAGCTCAGCCCAAGTTAATCCTCCTAAAACAGCAGGTTTTGGCCTGTAGAGCATTGAACTGGATCTGGCAAGAAGAGGAGCAGCATCTCAGACATTTCTTTGGCTGCTGGGTAACAACACTTCAGGACTCCATGTTTAAGGCAGTAAGTTTATTGCAGTTTGCCCAAAGACCTGGCCTGCTCTCACTTGTTCTCACAGTTCTCACTGCTTTGGCAGTGCATGTAACCTGGTTTTAAGGGGTACCTTTGGTGGCTGTGCTTGCTGCTGTGGTCAGCTGGCAGCCAGGTGACATCACTGGCTCTGTCCTCCTGCTGGTTGATGACTTCCATCCTTTAAAGAGAAGGAGAAACTGTTGCCACACTTCCCTAAAGATCAGCTGGGCTGTCAGATTATTTCTTTCTACACAGCACACACTGAGCTTGCCTGGAAACTCCCCAACCCTCCTTAGACAGGACACTCTCAGTGCTGCCACAATGGTTTTGAAATGAGGAAAACAAACCACCCCCTGCCATTGCTACTGTGCCTCCAAAACTGGGCTTAGTATAGATCCAGACTGTGTGTCCTGGTGAAAACCATGTTCAAACACCCTTAGAAGCAGTAGGAGTGAGTTGGGAGAATTACAATGTGCTCCTCTAGAGCAGCCCCCCAGCAGCACAGCAGTGACATACTCTGATAATCTCCTGCAGGTCAAAGTGGGACTCCAAACCTCCTCACGTCTTCCAGCAGCCTGGGCACGTTGTCTGAAGAATGGATCATACTCTGATGGGTCATAATCATCCAAAAACACAAAGCCCTGTGGGAGAAGCAGGCACTGGGTCAGGTCTCAGAAGATATTGGTGGTTACAACAGTGAGAGCAGCCAGCCTGGGTGGGACGGAGCCAGGCACAGCATAACACAGCACCAGAGGTGGCTGAAAGAAGAACTGAGATGGTTGAAATAAGAATTTTCAAATTTTCATACACTGCACCTCATAAAGAAACTGACTGAACTGTAACAGGAAAATTCCTCCATCCATTTTAACTTATCACAGGTATAAATACATAATAAATTATTTCTTGAAGCATCCAGAAATAATTACAGACTAAAATGCTAACTTTAACTAGGACAGTTAAGACTATGGATTTTTTTTATTGGAAAATGTTTTTCCAGAGAAGGAAGCCCTGAGATTGGCCCAGTTGGTCAGAGCGTGGTGCTAATAACACCAAGGTTGTGGGTTTGATCCCAGAATGGACCACTCACTTAAGAGTTGCACTTGATCTGAGTCCCTTCCAGCTCAAAATATTCTGTGATTTCAGCAAAACAGATATTAAAAAGAAAAGAAAAACAGGAGTGAGTGAGCCCTCACTAGCCACAGCCTTAGGCAGGTCACTGGTCTGCAAGATGCCAAGTCTGGGTTCATGAGCTGGCCTTTCCATCTATACATTGGAATAAAGATCTGAACCTCATGGTCCAGGCCACAGCTCCAACTCATCAACAGCCTTGCCACAGGTGATGGAGAAGCCTGATAGCAGGGAAGAGAGCAAAAGAAAATGGGCAAAAAGAAGGGAGAGAAGGGAAAACACATCCTGAATTAAACACATTAACTAACCCACACAAGTGTCTCAAGTTCTGCAAAATTTTTCATATGCTGCCATGGTTAATGCAAGCTTATGCAAATAAGTGTCCTGTAAATGTGAAGGGCCTCAGCCCTTCCTGCTCTTCAGATGTGCTGGTGACAGACCTGACACCACAGAGCAAGGAGAAGAGGCAGAAGCTGATCACTGGTGCTGCTGCTCCCCTTCAGGCAGAAGGACACATCCCAGTACCCCACCCAGCAAACCCCTGACCTGGCCCAGCAGCCTGCAGGATGGACTGATGCAGAGCCAGATGTGTCTGTACACCCAGCACAGCCCAGGACTGCAGCAGTGGGACTGCTTCAGCTCTCTGTCATTCCATGCAAAGGTCTGTCACATCAGCCTTTGAAAAAGATAGTTTGGTCTCTTTAAAACAACACAGCTCCCATGGTATTTTCATTTCTGGGTGAGTAGCTTGTTTACAGTCTGACAACTCCACCATGCAGTGGTTTCCACTGACAATAATTGCCTGCTCTCATAAAGTATAATTTTTGTGCCAGATTACATAACTGCTTTTATTTTTCTCTTTTTTTTTTTTCATTTCTGAGATGCAGGAAGTTTAGTTGAGGGATCTGATACTCAGGAGTGGTGTGAAATGAACTAACAGGTATTTTCTACAGTGACTGCAATTTGCAATTTTGCAGTTTTTGTGAATACTGAAACACACAGAACTACAAAATCCCTAAGTTGGATCCATAACCTGCATGCAGACTTAACAAAATTGTTTGTATTTCCCTGATCCCATATTTTCTCTTTTATGAAACTTGATCAGTAGCATGCAAGGCCACAAAATGGTTTCACTGATGCTCTGCCAACAGAGAGCAGTAGTGCTGTATCTGAACTCAGCTGAAGTGACATGAGGGTGCAGCCCACTCCCTGCTCACTCAGCCTCTGGTTTCAGCTGACAGAGCTCTAAGTTTTCCCACTAAATGATCCAGCCCCCAGAGGGAAGCACACCTCAAAGGTGTCTCACCATATTCACAGCCCAGCATGTGCTCACTGCACAGAGCAGTGCTGCTGTGAATGTACACAGCTGTAACATCACCATTACAAAGTCCTTGGGAAAAGTAACTTACAGGCAAGGCACATCTGAACTCCAGGTTATCAACAGACAGGAAATAACAGCTAAACCCCTGATCTTGTCCACAATCCTCTGTACACAACCCTCTCCATGACAGAAATGTGCTGCTCATTGATACCTTCTTTGTTGAGTAGTTTAAATATTGAGAGAATTGTTCTTGTAGCCTTTTCTGCACTTCTTCCCATGACTGGCTGTCCATTTGGTCCTTAATTTTCTGCATAAAGGGCTCTGAAACATCCTCAAGATATCTTTGGTACAGAAGCTCTGTCTTTCTCAGATCTAGGAAATCACTGTGCCTCAAATATCTGTCCACCTCCTTAAGTAAGAAAGGGAAAATAAAGACCATATAAACTATTGGCCAATGACAGTAAAGATTCCACAGGGGAAGATTTGCAGCTTGGCTGAGCTGACTGCTCCAAGGCACCTGTATTCCAGCCCTTCCTTCTGCTCCTCCCTCTCTCCACTTCCCACCACTTGTTTCCAAGCTTGCCCTTTTCAAGAGCTCTGGCATTCAGACCCTTAATTTTTGAAACTGTGGTGCAAGACTGGCAGAAAATGACTCACTTTTTCCCATCAGGTTACTGAGCTGAAATCACTGCAGAGCAGGGGGCTGCAAGCACCAGGCTGTGCAAGACAGGCAGCACAAGGACCTTCCCTGCAGCACTGCCACTCTGCTGGATCAGATCAGATCACAGCAGCCTCCTGCCCTCTGCTCACAGCACCACTGACACCAATTCCACACCCACAGAACAAATATTAGCTGCAAACAGGCAGTTCAAGTCACCTGGGATTCACATTTAGGGTTAACACTTCAGTCCTATCCAGAGGAGACTGAAAAGATCAGAAGCTCAGAACTCTAAATTAGTTTTTCAAGAATACAGGCAATTAACATTTTCTCATGAATCACTGCTTAGGAACTAAAAATATTGACATGCAGGAAAGCACAGAGCAAATGAGAAAAGAGGTTCCACTTCTTACCCTCACAAAATGTTCTCTGTCCAAGATGCCCTGAACAGAAGCAATGATGTCTCGGCTTTGATCAGGTGCTGCCTGACAAAACACGGACAAAGCCCACATGAGGTGAAGGCAGGACTTGGAGCAGGAGTTAGATTTACTTTTGAATTCAAAATAATTACTGGTGTCGTGATTAAAGGCACATTGTACCACAACCCAGCTGGGAAATCCTTGCAAGATTTGCTCTGAACAGTTGGGTTAATTAGCAACAGAAAAGCATTGGAAGAAGTGGAATATACATGCTCAGACCCCCTTGGCTGCTCCTCACCACAACCAAACACCACTTCCCTCCTGTGCCAAACGTGGCTCCTTAACTCCTGCACTCCAGACAAGGAGTACAGGCAGTGCAGACCAAATCTATCATTCTGTGCATAGAATGGAATAATTAGCCTGCTACTCCCTGTGCTTAATACTGATTTTTAATTCCAATTGACAGTGTAGTTTTCAGTCATGTCTGCCTTGGCCCTGCTGAGCAGCTCCACACTCCTAAAGGTTTATTACACTGAGATGGGCAGGACATCACAAATCAGAGCAAGCAAGGAAGAGATCAGAAGTATTAAAAATTCCACCAAACACAAATGAGAAAGAGGAAATCTAAATTTCTGACGTCTTTTAAGACCCTTTCATCCTACTATTTGAAACAACTGGTATGTTGTATTATGCCTGATGAATTCACACTGTCACAGATCCTTTCTAAAGCCAGAACTGTAACAGCAGCACAAAGACATGGCCTGTACTCCAGCTAAGAACCATCACTGGTGAACAGAAGAGGAGTTTTCCCTCAGGATGACACATATGTGAAGAATCCTTAAGAACCAAAGGAGTTGGATGTCCTATGACTGAAGGAATGAAGCCTCTTCTCCCTGGAAAAGAGCAGGCCCAGGGGCAGCCTCCTCACAGCACTACTTACAGGGCAGCTACAAAGAGGATGGAGACTCTCACTGCACCAGAAGCCACAGTGTTCTGGATTGTAGTATAAGATATGCACAAAGTATTGTATCACCGTCTTCATGAACTGTTGAAACCAGTTGCTGAAGCAGTGTTCTTCCAGGTTCCCCCTCCCTCTTCTGTTAAGGTGTCTTCTGTTAATGGGTCTTATCTTAATGGGTCTTTTTGTTAATGGATCTTTTTGTTAATGGGTCTTTTGTTAATGAGTCCTCTGTTAATGGGTCTTTTGTTAATGGGTCTTCTGCATGACTCACAGATAACTCCCACCG
>JBBMKD010000145.1:105857468-105925594 GCA_037834095.1 Argya squamiceps | reverse complement strand
GAGGCTTGTGAATAAATACCTACTTTACTCTCTAGCCGTGTCCAGTCTCTGTTTCAGGTCAGCCTTCTAGGCATCACCGTAATTGCAATGAACACACAAACACAAACATTTGAGGGATTACTTGTATCTACATTAACATTATCTATGAGTTATCATGGAATCACAAAGACTTCTCATGCTTCTGTCACCAATATGTACAATTAACAATGTCTCTTTTAACAATGTCTCTTTTTTCCAAATCTGCCACTACCCTATCAGAGGGTATTGTTTACATTAGTAGCTTGGGAAGAATGCAGTGGTGTTGATAATTATTTTTCAGAGTATGACTTGCCCCACATTCTTTCAGATTCTGTTTGTATCCCTGGCAAACCAGGGATGTATCCCACTCTCACTGTGAAACTCCATAAAGTTCCATCCAAAAGTTTCCAGGTTCATCCACAAAGTAAATCAAATGCTAAAAGCACAAGCACTTCAGCCTTAGTTAACCATATTTCCCCCAGAGGCCAGACAGAGGCTTTTGCTGTGGAACATTCCTTCATTATTTCATCAATTGATATAAATTTAATTTTATTGCAACTGGGTATCATTCTAAAAAATATTTGCTGTTTTCTTCGTAATCACTAACACTTGAGCCCCTTCACAAATTAAAAATTCAACCATAATTTTCTGGGGAATTTGAGGAATGTTATTTGAAGGTTTGGGGCATTTATTTGTGAGCCACTTACTGCTAATACCCACCAGGCAGGGTGGCTTGTTGCCATCCCCAGGAATGTGGGGGGGTTTGCCATGGATTCTGTCAAATCCTGTCATGCTGAGGAAGGCACATGCTATTTCTGATGCAAAAATCTTTCCTGAGTTTGTTTTTCCTCATTCCTGCTATTTTTCCTCACTGCAGTTAAAGACTGAACCAGTTTATGGATGTCATCCCTGGAGGCACCACATAACCAGCACTTAGGTACTCCCAACTCTTGGGCCTGGCACCACAGGTTACAGGATTCTTGATCGAATTTGGGTCTCTCATTAGACTTTTCATTAAATTTGGACCTTTCATTAGGCCTTCCATTAAATCTCACTGTGAAGTGTTAAGCTGGTGGACTCGCCGTGCACCTTCCATCGGCTTCTCCGCAGATAAACCCACCAATCCTTGCACAATCTCACATGAGGAGGTTATGGGGCTTTGCTGGCCTGGAGCCCAACCATGACTGGTGTTTGTGTTATTCAGAGCATGAGCAGCTTGCAAACAGTCTTTGGACTGCTGGACCTTGGCAGCAAATATCTTTAGAGTATCTGGGAGGCCTCGGATGAGAGGAGTTAAGCGGGCTGGGTCAGTTGGAGCCTGCATGGGAGATTTCCTGCTGGGCTCTCTGTGGTACATGGCCTGTATGCTGGCTGCCTTCTGCACTGAGGCTGCCAAGTCAGAGCTGCCTGTAGTTTGAATTACCAGCGGGTCTCCTCTGTCCTGAGGCTCAGCACTGCCTGCCCAGTGCACAGCCCGTGCAGTTAAGGAGTAATTGTGATCTCCTGGTGGGATAATGAGGGATACTCCTGGTCCCCAATAGCCTCACACTTCCTCCTCACTCAACAAAACCCTGTCACCCCCTGTGAAGGAGACTCACCAAATATACTCAGCTTCAAATTCTTCCTCTCACCTTGAGATTTTTCCTGCAGTTGTACTAAATCCTCTGGCGACCAGAGGTTTCTACGTGCATGAGTGCAAATTTCAGTACCAGTCTCAGTCTGAACTAATGGTGTCGAGGAGACCAGGTTAGAGTCAGGTTCAGAGGTCCCTGCAATTTCAACATCATTACCATCACACCAAATGTCCCCATCACAAGTCTCAGTCAAGGTCCATATAACCTACCAGCTTCTGGAGCCATCCAGAACAGGAGCCTGTTTTTCCAGCACCTGTTTCTCTGTGTTCAGCTGCAGCAAACAGAGCTTTAAGGTGATCAACCTCAGTTTTAAGGTGGCCAACCTCTGTTTTAAAATGGTTATTCTGAATCACAAGGTGATCAGCTTGGATTCCCAGTTTTGCTCCTGTCTCCCTCTCAAAGGCTAAGGATGACTTTAACACCTCATTTTCCGATTTTAACACAGTATAATCTAGATCCAAAATTGGTTTGGAAACAAGGGTGTCCTTAGATTTTTTCAGTGCATGAGAAAAACATGCTCCTAAAACTGCACAAATGACATATTTACCTCTTACCACTTTGGATTTTTGCTCATCCTTACATTGTTCAATGTGTTCCATGACTTTCCCTTCATATTTCCAAAACTTTTGAGCCTGCTCCTTCCCACTTCCCACCCTGGGAAGGAGCACATTTATGTTTTCACAGCAGCCTATCCATGGCAATCCTACTGACAGCACCAATTTTCTGTCAGGTAAAGGCAGGGGGAGGGTTTCCTCAAGCCTTTTGTATTTGGTCAGTCTGTCAGCACCCCAGGAAAGATGAGAGCCTTGTGCCTGACCAGCCTGTCAGTGTCCCAGAATGGGGACCCTGCTGCACAGACCAGTGTATTGGAGGATGAGTCCATTAACCTTCAGTCAAAATCCCTATTTCAGTTTAGAAAGAGAGGTCCCTCCTGGATTCCCCCTGCTCTTAGTCAGTATGTTACCAGTTTTATCAAGTATGCTACCTGTGCTGGAGCCCTCAAAGGACTCACACTAACAGTTTATGGAACAGCACAGTTTATAAATATAACAGAAAACTGTGACAGGTTAAGGTTTGAGGACTTCCAGTGATAGTATCTGACTGCAAAAATGTATCCAAAGCAACACATGGATAATCCCTAGCAAAAGCTGTCTTGAGATAATCAATCAGTCAGTCAATCAATCAATATGTGGAGAATACAGTTCTTACCCAACAGATGTGCCTACAGGGCCTGCAGGGAAAAAGACAGGTTTAGCCTGATGGCTGACCCCAGAAGTTACAATGGAGACTTCCCCAACTTCTCCCCTTTCTTCAGGTTTAGGTGGAGCTTGAGTGACTCCAGTCATACAGCAAGGGGTGGTTGTACCTTGGGGCAGGGAACTTTGGGATGGAAATGTGTAACAGCATTACATCTCAGCTAACCTGGGGATGGAGGTGTGCTCAGTGTTACACTCGAGGAGAGTAATTACACAGCAGCAAGATGTCTTCTTCTATCTCCCTCAGTTTGTTGGAAATGATGTAACTTTTTTTTTTTTTTTAAATGTAACTTAAGTCAGGGTTTGTTCTGTTCACCTTTGCCCATGGGGAGGGGAATTGAAGTTTCTCTTCAAAAGAGTCTATTCACCAGGTAAAGCCTGATGAGCTCAAATTCTACAGATTGGGAGTAGCCAGAAGATACAGGGGAGATAAATGAGCATTAATGAACATCATCCCCTGGGGCTGTTGGAAACACCTGGTCTGGAAGAGATTGATAAGACAACCAAAGAATGAGGTCCTAATTAACACTGAAGGTGAAGGAATCAATAACCAATAGGCTATCAAACACTTGTTTGTGAATTGTGTAATTCAAGACCAATGAACATGAATTTCTTTGGGGTATGTATAAATATGTGAAAAGTCTAGTAAAGAATCATGTGTGATAGAATGATTTTCACTGTACAACCTGGGCATGTGTGAATGAAGTAATTTCTACTGCACATTCTGGACAGAATAAAGTAATGCCCTGATTATCTAACAGTGAAAAGATGTTGTTGGAGAGCTTCTGTCTTCCCCATACTTTCAAGGACTATAACTTTAGCCTTGAGATACTTCTCAGTTTTCTTTAATTTCCCCCCAGTCATTTTCCCATATTGTGCCAGTGCTGATCATTTAAAAAGAAATTAATTTTTGGTTTGGATCAAGCCCAGCCCAGAAAACACCCTTAGCTCCCTCCCTCTTCTCTGATCTGATGGTCGTAGCAAGTTCTGTCTCATTTCTTAGTGTTTTCACTGTGGACTGTTTCCTCAGCCAAATGAAAATTTAACGCCAGGAAAAAAAATCCAGAAATATTTACACTATAAAAACATAACTGGACTTTTATGGCCTGTCTGGGAAAGGACCATTTTCCTGCAAGTTGGTTCTGGTGCCTTTGTTGTTGTTGTTGTTGTTGTTTTTGTTGTGTTGCTTATCTGAGGCCTTACATTTCTTCTGCTGAAACTCCTGAATTTCACATGGAGAAAAATATGTTTTCCAATATAAAAGGGAAGGAGAATGAACATTTATACATCTATCTTTTCACAGAACAGAATGAAAATGAACCAACCCCAGGGTTTTTTATCAGCACAAAAAGCATGTGGAAAATGCAGTTATCATTGGTATAAAGACAAGTCTCTGCACTGACCTTTGGCTTTAATGTGAGAGATCAAGAGCTTCCTGGGAAGTGACAGCAGAGGGAGAAACTTTGTGAACCCAGAGCACAAAGCAGCAGTAATGGCAGGGAGCACAGTGCTCTACTAAATCCACTTCTCTCAGCCTCAGAGCCCAGTGCTGGGGAACAGCCCAGCTGACTTGCAAGGTGATTGCTAATTTCACATCTTTGATTTTTGGAACAAAGATGCCATTTAAGTGGCATTTTGAAGGAGTCCTTTTTAACCACATTGTGCTCAGTTATCCTGACGGTAAAGCAGATGGATGTAGGTCCATTCTCTGGCCTTGAGACCTGCTGGAATGGAATGTGCTGTGCTCATGCTATAACCCCAAAGCTGTGGCTGGACCAGGATGCCTGTTGGGAACATAGATCTAGATTCAATACCAGGAGTCGATATAGAAGTATTTTCTGCCTAATTTCTATAAACAATGCAGTGAAACCACCTGTAGCTGCCAAGTTACTATCACTGATACAGCACATGAAAGATGGCCATTCTTTAAACTTGCACTGCTACAATTCTTCTCTACCATAACAACTCTGTCTGTGCCCAGAATCACAGAACCACAGAATCATTTAGGTTGGAAAAGACCTAAAGATCATAAAGTCCAGCCATTAACCCAGCACTGCCAAGCCCACCAATAAACCATGGCCCTCAGTGCTACATTCACACGTCATCCATCTTCAGGGATGGTGACTCCACCACTGCCCTGGGCAGCCTGTTCCAGTGTTTCACAACCCTTTTGAGTGAAGAAATTGTTCCAAATATCCAATCTGAACCTTAGTTTATGCAACTTGAAGTCATCTCATCTTGTTCTATCACTTGTAACTTTTGAGAGAAGAGCCCAACCCCTACCAGGCTTCACCCTCCTGTCAGAGAGCTATACAGAGATGATCCTCCCTGAGCCTACTTTTCTCCAGGCTGAGCCCCTTTTTCAGCTCCCTCAGCTGCTCCTCCTCAGACTTGTGCTCCAGACCCTCCTCTGGACATGCTCCAGCCCCCCTCAATGTCCTTCCTGAACTGAGGGGCCCAGAACTGGACACAGAACTCGAGGTGACCTCAGCAGTGCCCAGCAAAGGGGACAGTCACTGCCCTGGTCCTGCTGCCACGCCATGGCTGGTACAGCCCGGGTGACTTTGGCCTTCTTGGGCACCTGGGCACAGCTGGCTCAGCTGCTGTCACCAGCACCCCTAGGTACTTTCCCACTGGGCAGCTTTTCAGCCACTGTGCCCCCAGCCTGTGGCACTGCAGGGGTTGTTGTGACCCAAGGTCAGGGCCCAGCACTTGGCTTTGTTGAATCTGAAACAACTGACCTTGGCCCATGGATCCAGCCTGCCCAGATCCCTCTGCAGAGCCTTCCCCCTCTCCAGCAGATCAACACTCCAGCCCAAATGGTGCTGTCTGGAAACCTACTGAGGGTGGACTCGGTCCCCTCATCCAAACCATCAATAAAGACGTTAAAGAGAGCTGGCCCAAATGCTGAGCCTTGGAGAATGAGAGTTATTAAATCTAACAGCAAGGCCTTCCCCTATAAGCCTACTTCAGACTAGCTCTATCTGATTATTTTCAGCAGGACTACACACAGAACTGGAGCAGGTCCAAAAGGTGCCATTGTGTTATTTAGCCCCAAGTCTGCCTGGCTCACTTGTAATAAATTCAGGAGCCATATCATATTTGATGTCAGCTTTTTTTTTTCTGCTATGGGAGGAAGGCAGAAAGTGTAAAGCTGCAAGATTGCAAAAAATGCCCACACTTTCAAAATCCTGTAACAATATCCACACATTATTTGTTCTTGCAAATAGTAACATTGTTCATAACCGGCCACTGTTCCTAGCAAAGACTAATGCTAAGGTTTTCCAGGGCCAGATTTGCAGTAGTTGTTCTTTGGAGTCTACTCTTGCTGTCCTGGATGATAATACCTCACAAATATAGGTATTTTTAATTTTCAGATAGAAACAGCACTGTCGTGTTGAGTGCAGTACAGTGTGAGGGGGATTTGAACTTGAAAAAAGCATCTCCATTACAGCAATTCTGTATATGACTTTTATAAATATTGATTTAATTTTTTTTATTTATGTCCTTGTGTTATAGCAGATTACTTTAGAGAGAAACGTAGCTGAATCAACAGAAAACTTGGACTTTGTCAACCTCAAGAGTGCTCATTAGGAAATACAGTATAGAAGTTTGAAACTTTAAATAAGAAACTGCTGCTTTACAACATTCCAGCTGTTGAGCTCCCTTCTGTTTTTTCAAGAACACCTAAGGGCTTGCTGCTCATAAAAGGACTACCCCATGCATCTGCCCTCTAAGTTTCTTAACTTAAAGTGATGTGTTCAGTATTTGCTTTAAGATGCTCTGCTTTATCTTTCTAATGCTGTATTTTAGCCTGTTTCCAGATAACATAGTTATTAAGCTCACTAAGCAAAGTAAGTTCTATAATGGCATTACAGCTATGACGGGGGACCACAGACCCAAGGGACAAAGGAAATGGCTACATTAACACATTTTCAGACTGTCCTGTACATCCTTGAATAATAAAATATATTTTTATCATGTGAATTTGCATTGTCAATGACTGCATTAGAAAGTTATTTCAAACTGCAGTGGATTGCAAAGTTCTCTGGGGACAGTGGAGGAGGGACAGTGTCAGTACTGGCACTGAATCAGGCTGTGTGTACTATAGATCAGGCTTCATGATCTTTTCATCTTCAGAAACACATCAATTATTCACTCCTAAAGTCATGTGAGAACAAAGAATTTTTAGCTATACATGATTCTAAATTTGTTCAGTCTCAAAGAGGAGTTTAAGAGCCTGAATCCAAAAATCTCATTATTCCAGGGAAAAAATTCCACAGAAAAATCCCACACATATGAGTTACCATTTTTAAACAGTCTGAAGTGTCAGTTTTATTCCCTGACACCTCAAACACTCAAGAGCTGATGACTAGGACACAGAGAAAGGCCTGATCTGATCCTTCTGCAAAGCTCAAGGAGATACCATCAGACTTTTAGAGCAGCACTGATTCTGATTCTAAACCATCAGGTAGAAACACTCTGGTTTAAGGATGTGAAGCAGCGAGCTCTGAACGCTGCTGTTCCCCAGGAACAGAGCCCGGGGCAGCTTCCTCAGTGCCTTCATGGCATCAGGGCTGGCACAGCTCCCACACCCTCAGTGCCGGGGCAGGAAATGGAGTCAGAGACCCTCAGAATTCCGAAATCTGCTCAGCTGGAACACACACACCCCATCACACCCACACTGGCACGGGCAGAGGGCCGAGCTTCCCCATGTGCTGGGGCAGCGCCCGATCCCCGCCGCAGGGCCAAGCGGGAAAACAGATTTCTGTGCCAGAAACCCGGGGAATAATCCAGGTCGTTAGCAGAAATAATGGTGAGCTCTGCTAATATTTCTGACTCGTCATATCTGGCGCTCCAAAGTAGAACAACCTCGCCCTGTTCCTCCCCTTGACCTGCAGGGGAGCAGCCGAGTGCGAGGGCAGAGCTGGGAGAGGAGGAACCGGGATCGGACTCTGCTCCCGAGGATAGGCTGGGTTTGTTCCGGGGCACAGATTGTCCGTCCTGCTTTACAGGAAAAAGGTGAGCTCGGGAGTGTGCTCGGGAGACACACAGCTTCTTAAAATTGTTGTTTTCAGCCACTGCTGGCAGATCTGAGAGCACGAAATGGTTGGAAACTTGCGTCTGAGTTCCTGTGGTTTTCTGTATATTTGAGAGCGACGTAAATATTCAGATCCTCTGGGCTTTTTGGTTTTGTTTGGGTTGTTTTTGGTTTTTTTTTTTTACATTTTTTGTGGGCCTGCTTCTAGCAACAAAGACGATAATTTATTAAAAAGCAGGTTAATGAACCCTGATGAAAGAGGGACAAAAGCTTCTTTCACATCTTATTTTTAACTGACTAAATCGGGACCCAATGAAGACAGCAGAAACAATTGTTACGGGGTGGCATCAGGTGCGATTCCCATTGAATTTTTTTGCTGATACAGGCAAATTTTGTGGGATTGGATTAAATGGTTTAAAACAACGTACAGACAGCTAGCCTCTGAAAGAAAACCCTTTAAATTGCATTTTACACAAATAATTGGAAGTGCTTATTCACCATAAAGTAGCCATAGAGCACCACCCTGTGGGGATTGGCATCCCTGGGGTTTCGAGCTGTTTATCATTCTGCATTTGCAATCTTACAACAAATAATTAGGTATGCACTTAGCTTTTCCTGTGCAGAAATCAATGATTTTTACAGAGGGCAGGGTGGTCTGTCACACTGTGCTGGTCACTTGAAGAGGTTCTGGCCTGCAGCCCATCCTGTGCTGCACTCAGTGCAGCACCAGCCCTCAGGAAGTAACACAGTTGTTCCCTTTGTGATTGCCTCTCCTGTTCATCTCCTTCCACCCAGCACCCAGGGAGCAGAGAAAAGACTGTTCTACACTTGATTTTACCAGGCAGTTGGAGCCTTGACAGCTCAGCCCATCTCAACAGCTGCTAGTGCCAAAAGAATCCCAGGAACAGCATCTGAGGAGGTACCTGAAAGACTCCTGCAGCAGAGAGATCCTGTACCACAGCAAATCAGGCACACAGGAATCACCTCCTGAGACAAGATAAATAAATAAGAATTTTTAAAGCCATTTGTTACCTTTCATTACTGAGATTTTTCCACTGCATGTTTAGTGTGCCTGCATTCATGCAATGTTTTTTCAGTTTGGTTTTTTGTTGTTTTATTTTGTTTTAGAGAAAATGTTTGCAGCCTATTTTGATTGCCCAGGAGGCCCAGAAAATCTCTCTATGAAAGAAGTGAAGAAACCAGATCCAGGAGAAGGAGAAGTTCTTGTGAAGGTCTCTGCCAGTGCTCTGAATAGGGCTGATTTACTCCAGGTACATGTATGTTAGGCAGATTTATGCACCTAAAAACAACACAGATTTTTCAAGCCCCTCTGTGAAGTCTTGACAGATCTGATAAGCTAAAAGAGTTTGAACCTCATAAACATTTGTATGGGAGAGTTCATAGGGCTGAAAGAAGAGATGTTTGTTGATTCAGCAGATAAATGTTTTTATGTGAGTTAGTGCAGTGCTGGGCTGGCGTGGAAAGGCAGCTACCTTTCAACAAAACAGGTAAAACCAAGGCTCTGGTCGTGCTAGATCTTAGACCCTTTTCTGGGCATTGGAGATGAAAAGGAAATGCTCCAGTGGCACAGTTCCAGTGGGAAAAATTTATTCAAATTCACATTCAAATTATTAGTTTGAGCTGCAAGCCATGCTCTGACCTCCACAGCAGGGATTACCCTGGACAAAAGGGACTCATAAGTATTTCAGTTTATTTTTATTTTAAGAATAAAATTTAGGAAGAGTAATACTTACGAAGCAGAAATCTTTCCAGAGGCTAGAAGATCCTCAAATTACTGCCACATATGCACAGGGCAAAAAATAGGAATTCAGGCTGGAGACGTATGAATGAAATATTGCAGGTCATTACATTGACTGATGTTTGGCTTTTCCTTCCTTGCCTTCTCTCTCTTCTTTTTTTTTTATTTTTTCTTTTAGAGGAGAGGGAAGTACCCTCCCCCCAAAGGAGCAAGTGACATTTTAGGCCTGGAAGCAGCTGGGAGAGTGGCTGGGCTGGGCCCCGGCTGCTCGGGCCACTGGAAGGTCGGCGATGCAGTGATGGCTCTGCTCTCCGGGGGAGGCCAGGCACAGTTTGTGACAGTGCCCCAAGGCCTCCTGATGCCAATTCCCAAAGACATGACTTTTATTCAGGCTGCAGCCATCCCAGAAGCCTGGCTAACAGCATTTCAGCTGCTCCATTTTGTAGGTGAGAGGTGCATTCGCCCTTTTATCCCACCAAAACAGCTCATCTTTCTTTCTGTTACAAAATCCTCTCCTTGATGCCTTCATTTGAATGTTGTTTGCCTTCAAAGAACCTTTTCTCTGTCACTTTGTTCTTGTGGGCTGGAATCCAGTTTGCCAGACACAAATCCTTGAATCTTGACCACCTCTCCCCTGTGCCAACCTACCCTGCTGGTTACATATTTACAAGGAAGGATATGGAAAGATGGTGAGATTTCTTTTCATCTGTATTTCTCACTGAATGTTTTGGGTTGAAAACTATCTTAAAGATCATCTAGTTCCACTCCCCTGCCAGGGACAGGGACACCTTCCATTAAGACTAAACCCTGAAATTATTCCCGTATTTTCCACACAACTGAAAACACATCTTACTTCTAAGGATGTGGCTTCACTGCATGCATGACCTTATCAAGAACATTATCACTAATTGCTTGTGGATCTACAGTAGGCAACATCTTGCACCTTGTTTAACAGAGATATGATTTTTAGGTAAAATCCACTCTGAGCTGATTTAAAACAGACAGAAGCCCACACTCTTCATTTTAAAAATATGCTGCCAAGGTAATAAACAGTAGCACTTGCCAGGGTTTTCCTCAGGCAAGAAACACCCTTCTTCTACACTCTTCAGCAGTAGCATCTAAAAGATCCAATAAGGAACAGAAGTTCCAAACATAATTTCCCTACAGACTTGCTTCAAGTAGTGCTGCTTCCTGGGGATCAGTGGGAGGCTATCTGCTGCCTCACTTTCAGGATTAATGGGTGAAACACAAATGAATGCAACCAATAGATAGTAAAAAGATTAGTAGGAGTGGTCTTTAATGTTACCCAGCATGTCTGGTATTTCTCCATTGCTGAGTGCCTGACTTCTCAATATGAATATCCTCCAAGTGTGTTTTCTACTGATGGTATAAAAAGGCTGTGACTGCACTCACTTGAGTGTCTTGGTCACAGATGCCCAGAACTGCACACAGCCAAGACAAAGTCCTTCCTGGTAAAATGATGTCCTGTCAGCACACCACAACCTCTGCCACTTCTGGATTTCTCTCTTTATGAAGGCTATGAAATGCCCAATTGTCCAAAGTCCAGTCAAGGGCATCTCTTTCAACCTCCTCTTCGATACCTTCCAGACTGTTCATGTTTTAATCCAAAAGTGATGCCCAAAGGGTGACCACTTTCCTTATGCCCTCCTCCAGGAAAAGTGCAGGAGGGTGAGAGAGTGCTGATCCACGCTGGAGCCAGCGGGGTTGGCATGGCAGCCATCCAGCTGGTGAGACTGGCAAAGGCTATTCCCATCGTGACAGCAGGAACTCAGGAGAAACTGGAAGCAACAGCAAAGGCTGGAGCAGCTGCAGGGTTCAACTACAAGGATGAAGACTTCAGTGAAAAGGTCTTGGAGTTCACCCAAGGTAAAAATCTCCCTGTGAAAGTGTGAAACCTCCCAGCATGTGAACACATGCTCAGTTTAAGCTGTCACTTGTTGAGGAGCAGACAGTAGTGACCCTCTAAGCACAACCTGATATCCTGTTCTGCCCAGAATGGGCCTTTCCTTAGTTTAACTGTGCTGTCTTCTGCATGGGCTCTCTTTGGCTCTGTTCATTTGGGGCATAAATACTGTGCCTTGTTATTGCTGTCTACCCAAGGAACTGTAGGACCAAATCCTTGCATTTTGGTTTGAATCATCACAGAAGTATAGCGTGGCCTGGGCTGAAAAAGTCTTTAAAGATTCCAACCCTCTGCCATGGGCAGGGACACCTTCCACTAGACCAGCTTGCCTGGAGCCCCATCCAACCTGGCCTTGAACATTTTCAGGGATGGGGCAGCCCCAGCTTCTCTGGCCAGCCTGTGCCAGTGCCTCACCCCACTTTAGTCTTGAACTGTTTGAAAAATGTAGCTTTTCTAAGCATTTGGGGTGGTTTATGCATGAGTCTCCTTATGGGTAACTGATGATTCTTTTTTTGTGCCTGATTCTGTAATTCCTTACAAACCACTGTGCCAACTCCTAGTTTCAGTAGAAAGATTTAAATAAGAATTGCAGGGTTGATTCTATACCTATGAATAGCAAGGTTTTTTAGTCTTGCTTGAAATTCTCCTACCTTTAATGCAGCTTGACTTCATTGCCAAAATCTCTTCTGTTTCTACTTGAGGTACTGGAGTAGATATTATTTTAGATTGTGTTGGGGCCTCATACTGGGAGAAGAATCTCAACTGTCTGAGCACTGATGGCCGGTGGATTATTTATGGACTGCTGAGCGGAGGTGAAGTCCATGGGGATTTGCTGGCAAGGCTGCTTTCCAAAAGAGCCAGCATCCACACGAGCCTGTTACGGTCCCGAGACAAGGAGGCAAGTACTGGCTATAATCAGTGTATGCAGTTTGATCTTAAAATTTATTATCGTTTTGAGAGCTTTCTTTTAAAACCAGTGTTAAACACATTCTTGCCAAAAAAGCCCTACCTTGAACTGTTACTACACACTTTGGAAAATGTCACAAAATTAAGTTATAATGGCTTTTTTTCTATTTTTATCAAATTCCTCCCTGAATGAAAGGAATGACACCCAGGACTTCTTAATGTGCATGAATACCATAATTTAGATATTTGGCCCTAGAAGAAATAGAACTCCAGTGATCAGGCAACTTGATCAAGTCTGAGGAGGCGAAAATAAAAATCTCTATTAGGTCACTTCAAAGTAGAAACCAAAGCCATTTGGATGCCCAGTTACCAAAGAAAACTCATTTTATGTGGAATATTCTCAGATATGACAGTAAAAGACCTGCAGTGCAGAACCCTAAGGTGGATTCTGTGCATGGTTTAAGACAGAATATTTACAAGAACTTCATCAGTTTGATTCAAATGGTTCTGCACTGAGCTCACACCACTTGGAGAAATTCATTCAATTAAGATGTAATATATCTAAAAGCTTTCTTCTTGTTTGTAATGTAGACCTGTTAGGTGTTTTTATCTCCATTTCATTGTGAGAATGTCAGGGGTCTGCTTGAGGGCTGCGTACATTTTATATGCCATGCTCTGAGACACCTCGGTGAGTGAAATGAATGGAAATAACCTTGCAGGTGGTTGTTTTTTTTTTTTTTTTTCCCAGTACAAGGAGAGGCTGGTGAAAGCCTTCACAGAGGAGGTGCTGCCCCATTTTTCCGAAGGGGCTTCCCCGCGTCTCCAGCCCCTCGTGGACAGCGTTTACCCCCTGCACGCCATCGCTGAGGCACACAGGGCTATGGAGGAGAACAAGAACATCGGCAAAATCGTCATCGAAATTCCCGTTTGCTTCAAGAAAGGGCCGCTGTAGTAGCTGCCCTGGGACAGTCACTCTGGGGGCTGCACTGCGGCTATCCTGCCGCTTCTGCTCCACACTGGGACCGATTCATGTGGGTGGCGAGGGGGGGAAAGGATAAAGAGGAAGAGTTTATTAAATAGGTTTGTGTCGCAATGCTGGGAGAGAATCGAACGTGTGGAGCCGGCAGTGAGGCGCGGGGGGGCGGGGCCGGGCTGGAGGGGCGGGGCCGGGGTCGAGGTCACGTGGGGAGGGCTGGCCAGGCTCGGGCGCTGCCGCTTCCCGCGCGGTGCACGCCGGGATAGATCCGGTTCCGTGAGGGGAGCGCGGTGCCTGCTGGGATAGATCCGGGTTTCCTGCCCGTCGCTCTCGGTTCCCTGCGCTGTCTGCGCTCCAGGCTCGGTCCCCGCCGCCGTCTCCGCTCCAGCCTCGGTCCCCGCCGCCGTCTCCGCTCCAGGCCCGGTTCCCGCCGCCGTCTCCTCTCCAGGCTCGGTTCCCGCCGCGGTCTCCGCTCCAGCCTCCTTCCCCGCCGGTGTTTCTGTCCCAGGCCGCGGCCCCCACTCTCCGCCCGCCGACATGGCGATGCAAGCAGCCAAACGAGCCAACGTGAGTGTGCTGCCCTGTCCCGTCCCTGCCCGCCTGGTCTCCGGCTTCGTCCCGCTCCAGGCACTCCGCTGCTCTGACGGGAACGCGGCAGGGGGGTGGAACTGGGTGATATTTAAGGCCTCTTCCAGCCCCAGCCACTCCGCTGTTCAGTGATTCCATGATTTAGCCCGTAGGCAGCTGGATTTAAGGTTTTGCAGCGCGTTCTTTGGGTCTAACACACCGCCTGTCCTTCCCCCATCAGATCCGGCTCCCTCCGGAGGTCAACCGGATCCTGTACATCAGGAACCTGCCGTACAAAATCACGGCCGAGGAGATGTACGACATTTTTGGGAAGTACGGGCCCATCCGGCAGATCAGAGTGTGAGTATTCCCAGTTTCTTTGGGCCGTGAAGGGTTTCAGGTGCTCTGGTGGCAGCTGGGGGGGTTTCACAGCTGGAAAGGGTCAATGTCCTGGAGCAGCGCCCCGAGTGTCAGAGGGGGATGTGATGGTTCTCTTAACACGTGCCTTTGTTAGAAAATTATTCTGCTGGGAGGTGCAGAGAATGAGCTTAAACTTGAAATGAACTTGGGGAAGTTGATAAAATATGAGAGGCTCGTTTGCTCAATTAAGTTTCAAATACAGCAGATGACTTGGGGTAAAAACAGGAAAGGCAGAAGCTGAGCACAACCAGTTTTTCTGTTTTTCTAAGCATCCAGTAACTAACCAGTGGGAAAACAGGGATGTTGCTGTTGCTGGATCTGTTCACTAGAAGCAAATACCAGCAGCAGCCCCTGAGTGCCAGAGACAGGATGTCCTCATGCCCTACACTGGGTGGTGGAGATGTGACTGTGCCTTGGCTCCTGAAATGCATGGGGATTGTACAAGTCTGCAGCAGCTCTGATGTTCTTCTCCTGGTCAGTCCAAATGCTGAGGACCTGAGCTTTGATCTATGGAGGGTTTGTGTTGGAAGGGACCTTAAAGACCATTTCATTCCAACCCCCTGCAGTGGGCAGGGACACCTTCCACATCACCAGGTTGTTCTGAGCCCCATTCCAGCCTGGCCTTGAGCAATTCCAGGGATGAGAATCCACAGCTTCTCTGGGTAACCTGTTTGATTGATTGTTGTGTGGAGTGAGTTTTACAGAGTTGTGCTCTGTAAGCAAAGGACACCAAGGGGACACGAGCTGCTGGTGCCACCCTGGGATGTGACACCAGACAGACCCTTCTCGAGCAAGGAAGGGCAGTGGGTGTGACTGGAGAGGTGGCTGAGGAAACAAGGGGCAGTGTAAACACTGCCTGGCTAATTAGGTGGAAATTTTGCTAATGAGGATAAAGGAGAGCCTGTATTTCAGCTTTCTGAAAATGCGTGGGCTGGAACAGCGTGAGGGTGGGACACAGAATTGGGACACATCAGGGGCTTTCCACTGGAGTGACTCTCTGGTGTGTGCATCCAGCAGTTTGTTCAGAACTACTAATTCATGTGATTTCCCACAGAAATCCCAACAACATCAGTGCCAAGGGATAAGGAGTAACCCCCTTGTAAAGGCTTCTGTGCTTTGTGCAGTGTTTATCCCATTCTCCTCCTCACTTTGCACAGGTCCCAGTGTGGATTTGTGTGATGCCATTTGTCCTCTGGAGTTCTCAGAAGCACCTTGGAGACAGTTGTTGTGATTGTGAAGTCTCTGTTACCTGTTTTAACAGAGACCTTTGGGATCTGTAAACTCTGGGCTCATTTATTGTTGTGTGTCCAGACCTGTGTCCCATCCCTCAGGTGAAGGACGTGCAATTGGTGCTCCCCTGGGTGCTGGCTGTGCCTCAGCACTGGGCTTTGACCAGCAGGGCTGTTCTGCCTCCTAAATTGACTTTGTGACGTGCCAGGAGCCCTGTTCCATCCTAGGGACAGCCCCTAACTGACAGACAAGTCTTGTAATATTAAATAAAAGCTAATTGCTATAATGAAGATTTAAATTCTTTCCAGACACAACGTGGTAGCTCTGACAAAAGCTTCAACAACCCAGTTGTTGTAGAGAGGTGCAGTTCCCTTATGGAGCCAAATACAGACAGACATACAGACAGCCCGTTTTCCTGCTGTCTGGCTCTGAACTGTTTGGTGTGGAAAGCAGGGATGCAGTTTAATACCTAGAAAAACATAACAAATTGTTTTTTAGTCAAGTTGCATTAGTTCATCTACTCTCAGTCACTGAGAAATAATCCCTTGTTGATTTTATTTGACCCTGATTGTGCCCTGGCTGTGCAGAGGGAACACCCCTGAGACCAGAGGAACTGCCTACGTGGTCTATGAGGACATCTTCGATGCCAAGAACGCCTGTGACCACCTGTCAGGCTTCAACGTGTGCAACAGATACCTCGTGGTTCTGTACTACAATGCAAACAGGGTAGGTGCACCTGGGCTGGGGGAGTCACCTCTGAACAGAGCTGGCACCAAAAAACAACCCCAGCATCACTTTGGATTGCTTGGGTATTTTTGAGAAATAAAATCCAAACTGTTAGAGGGAGTGAATGGGGCACATGGGCAGAGTTTCATGTTTACTTGGTGATTTGTGTGCAAAAGACCTGTGGACAAAGGGTGTGAAAAACGTGTCTGTGGGGAGTTACTCTGGAGGAGAGGGTGCAGGGGGCCCTCAATTGCACAGCTGCAGCAGGAGGTGAGATCTTTGTGGGTAAAAACTCTCCAGTTCTGGATGTCCTCTGTGTCACTGATGGCATCCAGGGCCCTGGGACTTTCTCCAAGGACAAGAATCAAACAGTGCTCTCTGTGTGTCTATGTTGGTGTGGAGTTCACAGTGATGCTTGTTGCACATACTGGGAAATAACTTCATGAGAGGCTTCTTTCCTCTTCTTACATCTTTTATTTTCCTAATTCCAGGCATTCCAAAAGATGGACACAAAGAAGAAAGAAGAACAGCTTAAGCTTCTCAAGGAAAAATATGGAATTAACACAGACCCACCAAAATAAACTGATCTTTTTTGGAAAACTGTTTTCAAGCCCTGCCGAAGAGTTCTTGGCCTAAACAGGAATTCTTAGCAAAGTGTAATTTTTTCTCTTATAAATTTGATAAGCTGCAATATGAGTCTTTATATCTTCAGATTAGATAAATAAATGTAGAACACAGGGAGATCTGCTTTAAGATTAAATCCCCCAAGGTGCCATGGCTTCTCTGTGCTGAGGGTGACCTGCCAAAGGCTGCATTGACCTGTTTCTAGCAGGAGCTTTCAGGAAGGGACTGAGCAGGTTCTGTGTTTGACTGGACAAAGCAAGCCCAAGCCCACATTTTTTACAAAGTTTCTTTCACAAACTGCAGAAGATGAATGGCTTTTAAAAGGATCCAGCTGATAAGGGGACTCCAGTCTAAGTACCTTGTTCCCAGTGATGGTGCCAGCTCTGATCAGCTGCAGTGAAACAACCCAGCTCTCACACTATCAAAAAACAAAAAGTGTATGGGGGCTTTGTTGTGTGTCCCAGGTTTGGACTGAGGATTTGGTGTGAAGAACACATGACCAGAATGAGACAGTAGATGAAGGTTTTCATTTTGATACCTGTAGTGTGATTGTTTTCTACTTGGCATAGTTGAACTGTAACATTTTCTGTACATACGTTTTTAGGTGCAGCATCTGGTGGAGGAAAAACAAATTACATTTTTTTGGCTCTTTTTTCAGTACTTGTGTTCTGTGTATAAAAATGAGTGTGATCCCGAGTGTGCATAACCAGCATCTTTTGGAGGTGGGAAAGAATAACCTCTGCCTGTGTTCTGGACCAGCTGGAATTGTGTGAATGTGGGCAGTATCCTGCCTTGGGAGGATTTATTTGCATGGTTGTGGTATTCCACTCCCTGACCAGACAGCTTCCAGCCAGTGCAGAACCAGGGCAGACAACAATATACTTCGTCTGGGATTTGTAATTCAATTTTGTTTTTCAGTGCATTGTCAGAGAGGAATGCTTCCATTTTCTGAAGTTACTTCTTTGTTGGAATCTGTCACTTCAGGAACAGTGCTGTGTCCATTTGGTGAAAAAATAAATGTCTGCATATTTTGCTTTTTTTCATCAAGGCTGGCTTGATGCTGTGCTCCTCCTGCAGGTAACCTGTGCTGGGAGGAGTCATTCATCACCTGAGGGGTGCAGGGAGGGGCTGCAGCACCTCCTTGGGTACAGGGATGTCCTTGTGTGTGACAGGAGGGTGCCCAGCTGTGGGAACAATGCCCACATTTCCCCTGGAGGAGACCCCTGGCAGCTGCCCTGTGCTGTGCACCTCCTCTGGCAGCTGGAAGGGGCTCACAGCAACACTCACATTCACCAGCTGGAACCAGTGAGAAACAAAACACTCATCCTTTTGCACTGAATGGACTGATTTTCTTCATTCCTCAAAGAAACTCTTACAAATTCATAAATCAGTTCAGTAATGGCTCATGAAGAGTGAGCTCCAAGCCAGCTCTGGGGGAAAGCAGCCACCATGGCTGAGGTGTGATTTCAGCTTTGGCTGGGTGCTGGCAGTCCCATCCTGTGCCTGACCTGGGAGCATCCCAGTGGAGCAGATCTGCCCTGCCTTCCCTGCACACAGGCCCTGGGGCTGTGAGCCAGAGCCACGCTGTGTGTGCTTAGGGCACGACTCCTCCATCCCTGCATCCTTCCCTTAAACTGGTGCTGGTTTTGCAGCAAGAAGCCTTGCAGGCTGCATTAACCCTGGCTGAGGTCAGGAACAGCACTGGGAGACCTGGAGCCCAGGAGCTCGGTTAGGTGAGCACTCCCTCCATGGCCAGCCTGGCTTCCAGGTCCTGCCCAGCAGATTGACACAGAGTTCCCAGGCAAGAACCAGATTGCACTAAAAATGTTTAAATTGATTAAATACAACTGGGAGATTTGCTTCTGTGAGAGTATCCACGGCTTTTCAGGGATTACAAACTGCTCTGCCCCCATATATATATACACATAAAAATGTATGTATTTTTATATATATACATGTATAAATGTATGTATTTATATGTGCCATGTATATATGTACACATCCATGTACCAAACACCTGGGTAACTGAAATCATCTACACCAACTGCTGGGCATGGAGAAGGCTCCTTGCTGAAATGGGAACTGGAGATGCTTGTTGCCATGCTGGATTTACAGTTCTAATCAATAATGAACACTGATAATAAATACCAGACTGCCAATAATGGTGCTGCGTGCTGCCAGCCTTGTTTTAAATCATATGCAAATACCACATTGCTTCTGTCAATAGCAGAGAGCATGGTGCTTGCACTGCAGTGTCTGTTTTGATGAGGATTTGATGCTGTTTGAAAAACATACATAAAAAGCCATTCTTTAGGGTAATAAGATTAATAAAAATTCCTTCAATGAATCCTCAAGATCAGCAGCTTTTGATTTTTCTGAGAGCTCAGCTGCCGTCTTTCATTAAATATTCCATTTCATAGCTTTTCTTCCAGTGCCTGTTCAGGGCTTTCAATGTCCCTGCACATGTAAAATGAAATAATAATTTGTACCTGCAAGCAGGGGGAATGGAAATGGAATGCCCAGAGGACTTGTTTTGATGAGATCTACTCAAGATTTTGTTTGAAATGTAATATCGAAGAACAGGGAAATGAGTTCAGCTCATGAATGGCAGAGGGGCAGCAAACAAAGCAGATGTTACCAGCCTCGCACTCTGCATCTGTGCTGGTTTTGTGTGTGCTCACTTTCCGTTTAATTTTTCAGGAAGTAGGGCATGAAATTAAGACTGGAAGGTCATTTTTTTCCCATTGAATCTGTTTAGAAATTAGTAACAAGAGTATATCTGATTACACAGGCAATGACAGTAAATTTTTTCCAATCTATTATATAGAGGTAATAATTTTATGTACCATGTTGATCGATGATACAATTAAATAAATTAACGCATTTGCAGTCGAATAAAGAGCTGAAGATTCCATTTCATTGAAGACTTAATTTCCTTAAGTATCACAAAGCACAATTAGTTTTCCTTTCAGATTTTTTCTTTTTAATGAAATTGGCATAAAAAATGTAATAATCCCCGTTTCCAACCAAGGTCTCCACAGAGAGGAGGCGATGAGGGAGAGCTCCATCAGCCAGCTGTAATGAGGATTGTAGGGAGTGGGTGATGGCTGGTGTGTGCTGGGAGGGCAGAAGGGAAGAGCACATGGCAGCACTGCAGATAGAGGTGATAAGATCAAGTACCAGCAGCTCTGGAGCCCAGCAGGAATGTGGTTTCCCTGGGGAGAAACCCACAGGAGCACAAGGGCAGAGCCATGCCCTGCCTGTTGTCCCAGGTGCTGCAGAAGCTCCCAAAGAGCAAGGCCGGGAGGGGCTGGAGGGAGCACGGGGCCATTCCAGGGTCACTCACACAATCCTGGGCATTGCTGTTCACTGTTGGGACATTCAGGGAAGGGCCCAAAGCGGGCACAGGTCTCTGGTGAGACCCCACCTGCAGTGCTCATCCAGCTCTGGGGTGCCCAGCACAAAATGGACCTGCTAGAGCAAGTCCAGAGGTGGGACAGCAGGATGATCAGAGGGATGGAGCATTTCTCCCATGAGGAAAAGCTGGGAGAATTGGGATTGTTCAGCCTGGGAAAGAAAAGCTTTGGGATGACCTAATTGTGGCCTTCCAGTACCTGAAGGGAGCTGACAAGAAATATGCAGGGAGACTATTTACAGGGACATGGAGTGACAGGACACGGGGGAATGGCTTCAAACTAGCAGAAGGTAGGGTTAGATCACAGATTCTTTCCTGTGAGGGGTGGTGACACACTGGTGTAGGTTCCCCACAGAGGTTGTGGATGTTCCATCCCTGGGAGTGTTCAAGGCCAGGCTGGATGGGGCTTTGAATGACCTGGTTTAATGGAAGGTGTCCCAGTCCATGCCAGGAGGTTGGAAAAAAATTATCTTTAAGGTCCTTTCCAACCCAAACCATTCTGTGATTTTATCCCACTTTGGGGTTTTTGTTTTTTTTTTTTTTTTTTTTTTTTTGAATAAGCAATTAACTTAAACTGGGCCATTGATTGGAACAGCTCAGACCAATGTGCTGAATCAAACTGTGTTTGACAGGCACAACAGAGCCACACCACCTTTAACCAAGATTTGGGAGGTGCAATCTGTGACCCAGTGGTGAAAGGAGGGCCAGCAATAGAGGCCAAGGCAGTGGCAAAGGAGAGCAGGACTTTTTCATATTATTTACAAAAGCTGGTGGTCATCAGATCCTGACAGATCCAATTACCAATTTTTAACAACGTGCCCTAAATTAAAGAACTGTTAGTGGTGGTGTAACCCAACAGCTGCAGTGACCTGAGATTTCCACCAAAAAAAGGGTTCTGAAAATCCCTTCATTTCTTTATGGAAAGCAAAGTGAGAAAAACATTTACTCCACTCAGTGTATAAAAATCTGTAAGATACGGATTTATAGGTTTATTAATTAACAAGCTGAAACAAATGCAGCTCTGTGGGTAAAATGAACATCTGGAGAGAGAAGATGATGAGCCATGGTCCCTGGCCAGATCAGCAGTCTTGCTTCTCTGTGCTCATTCCCTCTCCCAGCTCCAGGAGGTGTCACCTGGGGCCACCTCTGTAGGTTTGCTCTCTGACTGCTCGTGCTGGGAGTGTTCTCCTTACACAGATACAGAAACAGCACAACTGTTTGAAATATTACCATCAAAATATCCACTAGCAGAAAACCATGCAAATAGTTTATAGTCAAGTTAAATGAAAGTAACATCATGACCTAATGATGCCCTGGTTTTCTACAGCAAAAACTGAGCCTAATGGAAAGAAATCAGACAAGGCAAAACAACAGCACAGAGAAAGCTTTGCTGATGAGGTCCTGCTCCCAAATCCAGGTAAGTAACAGCCAACACATCCTCCTGTCTCCAGAGAAACCAGCATTTCATGAATTCATATAAGCAGCAAATGAAATAAATACTGCTGAGTCCCAAGTGCCAGAGGCCCAGTGCATATGGTCAGTTTGCAGGCTTTGTAAACAGCAGCAGCTGATGCAGCCTAAAAACCCCAGAGTGTTCAGTGGCCACATCATCCCACAGTTCAGATTTCTTTTCAACAGTGGATGCACATAATCCTGCTCTTTTCTAGCCTTGCTCAGTGCCAGTAGAAAATACTACACTAGTTTTACTGCTGTAAAGGCATAGAACTAGACCAGCACTGCATGTCTTTGACAAGCAGTGCTTTCCATCTCTTCAACAGCCAAATTTTGGCCAGAGTTGAAGAGCCCATAGAGGCAGGGGAAATGGAGAGTCAGGAAAACTGTCCCAGCACCCCTTACTTGCATGTCCCTGGTACCTCTGGTCCCACAGAGATCTTCCACTGGGCCATCTCTAATAGAAGCAGTGCATGGAGCTACAGGTATTTCATATAAGAGAAATAATTAACAAAAAATGGGTTGATGATTGAAGAACTTCTTGTACAGCCAAGAACATCCTGGTAGCCAGAAGAGAGAAACAGGATAAGAAACGGTAAAGTATCAAGATTTTATTGTTTTATATATATATATACTTATAATTCTTAAATGAGACAGTATTTTTTAAAACAGCAGCAAGCAGAACGTACAAGTTGAGAAAAGTGGCAGCGCAGGTAACTCTGTTTGGCTAATGCCCGTTCATGTACAAGGTGTACATTTTTTTTTTTTTGAGCACCTTTTGTGGTTTTTATTTTTTCTTGGTTTAAGTGTACAGTAAGGCAGTGGTTTTTTTCAATAAGGAATATATATATATATTTATATTTATATATATTTTCAGTCATCACTGTGAATTCTTCATACATGCAAATTAAATAAAATGTACAACTTGGAAATGTTACAGCAGGAGACGTTCTTCCTCAGAGCAAAGCTTCTAATAAAAGGCAAATACAGACACCACAAAGTTATAAAAGAGAAGGAAGGCATAGGAAACCAAGCATCAGGCACTACTGACAGGACAGCTCGAGCAGGGAAGGTTGGGATTCCAGTGAAGATTCCTCCTGCTGCTGGCAGGGCAGGAAGGAACGGATGGTTATTAACAGATGTCTCCAGCCACCTCCCTCAGGAAGGTTCACTCTAACCTGAGAAGCTCCACATCAAAGAGGAGTGTGGCATTGGGAGGTATGACCCCAGGGTGGCCTGTGGCTCCATAGGCCATCTCAGGTGTGCAGGTCAGCTTTGCTCTTTGTCCTAAGCTCATCTGGGGTTTGGATGTCAGAGAAAGGAGAAGACAAAAGAAGAAAACAGGATTAGGAGGAAAACCACAACAAAAAATCACTACCTGGCATATTCACAGAATCAAGGAGTGTTGGGATAACCAGATTCATAGAATTGTTTAGTTTGGAAAAGACCTTTAAGATTATTGAGTCTGGGGCATGGAAGGAGAAGATATTTAAGGTCCCTTCCAAACCAAGCCACACTATGATTCTGGGTCCAAATGGTTTTGCTTCAAGCTGAAGCTGCCAGACATGGGCCTTCTCACTGCTTCGGCCTCTCACAGCAGTTACCTAAACTGCCAGAACCAGCCTGGAAGTGACACAAAGTCTTTTTAACACCATGTTTGGTCCATCCTGCCTGTACTGGGGGGTGCTGCAGGAGGCCTGAGTTTCTTCTGCAGAGCACAGGGTACAAGGAACACCATCAGCAGCGAAAAGACCCTCACAGCTCTCTATTCATGAGAGATTAGTGCCCAGCACAGAGAGATTCAGCACTTATTTCCCTAAACTCAGTCCAAGCCCCAGAGCAGACATCTCACTTATGCTGCTTATCCAGGCAGAGAGCCCTTGCCCCTGGGATGGGCAGGAATGCTGATGTCCCTCACTCCAGGCTGGCTCTGAAGGGAACTGCTCACCTAGATCTGGAGCTATCTTCTGAGTATTTTGGAACATTTTCAGTGAACCATACACTGGTGTTGGAATAGTCGCTGGCTAATATGAAACATTTCTTGTTTCAGAAGAAACATCCTTTGATTTGAAGCAATGTTTTTAACTCAGACCTCTCTCCCAAGATCAGGCACATCACTGGACTACAGATTATGTGATAGTTCATGCTGAGAATTTTTTCAGGTTGAATATTTTCAGGTTCTAGAAAATATACCAAAGCTAGAGTCAATTACTTTGGGTAGAAAAAAATGTGGATATGAACTTTCCCACATTCAAGGAGCCCTCATGACATGGGGCTGAGGATGTCCAAGCCAGTGACCTCCCCTGGTCCCCACAGAGATTTTGCATGGGGCTGGCTGTCCAGTGCTTGGATGTGTCCCTGCAAACCAGGCAGCTGGTAGGTCATGCCTGGGGTTTTAGGGATGAGGCAAACCTGAACTGTCAGAAGCAGAGCAGAGAAAAGCAGACCCTGCTGACATCTGACAGTTATTACACCAAGGTTTGTGAAATCCTAGTGCTGGGCATAGGGAAGTGCCTTGTTCCAAGAGACTCTGTCCAGCACATTCCCCAAATCCCTCAAACCCTGGGGTGGAAGGAGACAGCCACAAGCTCGACTTGTGTCAGTGATCCACTAGGAGGAGCAGGCGGGCAGCGTGTGGCCACACGGGTTTCTGGAATGGCTCTCGGCCACTTATTTTCCAAGGGACAGGAGTGAGGGAGTGAGAACAATCAAGGAAGGGATGAACTGATTCCCCTAGTGCTTGTTGATGCTGTTTTATCTGCACTGGCTTCTGGTTCCTACAGCTCTGCAGTCCTGAGCTCTCTTAGGCCTTTCTGCAAATCAACTAATAAACAGTCCAACTCAAAACCTTCAGAGGGATATGGTATTTTTCAGTCTAGGATTCCTCAAATGGACTCCTCTGGCTGGAAAGAAAAAAAATGCTTGCACTGCTTTCTCCATAGGGCTGGAAACCCTTGTCTCTTCCATCCCTCTCTGGAAAAGCATGGTTGCATCATTCCTCAGTGGATTTTCTCATTTTGCATTCTTCCCTTCTCTCTATTTAACCATAGGAAGTTGTTCCTGTTAAAGCTGTTACTACAAGAGCATTTGAGCTCCTACACTGAGCTCTTGGATCCTGAAATGGGAAGTCAGGAGGAATCTGCACCCTGATCTCAGTGACTTGTGCTCTTGAGCAGCCTGATCACACTCCTTATGTGTGGGGGGGCCCTCACAGCAGAGCACAAAAAGCAAGACCTGGCAGTGAACTGTATTGTGGGGCACAGTGAATTTTACTGTGCTGGCATTCACACTGTAATTATTGAAGGGCAGTCTTCTTTCTCTCAGCATAGAGCTGGTCAGTGAATATTTTGTAGCTGGGAGTCTGAAGTCACAAAAAGGTAACAGTGCAGTGTGGTAACTTAGTCAGGGTTCAAATCTGTAGCTGGGTCATGGATGTCATCAAAAAGGGCAGCTTGGGCTTTTATGGAGTAGCTGAATAGAGGTCACTACATAAAAAAGCTGCCACCTCAACATTTTAGAGGCCACTGATGTCTCTATGTGGAGCTGCCCACAGGACAGGGACAGGGCTTATATGTCACCTGAGGAGGGGACTTCACTTCTCCCCTCCCAAATGCATACCATGGGGAAAGGCTTATGAACAGGGAATAGCCCTGGGTGGGTGGATGGATGGATGGATGGATGGATGGATGGATGGATGGAAGGAAATTACAGGAAATGCTCAAATGCACCAGACTTTCACAAAAACACTCCATATCCTACACTGTGATTTCCACTTGGTCTTGTCACCACTGCCCTGGACATTGCTGAGCTCACACACCCTTCAGCCAGCTCCAGGTTCAGCCAGAACAATTTATTAGTACCTGTGTAACACCTTCTTCAAATCCTTTAATGACTTCTTGCCTGCCAATCTTGAACCTGAAAGGCTTGTTTCTGTCTCTGGAGGAATCAAACTTCTTTCCATTCTGTAGCATTCCTGCCAAAACAAGACACACAGTTTCAGTCTGAGCTACATCTAAATTAAAGTGCTGGGGGAGAGGGAAGGAGTGAAAAATTAATGTCTTGATCACATCAGCTGCTCATTTCTATTTTCACTTTGAGGCCTCATTCAAAAGGCAGGAGAGGCAACTGCAGTGGTACCATATTGTTACCTTTGCCTTCCTGTAATTTAGGCTCTAAAATGGAAATTATTTTTATTATTCTCAATGCACTAGGTAACAACCCATATTGCACCCAACATTGCACAGACATACAGAAGAGCTGTTGTTTGCACAGTGGGGCTCCCTGCCTAAGTGGATAAAGCAGGCAAGGAACAAGTGGGAGGCAGCAGAAGAGAGAATCCCAAGACAGGTGCCTGATCCAGGGCTGCCCCTAATACCTGTGTTACACACATGGGGCCATCCCACACCGTGTGTGTGAAACCTCTACACAACATGAGAACTTTATGTCTCTCCTCGTACAGAAAGGACAGAAGAGACTCTGCAGTCACAAATATGAAAGTGACAAAGACATTTATACAAATGCTCTTCTACCCTCATTCTTCATGTTTTCATTCAGCCACAAGAGACAGTCACAGAACACGTTCCTCATTCCTTTGGGTGGGCACTGGTTCAATCCATGGCTTTTGAGCACATGCCCAGATTCCTCAGCAAAGAGCCAACTCTTCACAGAGCACTACAGGAGTGGCTATTCTCCTTCTCTTTTCAAATTGTGGATAATTATGGTCGCTTTCAATTTAGCAGTACCTGATACTAAAAATGCTTTTCTCTGGATATAGCAAGGTTGGGTTGGTATTTATATATTAGAATCAATCCTTTCTTTATAGTGCTGTAGAGCCAGAGAGTTGTGAGCATTCACCATGACTCTCCTAAGCAAGGGGTTGTACAAAGAGAAGTTCATTAATCTGAGAAAGACTCTGGTTGCAAAGAACATTAACAAGTCCAGCTTTGAAAGCAAATGCTGAGAAAAGGTGTCTTTAAGATCAAGTATCAAAGATACAGTCTTACTAGTTTCTTTCCATTAAAGCAGTTATATTAACAGATCAGCTTGATGCACAAATTTTATTTTTCAGTGAAAAACTATCAATTATTGTCCAGTAACAAAGAGGGATATTTTGCTTGCTTAGGAAGTCTGTACTATGGATCAGAGGTCAATACAAAGAGACGTGCTGGAATGAAAAACAGACACTAAAAAGGTAGGATTCATTTTGCCAACTTTTAGGCTTCTAAGATGTAGCCAGCTAATTCTGAACTAATTACTCAGAGAAAACAGATAAGCAAGTCAGAGAAAAATGCTCTTTCAGAGAGCAATTCATCTAACCAGATCTAGGTATGTACATTAGGACATAATGAATGACATCCCAGCAGTGCCTATTTCTGTGCAATGAGTAAAGGGAAGTCCAAACAACAGCTCAGACATAGATGGCTCCAAATTCATTAGCAGTTAAATCAGTGCAATGGAGTTCTGCACTTGCAGTTATGAGCATACAGTGTTTGATTATTCCAGTGGGGTTCTCTGTCCACTCTCTTACATCAATATTAAAATCAAATGCCATATTAAGGCAAATTAGCCATTAGCCAAGTCCACCATTTGTCCAAGCTGGTCCTTCAGACACACTATGCATGTGCCCAAGGCCTTAGAAAGAAAGCTATGGAATAACCTGCCCATAAGGAATGTTTCATAACCATTACCATTAGTGCCCAACATAATCCTTTAGTTTTCCACAATAAAATAATGAACTGTTGTATGTGTGCTCTGATGCAAGTACATGGAATCACAGAATCACAGAACCAATGAGGCTGGACAAGACCTCTGAGATCACTGAGTCCAACCTATGACTCAACACCACCTTGTCAAACAGAACATGGCACTGAGTGCCACCTCCCTGGGCAGCCTATTCCCATGTCTAATTACCCTTTCTGTGAAGAAATTCCTCCTAATGTCCAACCTAAACCTCCCCCGGCACAGTTTGAGGCCATTCCCTCTTGTTCTGTCACTTGTTCCCTGGCAGCTGAGCCTGACCCCCACCTGGCTGCATCCTCCTGTCAGGGGGTTGAGGAGAGTGACAAGGTCCTCCTGAGCCTCCTTTTCTCCAGACTAAACACTCCCAGCTACCCCAGCCACTCCTCACAGGATTTACCCTCAAGACCCTTTCCCAGCTCCATTGCCCTTCTCTGGACTCACACCAGCCCCTCAATGTCCTTCCTGAATTGAGGGGCCAGAATTGGACCTCGAACAAGGAGTGGCCCCACCAATAGAGGGGGAAATTCACATATTATGCAATGTATCAGCTCAGTGATATCCACAAACCCCTCCAGGCAGGCTGGGAAGCCACAACAGCTTCTGAACAAGGTTTTCCAGCTACAGATTAAGATGGATTCATTTGTAATATAGAAATTCAGCCTGTGTTGGGGGAGGGCAGGCAGGGAGAAACAGCTCAGGGGGAACTCTCAGGCATATAATATAATCCTTTTTAAAGTATTTGATCTTAAATTTAAGTGACAGTCCTTCCTCAGAGCACTTTTATTTTTAAACACATCATAAAACCTTATGATTCCATGAAATGGAAGGACACTGTTACAGAATCCCAATATTTAATAGGTTTAATATTAAAACTTAGAATTAATACTGTCATTAGTTTGTATGTTCAAAGCAGTACGCAAACATTAATTATTGTTCACATTAGCCCAAGGATGTGGCTATTATAAAATAGCCTCAATCTGAAAGTTCAGTTTCAGATGTAAAGTTCCACAATACTTTATTATGCATTCATTTCACTTTGTAACTAAATCCTATTAAAACTCTTAGCTTAAAGCTCTGATGGTTTACTAAACACCCCACATCAAACCAGCAGCACAATCAGAATTAACTCTTCAGAGATTCTGACAACAGCTCCTGGACAATGCTTCCCATTTAAAGTAACATTTCCATCTTCCCATGAGCTTGCTAGTTTGATACACCATTTAAAACCTAATTCATTTCACTAGAAAATGCCCATACAAGATGTGTTAGGCCTTGTAGAAGAAATCAGGCTTTTCTATATTTACAGCAATATCCTATTTTCGGCAACAGCTGAAAATTCATGAGGTTATGGATTCATAAATGTAACTTCCTCTGCCATCACCTTACTGCTTTTGGAAGACTAACTGGGATGCAGAGTCAAATATGTCTGTATTCACTGAAGCTGTGACAGGAGGGTCAGTTTTTATGTGAGTGCCCTTTAAATGCACATCCAGTCTGGAAATGAGTCAGAGGCTCCATGTGCCCCGAAGAAGTTCCGATACGGATTTAGATGTGAACTTTAGATCTTTTTTATCTCTGGATCTGAGAGTTAGAGTTGGCTATGCAGGCTCCTGGGAGCTAAAAATGCACAATGCTTTATTTTCTGTCTTGCTAATGTACCAATTGATTTTTTTTTTTGGTGGAAAAATTGATTTAGTTAATATTCTTCAACAAGGATGGATGCCCATCTTCAGCCTACATCTTTATTTATCTAGCTAACAGCAAGGAGAAAAAAACCCACAGTCTGGAACTCAGCAATGACATTGTTTTCCAAGTCAGAACAATCAATAAGAGTTTTGACTGAGCAAGGACATCTAGATGCCTACATGGCTACTTGTTAAAAAACCCTTAAGTTTCTGAAAGGGAACAATCATTGTATTAAAATAATTAATTGCACAAACTTGGTTATCAGAATATCAGAAATATATGGATTTGAAAAGATTCTGATCTACAAGGCATCCTAACTGAAAATCATGTTTTAAAAATTAAGTGGATGTAGAAAAGGAGACACTTCAGATCATGGGTCCTAATGAATCACTGATGTTCAGCTGAAGCTGCAGATTAAAGAGCAGATGGATCATTTTATTAAGGAACATGACCACAGATCCATCCAAACTGCCAGGACTACAATGCCATTTGGGCTAAACTGGCAGTGAAAACAACTTCAGGTGAGGTTCAACAAAAGTTATTATTTCTTATTAAAACACAGGTGTGTCTGCAGCTGTGTCTGCACTACTTTTTAACACTGCACTACTTTAGCTAAGATCCCATCACTGAAGTCTGTTTCCTAAGGGGAGAGAGCTAATGAAATGACACTGTCTGCACTTGCCTAATAACTTCTGAGTCTTTGAGCCGATTTCAACCCCATTTGGCAGAGGAACAGGGATCATACCAACATTAAGATCCTATGCATGTAATGAAAAAAATCTGCATAGAAATAAGAGCCTGTAAGAGCTGCTACCAAGAGAAAGGCTCAATCTTTGTTATCAGAGAAACTCTATTATTGAGAAGAGGTCAGGAATGGAAAGGCTTGATCACAGACCGTTTCTTTTTGCTTACTTTTCTTCTTTCATCTGGGAACGATTCAGCTGGGAATATAAGCAATCACATAGCACAAATCCACAGAGCTAGCCCAGCTGTTAGACACCTATTACACCTATTGTCCCAACAAAACCCTGCCTCAAACCATGGCCAAACTGTTATCCACACAAAGGATGGGTGGAGAGAGAACACTGAAGGCCATCCGTGGATAGTCAGCCAAGCTTCTGTGCCTGAACCTGGAAAATTCATGTGTGAATTCCACTGCTAATGCTACCCAGTTCAAAGGCAGAAACTGTGTCTCAACCTGTCATCTAGGCTAGTCTTAGGGTTAATAGAGCAAGAGGGGCATCTCCAAGAATGATTCATCCCACCTAGATTTAGATGTTAGGCAGAAATAACCTCCTGGAACTGTTTATCACTGTCAGTCAACTACCTTACAGAAGGTAAGGTACCTTAAGCCAAATGCTAGACTGTCAGGTTTTTATAGTACCCTAGTGAGGCAGTATTAACTCAGCCATTCATCCCTAAATGAAGCAGGCAAAATTGCATCCCAGGCTTCACTGACTCCAGTGTTTACTGAATTATTTGTCTCTGCAGTGTTGACAAACTCTGGGAATCAGTAAGTGAAGGTACTAAACCAGGACAAATCTTCTGATTTCACTAGTTGCTCTCTTTTTATCCTGTATAATGGGATTCACTTACCTCACAAGTATTGAGGGGATAAACTGAATTAAATAGGTGACTTGCAAAAAACAGCATCATTCATCTATGAAGTATCCCATTCCCTTATTTTTTCAAGCAGTAGTCACCTACAGAATGTAAAGGCAAGGCATACACTTGTAGACAGCTACTTCCTGAGCATTTTTTGGCAGCAGAAAGACGGGCAGAGAGGGTGTTTCTAGGACACTGTCCTGTTTCATTTTATGTAAACCAGAGGCTCTTCATGACAGGAACTATATTCTGATGCCTCTCAATGCCATCACATTTCCAATTACGCCCTGTAATCAATCTGTGCTGTTAGGAACATGTCTTTGGGTTTGGTTCCTAGGACTTTCTGAGGAGTTAATGCTGCTGTGGGTTAAGAATTTTTCATTTCAAGTGGGTTTTTTTTTCCTCACATAATATATTGTTTCTATGTCAAAATATGTTACCATAATCTGTCAGGAGAATATCACAAAGGCTGGAAATTCTGATCTTCCCTCCATTTACAACATGCAACTACTACTAATATCCGCTTTTAGCCTGGAAAATATATTATCAGAAAGGTTCTAGTAACTGCACAAAAGCCCTTGTGTCAACATTCATGCCTTCCCAATGTATAGAGGAAGGCACATTCCAGCACAATTGCATAGGAGTGGTGGGAGAAACACATCCATAAAGTCACAAACCACATCCCAGGTTGATTCACACCAGCAGAACTCCACTGTAGTGTTACTTCTTGCATTTTACATTAAAATAGATCAGTTGTCTTCAGGATTCAATTCTGAAATACTGTGGCAAAGCATTCCCTGCATTCAGTGGTGTTCCCACCTTAGATTGTGGCTGAGTCTCAAGCTAATAGACCTGAAAAACGTGTGGTTTCCCTCAGGAACAAAAACAATTCCCTTATGTATGGTTGTTAAACACAGAGATCTGGGCAACAGTTTTCTAGGCAAATACTGTCAGTGCCTCATGTTTCTTCTTCTCCAACTCATTCCATCAGAATCCACATATGCATCAGTCAGACACCTCACACTTCTCTCATCTTAATTTCATTATTATCTCAAAATGCAGTTCACTGTTGACACATTTTTGTTGTAACAACAGCTCCCAGTAACCTGTGGTTACACCTGGCCATGACCCTCCTCCTGACACAACACACTGAGTAGCACACACCTCTGATTTCCTTGATTTGACTTCCAAAGCAAACTCTTCTGGACAAATTTGTTGTTTCCTTAATTTTATTGATGGCCATTGTAATGGAAACAAAGAGTGTTGAAGGTGAGCTGGAAGATGTCTTCGTTCCCTACGCTATGCTGGAACAGGGGCCACCTGACTGTGTTCTGTCTGGGGACTTTGGCAACTGAACCACAGAGGGAAGCCTTGCTTTTCCAGGGAAAGGCTCAACAATAGAGGCTTAGTACCACTGCAAATACTCAGTTTTATCCTGCTAACACTTCCTCTGCTTAATATAAACAAAGTCTTATGTGGAAAAAAGGATTTACTGCCTTAGACTGCATTTTCCTGACAGCTTGCAGCCACTTAAGAAAAAATTATTAATACTTTAAGGGAATTTTCAGTCTAGAGGGATAACAGTTGAAGAAAAAGGGGGAAGGGGATAAGCACAACTCTGCAGCATTATCAGCTCTTTGCTACAATTATTTTGTTTTGTCTAGAAAGGCAACAGCAAGGACTTGAATGTGCCATTTGTTGCCATGACAAACTGACTGGAAGTGAAGAAGTGGGAAGTGGAGAGCAGTGGTGGGCACTTCCCAGCTCCTGCTACCGCAGCGCACTTCAGCAACGCTTCATCTTTTGAACACAGGCAGCCTGGTTGCTTCATTTTCTTTGTGTATTAGATACTCATATATCTTTAATGTGGAGTAAGAGCAGTACAATCAATTATTCATCATGCAGCTGACAGCATGCAATGAAAACACAACAGACAACTCTTCAATAATGCATCACCATGGGCTATGAATCACTGCTGCGTACAACCACAAGACAATATGAAAGAACCTTGCACTTTGCTCGCCTTCACAGCCAGGAAAATTACCTGCAATTGTCTAGTTCACTCTGCTGAAAGGCATTATCCTGTCCTAGAGGCTTTAGGGATTTGCATACTTTTAAGAGAAGGAAAAGTAGATTTACCTTCAAGGGAGATATGAGGCTCACTAAGCATTTTCTACATAAGTTGTAAAGAGACCAAAACAATTCCTCTGGTATCCCGTCACCTTAAAAGAGTAATTTTATTTTAGAGTTTGATTCTGTTACTGTTACAAAGTCTGGCTGTAAAATATACATGTACTGCAGCATAAGGCAAATTTAATCTGTATAAGCATGGCAGAATCAGGTCAGTGTGGGAATGCTAATGAGGGGGACGATAGATGTCTAAAGCAGCATTTTAGACAGAATATATTAATACAGAAATACTTTGGATCTCTTGTTTCTCTATCCTCAAACAGTATGGCCCATAACACAGGGTCTGCAGGGAGAGGGAATGTTCCTCACTGGTCTGGGGCTTTCTGTCCCTGCCCTCTGGTAGCAGCCCAAAAGCAGAAAGAACAGTTCAAGCATGGCTGTAATACCAAGAGAGTCTGCAAGATTTCCCACACAAACACAAGCAGCAGAGCTTGCCCAAAGAATTCTGAGCACCTAGTGCACCATGAGAACAGAGCAATAAAATAACCTGGGTTTGTTTCATCTTGATTTCATTTCAATCTCATCCTATGCCACATGTATTTCCTTCCCTCCTCCCTTTTTGTTTCAGGGTTGCCTGTGTTCTGGGGGTACGGATTTGACATTTTAGCCTGTGGCACTCACACAGCTGTGCAGATGACCTCCCACTGGGAACTTACACACTTGTGTAGCAGGTTAAACAGCACTGAAATAGGTGTGTGACAGCCACTGTCTCTCAGGGTATGGCACCAGAGGGGCCCAAGTACCTTCCAAGGTGGAACTCCAGAGTTCTCAACACAGATCTGGGTGCAGGAAGCATGGACAAACACCAGAAAATCATCTTCAGAGGTTTCTTGTGAAAACTCTGAGCATAGCTCTGAGATCACATGAGAGGGGACTTGGGGTAAAAGCACCAGGTTCTTAATTCCTCTTCTGCTCCAGGGAAGTAACTGCCAGAAAAAGCACCTTCCCAGCCCAACATGACAATCTTACCAGCAGTTAGGTATGCTTTAATGATAGATAAGCTGTTCTCAGACTGGGCATTTTCTTGTTTTCAGATGTCTAGCCATGTGTATGTTTCCTTCTGAATAAAATTCATGCTAAAAATCTTAATTGAAATGCAACACTTCTGATTCCCTTGGCTTAAGCTAGCAACAGCCTAGTGACAGATCCACCCATCCCTAGTAAGGCACTGAATTAAGGGGCTATGGAGAGAATCACAGAATGGTCAGGGTTGCAAGGAACATTAAAGATCATCTCATTCCAGCTCCCTGCCATGGGCAGGGACACCTTCCACTTGATCTGGCTGCTAAGGGCCCCATCCAGCCTGGTCTTAAACACTTCCACAGATGGGGAGTCCCCAGATTCTCTGGGCATGCCCAAAGACAATAAATTTGAGCATAAAAAGTATTTTATTTATATGTTACCACTTAACACGAAGATGTTAAAGTGGTATGTCGGCTTTTAGGGCATTTGGAACGGAAAAATAACAGTTCTCCCCACATCCCTGGTGAATGAATGCTCTTTCTTTCCCATAGGTCCTTGTTTACTGGGTTCTTTATGACATCCAACTTTCTTAATGCTCAGCATGGCTACAGCTCCTCCACAGATGAGTGTTTTACTGAGACTCATCTTGACAAACACAGCAATCATCAAACATCATGCAAAGGACTTAGCAGCTACTCTGTTCTTAAATAAGATGGAGAAAATTAAAAAGATTCTTGGGAAAAGAGAGAAACACACAGGATACAACCAGAGAAGTAAACAGTTTCTACAAATGGCTGTTTACTGAGCCAGTATATCAGCCAGCCACAGTCAATATGCCAAGATTACATATGCTCTAAGTAAGTCAGAGGCAGACACTGCTGTTCCACCATGATCTCATATGTGCACAAAACATACAAAATGCAGAAGTCCAATGCTTTTCCTCCAGGGTGTCCAACTTCTTGATCTAGACTGGTCAGACATCCCTGTAATATCTTATTTTAGAGATGTGGTATAACCTTCCCAGCTGGCATTATGCAACAGACCCTCCCTTCACAAGTGTTTGGAGAATTCCTGGGGAGTCATCTCCTCCTGCCTGTGATTCCATGCAGAAAAATGAGACATTACTTCACTGACACCAGTTTGAGGCCACTATGGGGCCTCACTCCAGCATAACACACAGAATTTCCAGGGTGATCAGGTGGAACCACCAGGATGGTTCAAGGGATGAGTCCCTTGCTGGGATGGAAAAGGCATCTTGATGCTGTGCTCTCCCCACTGACATGGACAGACTGTAGACTTCTAGGTAGCTAAAGACAGTCAAGCTTAATTCCACCTAAAATTACTTGATGACAGTCAAGATGAGTGAAAAAATGCAGCTTAAACCCAAGCTGGTTCTGATTTGTGCACCAAATGCCTTCCAGTAGATAATGTTGCCTGAGGTTCTTTAGATTTGGTGACCACAGATCTACCCAGTCCCTTACAGTGCACCAACACACTCAGCAACCCTGCTGTAGGCAGAACAGGAGATAGAGCCCCTTCTAGTCTTTGAATGAACTCTGAGAAGGGTTCATCAACAAGTTATGTGTTGGAAAACCCTTATTGTATTGTCAGAAGTTCAGCCTACCGTGACCATCAGATAAACCCAGCACTTTGCTGAGCAGAGTCATTTGCTGCAGGACTCCAGTGGAGAAATGTCTTATTTTACTTTTCTAGGCCATCATTTTAAAAGGTATATGAGATAACACTCCTCAAAGGGAAAAATCTTTCCATGGATGAATAGTTTGCTCTTCCCACCTACTAGGAATGCACCTGCTTTCACAAAAAAAAGTATTTTTGCACTGTTTACATTATTTTCAATGTAAACAGTGTTGTACGTGCTCCAAGGCAGACACTGTTAGTGTCATAAATATCATTCTGCCTGTAAACTTTGAGTTTGCTCTGCAATAATATTACTGTGAGGTTGTTTTTTTTTTTTGGCCACATTTGTTTCCTGGTTTTGCTCATGATTCCTGATGTTGCAGATTCTCTTTGGTGTGAACTGGCACAGTTCCCCTGATACTAATGAAAGTACAAAAATATATGTAACAGCTTGAGACCTGGATCTCAGTAATTTAAATCTACATTGAATCATGCACTCGGGACTATTCACCAGAGCAGAATCCTGCAAAAACATGGAATAGTGTACATTAGTGATCAGAGCAAAAAGCTGTATGTCAAAAAGAATAGGTTGTGTCACCACACAGCTGTGTAAGTATAACTCACCTTCATTTTATTCCCTGTGAAACAAGCATTGTAGTTTCACCAAGGTCAGCCAGTCAATAGCATATCCAGCCATAGTATTATTAACTAATATACTTTGCCTTGGATATCCTGAAAGGCTTCATTCAGTAAGCCTTTAAAGTACCTTCCAAACCACAGAGGAAAGGAGCTATTAACAGCACAGTTTGTTCTTATAAATAGTCCTTTCCATCTCTAAGTTTTGATCTCAGTGATCTTACAAATGAACTATGAAAAAAGCAGCAGCTGTTATCTTGACAGATGGGTCTCAGGCATTGCTCTGCTGGACATCACAGTCGTCTCTCTGAAGAACAATAGGAATTTCCAAGTCCATGTATCTATTTTCATCTCCTTAATAAGCCACTCATGTCTTGGGCAATGAAGAAGCAGAAACATAAAATATTTTAGGGGACACTTTGCAGAGAAAGGGGTAAGAAGAGGGATATCACCCATTAGGGACTTTCCCCTTCCATTTTACTTGAAGTGAGAGACAGCAAAATAATCAGAAGTTTCTTACAGAGACAACAAGAACAAGCAGGCACTTCCAGAAGACGAGATACAGAAAGCCTGTGCACCAAGTGAAGTGCAGCCAATAGTCAGGTAGCAGGACACAGTAAGTACACATATGAACCCCAGTTTTAAAATCTTTCTAAGATTTAGCATCATCATTCATTTTGGATGTAGAGCTTTGAATCTGCTTTTAAGGACAGACAGAAGACTGAGAAAGTTCATCTTTTTTCAAGGGTGGCTGGGAGAGATGATATTGCCACCCACCTTTCCTATTATAAACACTTGTCAAGGCACTTTGAGTTCAACTCCACCTTAACCCTAAATTTAAACTCATGTTTTTCACCACATCTGATGGTATTCTCGTCATCAGACAACCAAACACTCAATGGGATCACCCTCTCTGCTCCCTCCTTGAATCTCTGTGGTAGCTGTAAATAGAGAATAATGGAGTTAGGAGAAAACTAAACAAGTAGTAATTAGGGATATTAGTGGTATGGGCAGAGGTCTGGATCCCAGTCCACAGACTAATGGAATCACAGAATGGTTTGTGTTGGAAGGGACCTTAGATAGATCATAACATTCCAATCCCTCTGCTGTGGGCACCTCTTGCTAGCCCACGCTGCTCCAAGCCACATCCAGCATGGCCTGGAACAACCAATCCTTGCTCCCAAGACTTGTTAGATCAGCAGTGCCTGACGTGTAGGGTTTGTCCCTGCATTGCCCTCACTGCCTTTAGTGGGAGTTTGAGGATGGACTGCACAGACCATAACCTCTTCCCAAAAGCAAAAGTGTTTGCACACTCAGGACTGCGGCAAAAAAAAGGCATTGTAAATTAAGCCAGTTTAGATACTACAAATAGAAATAGCAGTCAGTCCATAGACACAAACAACAGAGATAAACATTGCCAAAAATACCTCAACAGCACAGCAGAGTGGAGAGCAACACAACTTGAGTGTGGACAAAACAGCAAAGCACTACATAAACAAATGTATTATTACACCAACAATGAAAAGCCTGAAGATTTCAGACTCTACAGTGAAACATGTAATATTATAATCTATAAAAGCACAGATGAGATGGTGCATACATTGCATAACTCACAGGGACTGCTGTGGACCAGACTCTGCTCTATCCCAGGTCACACTATCTTTTATATTCCCAGCATGTGTAACTGAAAAAGTAGCATCTACATGAGCAACTTACTATGTGAGGTCAGTAAAAATCTGTTCCTAGCAATCAAATGGCAAAAACATTCAAACCACAGTATCAAAGGTTGTTCTTCTGTGGAAAAAATAATCAATGTCTTGTTCAGTTTCAAAACTTCAGAGAAAATACTTGAATTCCAGGATTGAATGGAATGAAACGTTTTGCTTTAGAAAATAATAAAAACAAAAGGCTTATGTTCATGTGAAATATTACATTCTAGGAAGACTTCATCGCCAGGTTTTGCAATTACTAGTATTTAAATCTATTTAAAATTGAGCTTGGATGAGGTCTAAGGGGTTCTTGAGCACCACCACCTTTCCAATTACATAATGCCAAGTATTGTTTAGCTACATCCCAGGTAAAAGACACCAGAGTTATTAAGGAGCAAACATAAAAGGAAAACAAGAAAGTTTAAATCCATAAGAAGCTTGCTGAAGGGGAGGCATATCAGATAAAATCCAAGCATCCATACAGCCAAACCAGACAAAAGAAAGGCAGAACTGAACTAAAATTTGGATCAAAGAAGCTGAGACATGTGAGAGGGATACAGTTATCTGGCCTAAAATAACCATTCACCAAGACACCTGAGTATTCTACATTGCTTTTAAAAATAATTGAACAGATCTTCCCTGACCAGGTAACATGGCTCACTCTGTAACCCATAAGAGCTGATATTATGGAACATTTAAACATTCAACTCATTTAAGTTGTTGCTTCTATTTTCCCATTTCGCACAGAAGGGAAAGAAAAGAAAAAAAAAAAAAAAAAAGGAAAAAAAAAGGAAAAAAAAAAAAGCTTGTGGCAGTTAATTTCTCTCCGTTTTGGGAAGCATTTTAATGCTTACACACGGATCTGCTGATTTACTGGCTGCCTGCACAGGGAGTTTCAGTGTTCCTGCTCACAAGGGCAGCAATCACCCAGGATACTGGGTCATGGAAATCATTCATCAGACTTACAAGTATTCTGGCTGTTTCATAAAACACTTGTCAAGAAAAAAGGAAATAAAATGGAACATTACAGCTATTATAATAGTTATTCTATCAGAAGTCTAAGACATCCATAACAATTCTGGTGCTTCAATTCTTGATCTATACATATTTCTGTAATTTTTATGTGCTTTGCCCTTCTCAGTCACATCATCATCTGCCTTGCCTGTGCACTGTGTGTCCTAGTGTTTGCCTTCCAGCAGGAGGATTAAATACTCCCTTCTGTCCTTATGGATCCTCACTTTTTTACTTGCTGTTCACAGCCTTCTTGGAGAGGTGATCACACATTTCAAAGCCCAGCAGGGTTGCTATTCAGCACCCAACTCTCCAAGAAAAGAAACCAACTTGCATGTAAATTTTTGCACAGCTTCCAAATGACCCAGTGAGCCCTTCTGTGATCTGCCCTTAGTACTAAGGTGCCTTCCACAACACAAACTGTCTTTCCTGCAAAAATTTGAGCATCCGACCCTGGAGATAGCAGACTCCTAGATAGCAAATCTCAAATTAACATTTTGCTAAACAGTTTCACAAATACATCTTCCATCAGTGTTTACCAAGGGTTTAAAACAAAGTAGCATGGTAAAAAAAAAAAAAAAGGTGATTGGTAAACCACATGAATTTGGATTGCAACACTGCATTAAGCAGAGAAGTAATTTTTGGAGCAAATACAACAGTCTGCCTCTGTTCAGGTGTAATATTTTTCTACCTTTCTTACACCAAATTATGTGTTTAATACAGGCACAGTGCACCCTGCAAGCAGCCAGAACTGTGGCAGTGTTTAGTTGCATCTCTTTTCCTAAACTCCTTTGTAGGACCATGAAACCTAAATATTGCTGCATTGCAGATTGTCATTTTTAGCTGCTGCAATACCCTGTCTTGTTTTGGTCCCTTCTGCCAGATGACATCATCTTTTAGCAACTTTTTCAGGGGAACAGCCAATGCTGCTTTTTCCAGGGTACTGTTGACTAGAAATCCAACAATAGCGTATTTTCTTTTTTTTTTTTTTAAGTCTTCCTGCTGCAAGTAAGACTGGAAGGATGCGAAGGAAGAGGAAATTACAGAATCCTATCAGCAAGGAAGATCACAGGGGGCCCTGTGATCTTGTGCAGTGATGCACCTACTGTTGTTAGTGCAGCCTGAAGGTGGATCATATCTACACCCAACAAACACAAGAGCAGTATCAATTCTTCAGAGCTGGAGCATGTGTGGATACATAAAATTCTATTTTCTCACATCAGCTTGAGCTTTGTGTCATGTTCTCTGCCTAGTAATCTAACAATGGCTGGAGGTGAAGCCCTAGCAGTGAAAAAAACCCCAAACAACCAAACAACAAAACACAGAAAGGTCGTTTGCCATGCTGTAAAGACAATTTCTGCTGCAAATGTTTCACAGGCTCAGAGCATGACATCTGGCTGTCATGTAACAAAGAGTTATAAAACAAAATACATTTGTCTTGGCCTCCACATGAAGTCTGAATTTTAGGGATGCACTGTGTGTGTTCAAATCAAACACCAAACTTCCTCTGGATGAGCTCCAAGATCTATGTTGACTCTTGGTATTGCTTAATAAAAAGGGGAGGAAGATTTAAACTACAGAATTTTGGTGGTTTTGTTTTGGTTTTTTTTAATAGCCTAATGCTTTGCACAGCCATTAAAAGGGTCCGGAGATTCACACATGACATGAAACTGACAGTGAGCATTTCTAGTTATGGCACAATTATGTTTTTACTCTAAGGCAGACAGACTCCATCCCAGTGACTGGGAGAACATGTTATCTGATCCCTAATTGGTTTAACAGCCCAGAGAACCTTTTTAGGCTGGTGCCCAGATATGATCTTTATTTCTGTCTTCGTGATGATAGCACTACTCAACTGAGTGCCTCGGGCCATGTCTCCATTTGGTTGCTTACATCTCAATCATTTTGGCTCAGAAGAGAACACAAATCAGTGTCACCTGTATTTTTAAGGTTACAGAACATGTAACCCTTGTTCTGATCTTGTTCAGAGCAGCTTCACATCCTGTTGCCTCTGCTAAAGTGTTACAGAATGCAAAGCAGGGGCTCTGCTTTATCTGCTTCAGAAGCCTTTGTGGAGATTAGGAAGTGTGACTCTGCTCTCTTCCACCTTACTATCTGGACACAGAAGTTCTATGCCACCTTGCTATCTGGACACAAAAGGTCAGGTTTCAAGCTGGGGTAAATCAATTGAACTTCAAAAAGGTCAATAGAGCAATGTGAGCTCATACCGGCTGAGGAGAAATTCTCACCGAGCCATTCCAGAGATATGAGACTTGGAATACAGGGTTTTCCCACCATACAATCTGCTATAGATATTTTCTACTCTCCAACACAGTTTTCCTAGCTCCCTAGATAGTCAATTCAATTTCTTGCCTTTTTTTTTTCTCACTCACTGTATTTAAACACAATTTGCCTTCCTGAAGGCCAGAAAATAAACACATTCTAAATCTTGCGCACAAGGATTCTCTAATATGGATTTACTCTGCTAGACCCTGGACTAATAAACCTTGGTGGGATTACAAAAGATACAGTGAGAAGATCTGCTCACAACTTATTCTTAACAGTAGGAAACATTTTCTTCATTTGTCCTTGTACCAAGAGTCTACTGAGAGGGTAGGAAGCAGAAATGATAGAGCTTCTCTCAGTGTCCTTGCACATACTCTTTGAAAGGATCAGGATACAAGAGAGATCTTTGTAATTTAATTTGTGTGAAGGAAAAAAAAGATGTGTATGAGACACAAAAATAGTTAGGTTTCAACACTTTTTACTGAAACAGCAGAACATGACATAAAAATTAGTGTGTTGGCTGAGCACAGAATAAAATGAACATGTTTCATTACCTTAAGATAATGACTATATTTTATTTTGTTTTATCACAAACTCAAAGAAAATTGAGCCAGGTTTATTTTGGCTGGGTTTGCTGCATTGGTTTGACTGCTAAATATAGATAAATCAAACCAGAGCTCCCTGCTCAAGTTTGACCCTATTAATAGAAATATGCATGACCCCGAGACACTCCTACATTAGTTAGTCTGAGTCAGGGCAGACCCCCTGACTCATCCAAATTGCATTTCTCATTTTGGGTAACAGTGGCATGGATATTACAGGAGGGGCAGTAAGTGATACTTGTATTAACACCTTCATTTTTGGAAATTCGGTGTGCTTGCTACAGGCAGCCTGAGGAAGGAAGGCAATAAATAAATAAATAAATCAAACTCTGGCTTGTATCGAGAGACAGCCATCCTTCCCCCTGTGTGTGGGGAAAGTGTCAAGGAACAAATTAGATAGTGGGCACAAAAGGAACAAACCCCCTCTATCCTGCTGTTTACATGCCATTAAATGTGTTTGCCTTGGGGGAATGCCAACCTGCCCCCAGGAAAATCTGGCCCATCTCGAGGAGAGTCATCATTTACTACTGAAAAAAAAGAAGGAGGTGGGGTAGTGAGAGGCTAAGACGATCAGGTTTAACTTTCACTGGCCCGAATCCAAAAAAGGCAAGCAAAGGCTTAAGAGAACTTTCTACTGATGTCTCTGTGCCAACAATAGATGTGGACAGGACAAATATTTACAGACCAGAAGTGGAGGGAGACTAAATGGGGGGAGCCAGACTCTGCCTGAAGTGCTCATTACAGCCCTTGGGCCGTGGTGGCTCCGGGGCAAGGTGAGTGCAGGCCACAGGCGGGACAGGACGGGCTGACTCAGCCACAGGGTGTCTGTGCCCACGTCCTGTGCCATGCCCAGCTCCTTTCCCTGCGGTATTAACAGCACTGCAGTCACACTACACATTCTACAGAATAACCACCTCGCTCTGAAGTGAGCCCAGGCAAGGCTGCCCGGGAGCTAAAACATGTTCAAAACAAACAAAATGGTCCTGGAGACCCCCGGTGGAGGTGCTGACTCTTGTACTCCATGCCCTGAATGCTTTCTTTATGCATCTTTCTGAGGCCACCTCACTCTGTAAGCGTCTCTCCTCAACACCCAAACGTGTTGTAACATTACAGGAAAATGAGTTCATAAAGGGATCATTTGGCTGAGAGATGCCTCTCACTTTATTTGCCTTTGAAAGCATAAAGTAAATGTCACAGTACTACATATATGTATCTAACTGTGTCCCTTCCTCCTCTTTGTTGTTCATCTTCCTCAGGTGTCTGAGAATGAGAGTTTCTCTTAATCCATTTGTTGCACAGTTAAGCACAATGGAGCTCTTGAATGATAATACAATACAAACATAATCAAATGCTCCTTTCTCTGTTCCGGGAAACAACGACAATTCTATTTAAAAAACCCAACTCTATAGTAGTGGGGAGGACATTTGAGAGCAAAACTTTGTCCAAAAGCATCTGCATTCCAAAGAACCATTAAAATGGTTGTTTCATTGTGATAAGCTCATTGTGATAAGCTAGCATTGGCTAGCTCATTCCTTATTTTTCCAGAGCTAACATGTCACTCACCCTGGAGAGCAATTTATCGCTGTGAATAAATTCAATCTGTAGATCTCCCCAAATTTCCCTTCCTGAATATTTCTGTCTGAAGCCCAAGAACTGCCACTGGCTGATCACTGCAGGGTAGATCTTTAGCAACCAGAACTGTGAAATAAATAGCCACATCCTGAAGCATCTAATTACAGGGCTATAACTGCATTATTTTCAACCATTTCAAAAGCAATTACTCCCCTTCTTCCAACACACCCATATTTACTGGAATAACTGGAAGCACTTTCCTAGATGCATGGAAAAATACAGAAATTGTCTGAAAAAGCAGTTATGTAATACAGGAGTAAACACAGCTCTCCAGCTGGATGTTAAATAGTGAACTATCTTCTGCTTCTCAGTCACTTTGAGCTTTAATGCCTTAATGTCCTGATGTCCAAGGCATGCCCAGGTGTACAAATGAGCAATTTTCTATTTATCGTTTCTCCTAAGAAAATAAAATCAATAGTGTAACTCTACAAATGCCACAAAATGCAGCAACATGCAGCTTTCAAGAAGTAGATGAACATTCTTCCCATTTAGCCCTAAGGAGACCCATAAAGCAAACACAACCCTGTGTCCTAACAGATAAAACACTGTTTACCTGCTGTGACTCTCACATTGCATTGCAGAGTACCAGGAGGGTGTTCCTGGCAACTACTCTACAATGCCCATCAAATTCCTTGCTTTTTCTCTTGCTGGCCTGTACATGCCAGAAATTAAGACAGGCATGTCCTGACCATCTGCAGGAGCTAAATCACGCATGGGACATTCTTGTCATCAGGTTCTCAGTCTGCCCAAAGTAAGATTAAATAGAAGATGTGATAAACTGCCCCATGAGGCCAGTAGCAAGCTCTGGGATTGGCTCCAGAGCCATGCTGAGACCTGCAGTCGAGTGAATGCTCCAATGCACAGCCTGGATGCTGCTCCACGAGCACTTTGTGTGGAGCCACCAGGAAGCAGCTCCCCAACACTGCGTGTGTGTGTGGTATTGCTACTGCCAAGACAAATGGAATCATTCTCAGTCTAATCCTAAAACCTTTCATTCTTTTCCTTCTGTTTTGAGCTCTGCTTCTGCTCTCCAGTCAGAAATCTCTAAGCAGGCGCTGACCTGTCTGATCCCAGCTGGGGTCTGAGCCAACATGGATTAGCACCAGTGGAGAGCTACAAAATTGTGGCTGGGGCATGTCAAGGTCATGGATGTTTCCTCAGCTGAAATTGCTCTCTCTCTCTCTCTCTTTCACAGCCATGTATCTTCGACCTAACTTTGCAGCTCAGAGAGGTGTCTGTGCTCTGCAGCTTTGGCTATTTCCACGTTGCATGCCGGGTCGTCCAAAGGCTGCCCTCGGGATCAGACTCACTCTATATTCAGACAGTGAAATACAAGTGCAACCCCAGGCACAGCCCAAGGGACTGTGTCTAAGCCTGTCCGGCAGCTCAATACTCTGCCAGGCCCCAGGCACAGGGCAGGGGCAAGCCTGTGATCAGGAGCTGTGGCTCACACACCTTCCTGTTCCCAGCCCTTGTCAGTAATGTAGACACAGCCTGGGGCGCTGGAGAACGAGAACGTGCTTGTCTCCAACCCAGGAGAGCCTCTTGAACCAGAGGCTGGACGTGCCACATCTCCTACACCTGTGAATCACACACATGTACATAACAGAAGGCAGGCAACATCTTCATTAAATAAACCAAGTATTAAAATTTGTGTAATTAAAATTGCAAGCCAAATGGGACCAATCTTCAATTAATGTGGCCAGACCCGTCTCCATGATTCATAACATCAAAAAGTCTGGCAAAAGCTGAGAAACACACAGTGCCTGCTGCAGAGCCACTCACACAGGGTAGTAGTAGTAAGGCAGTAGGGAGTAACCAGATTAAAAATGTCACATCAACCAGGATAGCAGAATGTAATATCTGGTCTTATACACAGTTTTTATTATATAAAAATGTTGGTTGAAAATACAGATTTCTCCCAACATCTCTGCAATGCTCACATAAACACACCCATGTCAGAAACACAACACTAGTGACAAGTGGCACAGTTTTTATAAGCACAGAATCATTTAGGATGGAAAAGTCTTCTGAGATCATCAAGTCCAACTGTTAACACTGCTGAGCATTTTTTTTTTGCATGTAAACACAGTACAAAGGGGAGATATTTGAAGATAATTAGGTGTCTAAAGATGCAGTAGCCATACTGTGGGCATTTCAAATGTACCTGGGCATCAAACTCCTTTGATTTCAACAAAATTATTTTAAAAACTGTTCAACTCTAAATATTTTCTTACATTTTCCCCAGACATGAAGTGTAACTATCACAAAGCTACAGTAATTACCATCACCTCAAAGCCTACACATCTCTTTTGAAAGTTTAACTTCCTAAGCTGTTCAAAAGCATCTATGACATTTAATGTTTAAAAAAACTCAATTCTTAAAACTGAGGAAGTGGACAAGCCAGAACATAGCAAAGTTCATGTCCACACAGTAAAAAACATGTATTTTTATTATCCAGTATGAAGAACTTGCACTGCAGCACAGCAGGCAGCCGAAATTCTGATACTGAGATTACATATTGTTCCTCTCAGCTTTGGTGTGTAGATACTGGGTAGTGAAATATATCAGTTGATGTGCATGTTAATGAGACATTTATCATTATTCATGCTTGTATTTTGATGGAGTTTTCATAAATACTAATTCTGAGTCAGCTTTGACCTGGCAATCCCCATGGAACAGACTGACATCCTACTTGGCTGAACTTGCTCACAAGGCACATCCATCGTTTTAAACCTGAATGTATTTCTGCCCTTGTCAACCTGCTTTCTCATTATCTCACTATTCACTCACAAAAGAAATGATGAATCATGAACACTGGGGTACAGGGAACCAAATACACTCAATAAAATTAACCTCATTATGTCAGTTGGGAGTAGCATGATGAAACTCTCTGAGGGTTACTCCAACACAAGAAAAGAAGAATTGTGTTCTATTGAAAATAATGATGAACAGATACTTAGAGAAAAATCAGCAAAATCAGGGCTACAGGTGAATTTGCATTTGAGAGGTTTTGCTGTGAGACATTAACAGATGACAATTGTGACATCTTTCACCAAGTTTTTTTTTGTGTATTTGGTTTGATCACTAGGTCTGGAAAATACACAAAGTAGGTAGCATTTTATATTTAAACAGAACAAAACTGTTACAAAATCAACTGAAAAGTCTTACACTCAAACTATCCATGGAATGGATAGTTTACCAATTGTATTTTATTGTATTTTACCAATAACAAGAGGCCATCCATGTCATTCCTTGCAATGTCTATGATGCAGGCCTACACTGGGAAAGGCATCAAGGTGCTCAGTATCACCATGCACAGACTGCACCAGTGCCACCTGCCATGCTCAGGGATGTGCAGGTAATTCCAGGATCCTGCTGTACCCACACAGCCCCAGCCATGCACCAGTCCTCTCTATGTAGTCAGACCACTGCAGATCATGCAGTGACCCCAGAATTTGTGCCCAAATCACCTCCAGTGTTAGCAGGGCTTAAAAACCAAGGTTAATTGTGATGGTTCTGGCTTCTTTTTCTCTGCCAAGGTCGGGATTAATACACGAGAGTCGTAGTTTCATGTTTGGACTCAGTATTTATTATTTCTTATCTATATTACAGTCTCACAAGCCATGAGCTCTAACTAGCAAATTAGAAAACAAAGGTAAAATGGAGTATCTCTCTATCTCTAGAAGGTATTTTCAAGGACAATCCATCCAATTATGAAGTGCCACCTAAATCATTTCTACTTTAAACCCAATAACTAACTACTTGAAGTCTGCAATGCGAACTCTATCAACCAATTACAGAAAACCACCCAAACCCATTAAGAAGAAGGAAAAAGAAGGTGAAGAAGAAGGACTTAGACAACATCCAAAGTCCTCCATCTTGCCCATATATTACTATATACTAAAATCCCAAACTGAAGTTTTTCATCCTGTGAGATCACACAATACTATTCAGACTACACACCCACAACCTCAGTGCTATCACCCAACTTTGGAAGCCTGTTCCACAGCCTCAGTTCAAATGTAGTGCCTACTTGAGGGTCAGTGCCCTTTAGAACAGAAAGCCTGAAATTTTCAGCCTGCAGGGTTCCAAAAGTGAACTTCTGTGTGAGGTATTTCTAGGTGGGATCATTTTATTTTACAATCACTCTGTAGGGAATTTTTTCCATGTTCTTTCTAGTGTGGCTATTTTTATTTTTCCCATACACAGATGTCCTTGAGGTATGCTTAAAGCCCAAACTGTGAACACTGTTTGCCAACATTGGGTTTTCCTGTAACACGATACAGTTCTGATGTGTGTGTGACAGAGAACCTGTGTCCTGTGGGCAGGAACACACGGCAGAATAAGAGTCAAAAAGTCCTGCTGCAAAACAGGGCAGAGCTGACAGTGGGCCAGGGCTTCAAATGGCCAATGTCCACTCCTGAGAACAGCTGCTGCAGAAACTTGCTTTGCCTGTACTATGTTGATAAGGCAGTGTTTTCCAGAAGAGTCAATCAAATAAAGTTTTTAAAGAAGAACAAAGTAGTGGGATGTCAATTAAATGAGATGTGATGATTGCAAGGGGATTTATGCAAACAGTGTTTGTTACCCTGAGCAGCATGATGGCTTGTCAATCTTCCTGAGTTGCAGATGTTTCTGTGTGTTGCAGATTCCCTAGGAAAGGCTCCCTTCTTATAGGTGTTGCTGTCTTCTCCTGGGCATGTCTAGAACTTACCATTTTTTATACAAAGAGCCAGCCTGGTCCAGCCTGGTCTAGAGCCTGTCTGGTCCCAGCTCCAGTCCCAGGTTTCTACCCAGTAATCCCCACATCAAAGACATACCTTGAAGTCAAACACTCATCTGTTTCAATGCAGCTATTTTGATTTTCATATACAATAAGCACTATCTAATAAAAATTGTACCACCAAAGTGGTTTAAAAACATAATTAAGTCCTCTGGCTAAGCATAGAAAATGACTTTGAATTTTGATCTTACATTCTGTAATTAACCAAGCATTTTTTAATGCCCCTTTAATACATTTCAATTACTTTTCTGAGAAGTGACCAGCTTAAAGGATGTCCAGTGCAAGCTGGTGATCAGAATGCAAGTGGATGTAAATGATTCCAGAGCTGTACCAGCTCGTACTTCACAGTAGAGACCATCTTGTGCTGACTGTTCTCTGGTGTCGGTGAATTCCACCCATGGGAGGGCACCTTTTTGGTGGTGCCAAGCATTAAGACAAGAGGCAAGAGGCAGAATCTGATGCACAGGAAGTTCCACCTGCACATGAGGAAGAACTTTCCTGTGCTGTGACTGAGCACTGGAACAGACTGTCCACAGAGCCTATGGAGTCTCCCTCACTGGAGATACTCCAGAAATGTCTGAATGCAATCCTGTGCCATGTGCCAGAGGATGACTCTGCTTGAGCAGGGAAGCTGAACCAGATGAGCCACTGTAGTCCCTTCCAGCCTGACCCATTCTGTGACTTACCTGCCCATGACCCAGAAGCTGGAAAAGCAGGTAACATTTTGATTGACACCATTTTGTAGTTGTCATTCATATTTATACAGGAAAAGGTCTCAAAGATCCTTTGACACACAAAAAATGAAATGCAAAAGAAGAAAAGTAACTGGCATGATCAGACCTAGGGAAACAAGTGAGTTCAAGTTCAAATGTTGTTCTGGGGAGAGTTGGAAAAATTACCAGCCCAGCCCTAAGAACCATGAATCTAGGAAGGATGTGAAGCCTCTGGGACTAATCTACACAAGGAAAAGACCATTGAACAAGAATGCAACCAAAGCTTCCAAAATATACAACAAAACTGCTAATTAATGCATTTATATGTCAGAAGTGATCCTTGCAATTTCTTCTTCTGACTTCCTACTTTATTGGAGGCTGCAGTGTAGGACACTGCAGGATTTTCACTAAATAATTCCTGTTTGAATTAGAGCCGATTTAAAGATTTCTCAGGGAGATGAAGTGATTGCAATTATTGGTTGGTGTTCATTTATAAATCAGTATTGCCAGTTCACTTGTATTCCTTATTTTAAGGTGAATTTGCAAAATTTTACTTTCCAGCTATGCTATCTTTATGTTGCTTGGTTAACTAACAGATCAATTCAATTGTCCTATCAATCTTCTATCCCCCATGTAAGTAACAAACCATCCCTTAACCACTGCTGAATAAAAAAGGCATTTTATATCCAGAAAGATCTCCCAGCACTTCTATGATCCTCACATCTTTTTCAAGCATTGTAGACTACAGAACTGAGCACACTGTTTTTGAATTATCTGTGTGAGACCTCTGGCCCTCCTCTCTTCTCAGTGCTCCTGTTTATACACTCATGGTTTGCAGTCAGCTTTTTGGCCAAAGAACAGCTCAGAGCATCTGTTCAGCTGATAACCAACCACCACTCCCCAAGTCTGTTTCAAAGTCACTGCTTCACATGACAAACTGCTCCTATCTGCAAGCACAGGAGTCACTCTTTGCTCTTGCACCTTCAAGTTTGTAAAGAGTTTTAAAGCAACTGAAACACATTATTTACTTGTGACAATATCACACAGTGATCCCTCTTACTGTGTATCAATGACCTATGGGATGAGAACATTTATTTAGGATGTGTCTGTTAATTTTTATCACCTTGATATCTTCCTCCACTGATAAAAACATCACAGCGGGGCTGACACCAGTCCATTTTAAGGTCTACTGGAAAGTCCTCTATTCAATAGGCCAATTTTAGATCCACTGGCATGGATTTATTGTATCTTTTTAAGTTTCTTATACAAGGTACCATGAATTCCTTGCAGATTGTGATGGAAAACCTCATGGTCCTCTGTAAACATTATCCAGACATCTACATACCTACACTCCTTGAGAGCCAGCTTGACAAGATTTTCTACTGATGACCCCAAAATTGCCTGTCAGTGTTTAAAAGGCATTTGGATGATGCCTTTAATAACACACCATAATTTTTAGTCAGCTCTGAAGTATCAGGCAGTTGGGCCAGATGATAGTTGTAAGTCCCTTCCAACTGAAACAATCTATTCCATTTCTGTGACATCCTAAATCAGAATTTTGTCACTATTACTCACTAAAAACACAGATGAGAAAGACCAGCTGAACAAGGTACAACACAACATTTCAGAGCTGTAATACTGACACAAAACAAGAGTCGGAATTTATTTTAAAATGTTTTGAACACTAAAAACCCACACTCACTTTGACCTGAACTTTTTAACATTATAATATAAGGTCTTTATACTTATACTGTCTTTATACTATGGCACACATACACCTGTATTACAGATGTCTTCCTAGAATACATCTAAAAACTGGACAAAAAAAGTAAAAACCCATTCCTAATCCATCTTAAATGTGTAAGTGTTGAGCCCATATTTAAGCTAATACTATAATCTGTTGTATAAGATATGCATCACAGTTTAAAAAATATATGGTATGCTGATTTTTTTTTCTAAGTTGTTTCCCCAGCTCTCTGGCAAACAGAAGGGAGAAAAGCATCCATGGGTTGTGGCTTCTCTACATAAAAAAGTCCTAAGTACCTTCCTCATATGAGGGGCCTGTCATCGAATCTATCCTCACTCAGCTGGGCCAAAAGAAGCATTTCTATATTAGCAAATATTGCTTCACAAGGAGGAGTAAAAGGAAAGTTCAGCAAAACAATTTTTTGACTTTTAAATCCAAGAGCCATGAATCTTTTGCAGGGGAAAAAAACAGTCCCATCATCTTGTGCAGCACTGCCACTACTTCAGTTAAAGGTGGTTTCTTTAAATACTTCACCCTGGTAGTGCCTGTGACATTCAAGTTGATACCTTCATCAGGATCTAATGCAGTTCTGATGGATCCTGCTCAGTGACAGGTTTATACAGGTCATGCTCAGAAGTTACCTTGGCTAGTGACAGTGATTCATTTTCTGATAAGAAACTAATTATAAAGGTTTGAAATTCGCAATTGCTCAGCAGCAGGGCAACAGTACTTCCTTTAAACAAAGTCATGCCCACTGGATTAGTAAATACATTCATAACAATAATTATTTCTCCACGTATAGACCCAAGTCTGCCTATTCAAAGTAAAATGCTCTCATTGTGCACCACGATCTCAGCCCTGAAATGACTGTCCACCACCACAAAATAATTGTACCAAAAATGTTCTTTAGCACCAAATTTCAAAAAGGAAAATTTTTGTCTTCTTTTCTTGGGTGGGGGGGGAAACGTCAAGCAAATTTATTCTATTTATTCACTTGTATAGACAAGTAACAGAACCATTAGAGAGACCTCATCACAGCAGTGTTATACATATGAAGCACACTAATAAAACAAATTTGTCTCAGTACATTATTGCAATGGAGAGATTGAGTTGACTGTTGGGAGAGTCCCCACACTACTGGGAAGCTGGACAGAACAGAAATATGAGAAGGAAGCAGAAATAAATACTTCCTCTTGTTCCCACAGGCAAGTTTTCTTTTCTCTTCTCTACAACCACCTGAGTGCTTTGGCTCCCTACACTGCAAAACCCCAGGCCTGCAGCAGTGCCAGATCACAAGTGTGGCTGTTGCTCTTTCCATCACCCTGCACTTCCATCCTGTTGTTCTGATGTCCATCACAACCACTTCCTCCCTCCCTCTCCAACTTGTTTTTCTTTCACATCAGATTTTCAGCCCAGTTCACTGTGCAGCCACTGCAACATTTCTACACACAAAACAGAGTGATGCAGAGGCAGCAAGGAATAGCTGGGAATGTCCCTGCATCCCCTGTTTAGCCCTACATATTCACACTGCAACACCTTTAGTGTGTGTGACAAGCAATTATGCTGCAGCGTAAGAAACATTTTCAAATCAGGGCTGCACTCACACATTTTTTTGGATGTGCTAAAAATCTCCACTGCTTCATCCTCTGAGGAAGCAATCTGAAAACAAATCTCAGCTTAATGTACTGCTAGAATGTGCTCAAGAAGCTGCAAAACAAGCTGCAACACTGAAAACTCAAACAAAAACTTGCATGTGACTAAACAAACGTACTAGAAAATTTTTCCAGAAGTCTATTACAACTTATTGAAGTATTGAAAAATACCAGAACAAGAAGGGTGGTCCTATGCATAGTAAGAGACCAACAGGAAGGTGCAGTGGAAGGGAACATTGGGGTCATTAATTTATTCACAGTGTGGCAGACAGTGTCAGGCTCCTCGATGTCAAACCCAGAGAACACTTTGCATTTGTCTGACTTTTATCAGCTGACACTCCCTTGGCCTGTATTGTACACCATTTTCTCATGGGAAAAAGAAGAGCTAAGATAAGCATTGCCCTAGTGCCCCCCTGCTTTTTGAACACAGCTACTTGTCCCCAAGATGTACAGAGGTGTCCAAAACCTCAAGTGAATGTGGCAGGCACTGAAGACTGGGAGCTATTCTTATCTCCCTGCCCTCTAGAAGCACAATGGCCAACCACGTCTGTTACAGCCTCATACAGCTGTCAGCATTTAAATGCTTTGTAGCCTCCAAATGGGCCAGTCTTACAGTGACAGACTGAATAATAGAAAGATTACAGGTTGGGTAACTCCATTACAGTATGGAGGTGCTTTGCAATCAGTCAATGTTTCTTTTCACATTCCTGCAGGGAAAAATCCCAGCCCAAGATTTTACTGCTCTTTTGCTGTAAGGCAAATAATCTCTCAGCTCTCCATCACCTCTGGCCCCTGTGTTTGTAGCTACATGCTCTCTCAGGTCTAGCCCACTTTGTTTCCTATTGTTTTCCCAAATGATTTGGAAACTTTTGAATCTGAAGAGGAACTTTGAATGTGCTATGATAGCAAGTCTTAGGAAAGCACTTCAGAAATGGTTCTGCAGTTTTAGGAAGTCAATGTACTGCAAGCTTTAGTTACTTTATTGAAATACAGTGAATCATTACTGTCAAGTCCCCTATTCTTCACAGCAGGAAAGGACTGAGCCCTTATTCTGTTTACAATGCTTATATAACCAATCAAATCAAGATTGGTTAGAGAAAGACAGAAAACCTAATAAAACTAAAGTACATAGTGATTTTCCACCATTTATCTTAATTTAAATAGTTTGTTCTCAAAAAGTAAACACTTTTTTGAGGTCTGGAAAAAAAAATAAACAGCTTTTCTACAGAGTTGGTATAGCCTGTATATAATATGTATAGGTGGGTAATGTAATAGGTATGTAAATATGTAAATACAATAGATAAGGAATTTAAAATCCCATGAATTTTAAGCTTCAACTTTTCTAGAGGCACACTTTGTGCCCTGAACACAGCACTTCCCTTCTGAATGTCCCTGTCTTTTAAAGAGGAGTAAACAAAACCACCCTTCTCCTTTTCCAAAGCAATTTATGAATGAAGTGAGTAGCTCTTTGATCAGATTCAGCTTTCTAGTTGTCCACAGGGGACTAATGATGGCAGCTCTTCACGACTGTATCAATTCTGAATTTGCATTTGACTCATACACATTTAAAACTCCCACACCCTCAGCCAGAGATTGCAAAACATATTGAAAGTGAGAAGAGCTTTATAACTGGTTTCACAAAGAACAAGTCTTAATGGCACAGGTAAGGATCATTTTGTAATGAGGCATTTCCACTGTTCCATTGTTCCAATGACTTTTAAACATCTCTTCTTAATAGTTATAGGCCCTGGAAATCTTCAGTGTTAAGACATAAAAGGTCAGGACTCTTGAGTTCTAGGCAGGAAAAGGTAGGACATGACAAAACAGGCACAGTCAGATGATAGCCCTCAGTTGTGCTGTGCAGGAGCACTGCCCACTGACCTAAGCAAGCATCTGAACCTGTTCCTGCTATTTATTTGATTGAAGATGAAGTGCAAACGATGGCAGAAGAAATTCAAAGGACAGAATGAACTGCAAGCTATAAATGGGGCTGTCTGTGTTCTCCAAAAACTCCCCCAACAGAGTGGGACAGACATAGCCATAGTTTTCCAGAGCTGTTGCCAGCTGGCCACTGTGAGACACAAGGGTGTGGGGAGCCAGTCACCCAGGCAGAGTGACAGAGGAGCAGCTCCTGCTCTCATCAGTGGAGAGACACTGTCAGAGAGTGACCTCAAGTGCAAGTCAAGGTCAGGTGTTGGAGCATGACACTGCAGGAAAGTGTTCATCTCTGTGAATGGCCAGTGGAGCCCTACAGAGAAGGATTGGTGGATGAACAGCTGGATATGATCCATTAATGTGTGCTTTTAGCCCAGAAACCAACCACAGCTGCATCAGAAGTGTGGCCAGCAGATGATTTTCTCACTACTCTGCTCCCTTGAGATCCTCACCTGGATGCAGGACTGCATCCAGTTCTTTGGTCCCCTGCACAGGAAAGACATTGGGCCTGTCAGAGTGGATCTAGAGGAGGGCATGAATATGGTCAGAGGGCTGGAGCACCTCTCCTGTGCAGACAGGCTGAGAGTTGGGGTTGTTCAGCCTGGAGAAGAGAAAGCTCCAGGGAGACCTCACTGTGTAAGTTTCAATACTTAAAGTTTCAATACATTAAAAAGATACAGAGACTTTTTACCAAGGCCTGTAGTGACAAGATGAAGGGCAACAGTTTATACTGAATGAGGGCAGGTTTAGATTAGACGTAAGGAAGAAATTCTTCCCTGTGAGGGTGGTGAGGCACTGGCATGGGTTGCCCAGAGAAGCTGTGGATGCCCCACACCCACACACTGGAAGTGTTCAAGGCCAGGCTGGATGGGACTTGGAGCAACCTGGTCTAGTGAAAGGTGTCCCTGTCCATGGCAGGGTGTTGCAAGTAGAGATCTGATCTTTAAGGTCCCTGATCCATATGATCCACTGATACAGATACAGAGTTAGCAGCAGCCTATGAATTTCAGACTCAGATCCTCAATTTTCAAAACAAAATCTGTGGGAAAGGCTCTTTGACCGAAATTACAGCTTTTACAAATAAAATAATTTATTTCAGTTCTTCAGGCTAAAAATTCTACGTTCCAGTCCGAAAATGGCAGCACTTGATGACGATGCCTCAGCCTCCACTGTGTGACGCCTTTTATTGTTTTTTATTTTACTCTAAATATGGCTACATTGCACCTCCAAAAGAATGAGGTCCTCCTGTCTTCTTGAAAATCCCTGCTTGTAGCAGAACCAGAAATTCATCCACAGAAGAGAACAAAAACATAAGTTCCCATAACTGCAATCCATATATAGTATTTTAGTGTAATTTCTAAACAACTACATGTTTCATTTGTGTTTGGGGTTTTTTTTCCTAACACAGTGTAAAAAATTTCAACACAACTACTACTTTCAAAGTTGCAACAGCAGCAACTTCAACAGGTTAGCAAGGAGCAAAATATATATTTCACTTTGGTCATTAAAAACTAGATAAAGCCAATGCATCTGGGAGTGTCTTTTTTTGTAGCAATCACTGACTGGAAAATGAACTAATCAGGTGTTAGGTCTTTTCCGTTGTCCAGCAGGAAACCACCTTCAAAAAACAAGTCTTTCATTTCTAACTGAGAACAAAGTAAGAGAAGACAATCTTGCTAAATCAAGGTTGTCACATCATTAAATGTGCAAAGGGAAGTGAACTAGAGCAGGAAGTGACAACTAAGAACCAAATAACTATGCAGGATTCAACGGAAAAGATCTGGAAGGAGTAACCACACTTGGGACATCATAAGAAGAGACAGAGGGAGATCTACAAATCAAATGTACCTCACAACCACTGCTGCAACACTGAGTTTTAGAAGTCCCAGGGTGTTGGATGGGAAAGAAAGGACTACATTGCCTGAGTACATGGAACCTGCTGCTTTGGCTACAAAGATCCTCTGGCTCTGCCTGATGACACCACGGATAGAAATTCTAAGATCTCTCACACTGAGTGATGTGCAAGGGAGTACAGACTTCTGCAGCCAGCAGTCTTGTGGAAAAAAAAATAATAATTAAGAAAGATTTACAATGCCCTTGAGTAAGCAAAGCTAAATAATACGTCTCGATTGAGAGATGCTGCTTTCAATATAAAGCTCCCCCACCCCCTGGCCCCGGTTCAGCAAGACTCAGCAGAACTCCTGCCAACACCGGGCTGCTGCTCCCCGCGGCAGAGCCGCGTCCTCCGAGGCCGCCGGCTCAGCGGCTTCCCAGCGCCAAAAACGGGGACCATGTGAGAACTCCTCGGCAGTGCCCTCCCCAGGGATCTCCCCCACACACCCCTGCAGCAGCTGAACCAACACACTCAGTGCTGGAGGGCGCAAGCCTGCAGAGATCGGCGGCTGCACAGCAGCTGCTCAGGTCAGACACCTGAGATGTGGCGTGATACAGATCCCCGCCGCGGAGCCACTGCAGAGGGATGACACCACGTGTCGGCAAATTAGGAATCACTCCCCCTTCCACACTCCCTGCCTAGCTGAGCTGCCTGACCTAGGAACTGCATTAAGCTCTTTATCTAATCAATAGAAAGAGAGGCATATCCACAATCTAACTATTTAGGTAACCCAAGGTAACTAAGCTCTCAATTTAGACTTCTTAATTAGGTAAATACGGTGATGTCCGTTCTATTTTGTCAATAAAGGAGACAAGCCTATCACTGGTGCCAGCTGATAAGAGCTTCTCTTTGGCTGATGCAGGATAATTTGTACATTTTACACTAACAAATAATATTCATTGTGCAGTTTTTTCAACAATTCTTTGATTTTTGGCTGCATAAATTACTAGAAAATGAGTCATTCTTATAAGGACCTGGAATTCTAATGATCAAGAATTGATGCAAATCTTTCAGGTCTAAGTCCTCAAATATAGGTATGACTTGGAAGCAGGGCACACTGGGATCACTGAAAGTAAGTGCAAAGAGGATCCAGCAAAAATACCTTTGTGCTTGAAACAGCAATCTAATTTTCTAAAAGATGGCACTTTTTTGGATCAGCTCTGAGCTTTTAAAAACTTGATGAACAGAGACTATTAGTTCTCTGGAAATTTAGATAATCTGCTTTGAGAGCTTTTTTTAAAATATCTTGAAATCCACTTCCTCAAGGCTTTTGTGAGGGAGGAGTAAGAGGTTTAATATTCGCTAGCAATTTCATTTCTGTGCACAATAGGAAGGGAGCATGATGCTACAATCCCACCACGAAAGGAAATCCTGTAAAGGTTAGCATGTGTTCCAAAATCAAAGCTAGCAGTCACCAAATCACTCAGCATGTCTCATGCTGACAGAGAAGTCTCTGCCAGGGGAGAAAGTGACCATGTATGCTATCTTGAAGAAATCTATTTATAATCTTCTTTAGTCTGCAAGAATGAAACTCATCCTGTCTTCTTTCCAAATGAATATAAGACAGTGTTCATGGGAAATCCTGAAGCCTTCCCTTCCTCTGGTATATTTATGCTGAAAGCATAGCAGCAGCAGTCCAAATAACACCTCAGTGCCATGGGGAGTACCCTTAAGGGGAGAAACTTCCAATTCTTAGTCAAATCAAGACTTTACAGCTGAGGTTGCCAATAAAAACATGGTTGAAATACTTCAAGGTCCTTTTCTGATCCACTTGCTCACATTAAATAACATCTAACACCACAAGTGATTTCAGTGAAACCAATGGGCATCATGCACAGCAACACAGCAAAGGAGGAGCAACTGGGAAACTTGAGGCTACAGTTCATTACACTGATCCTTGGCCATCAGGCAACAATCCAGTGTGTTCAATTTAAACTCACTCACTGCTATTGAAGCTGCTACTTTTGCTCTTAAAAATCTCAGAACCTTTTTATTCATCAAATCAGTTTTCACATCAATTGCTTCTTACAGCGAGTCTCATTGTACTTGCAAACATTAATTGCATGACAATTTTGAGAGGCACAGCCCCTTTTTCTATCAAATTTACAAAATGAAAGAGCAAGTAACATACCTGACATCAGTCACTAAGCAGGCAGCAAAATGTGTAGGAGAAATCTCTACTGTTCAGACATTGCTTCTGGCTTCTGATCACTTTCATCACTATTAGGCCAAAGTCACTGCCACAATACCTCCAGGGATAACTAATCTATATTAAATAAGCAAAGATGAGAATTTTTCTCCCTTTATTGACAGAGTTTAAGACTTGCAAATTGTTTCTAAGGAGCAGCAAAAGACCACATTCCTCAGAGAGGAATAAAACTACTTTTTGCAGTTATGATCCACCAAAGAAAAAAGATATTTTTAAGTGCTTAACTGCCACCAAGATCTCCACAGAAGCAAAAGGCTTTCATACTTTTAAACCAGGGCATTAAATAAAAAAAATACAAAAAGATTGGCAGTCCCCAAAAGATGAACAGATGTCACACTCCTCTGGTATTTTGTATCTTGGGAACGTACTTGATTAAAAAATTAAATTCCTTCTAGGTAAACAAGATTTAGTTGGCTTTAAATCAAGGTTTGATTATAATGTCTGTTACAATACAATTCTTATTAATAATGATAGTTCTAATTGCAATATTCACTATCCTCTTCCAAACCCAGCTAGAGAGCCTCCTGCAGACAAAGAATTTTGATTAAATGCCTTATGTAGTTCAATTTTCCTCTCAGCTACACATGCAGAGCTCCCACTTGAAGTGGTACAGATGTTTCTGAGAGTGGGACCAGAGAAATAACATCCTCCTGTACTCATCTGGCACAAAGTGCTTGCACAAGGCTGATGTTCATCCAGTCATGCCCACAGACACACAGATGACACTCTGTAAAGTTACTCTGCATTTATGTTAGTCTTTTGGAGAGTATGTCAGTGTAGACAAATCTCTGGGTATTACTATGTACACTTAAGGCTGGGTTGATTTTGATCCAAGAAAAATAGGCAGATCTTTTTGGCAAGGATTATTTCAAGGGAATTTCATTACATTTCTATTGTGTTAAATGGAAAATAGTGGTTTCAATCATGATAAATCAAGCATATTCTATGAATTACTGTTCATCTATATCTATGCAGTATGCTTTTGGTATATAAAGAGCTTTCAACTTCACAGACATAACCATAATTCTCAACACTACACTACTGCCAAAGCTAAAGAAACAATATAAAGTAATTCTGGCAATATATGGGAAAAGAAGATGATACGAATTTGTCCTCAGACCACTAGAAAAAGAACAATTAATCATTTGTTCTGCTTTAAATAAAAGCCTGCTTCTTAAAACAGAATGAAATTCTACAGTTCAACTGAAATAAATGGAGTAGTATTCATTTATTTCAATGTGGAATTTCACATTAAGCATTTAAAAAAATAATAAAAAAAATCAACTTCTCAGTATTGAAATATAGAAGTAGAGAGGGCTGTGCTGGGCTCTTCTCCCTGGGATCCAGGACATGTGGGAAGGGTTCCAAGCTGCTCCAGGGGAGGTTTAGACTGGACATTAGGCAGCATTTCTTCACTGAGGGGGGGGCCCAGCACTGGAGAGGTGGTTGATCCCACAAATCTGTCATTGTATAAGAGGCATTTGGACAATGACCTTCACAACATATTTTAACTTTTGGTCAGCCCTGATGTTGTGAGGCAGTTGGAAGAGATGATCATTTTAGATCACTTCCAACTGAAATATTCTGTTCTATTGGAAATCTATTTAATGTAATTTTGGGGTCATAGTCCTGGCCTAAAAAGTCTATGAAAAATCTTCTGAGAGAAGTCCAGTTTAATAAATAATTAATTATTTACCCTGCGTTTATAGTCTCACTCAAGTCAGTTCCAGCTCACTAGAAACACTGGTTATCATCTGTTCCTTTAAAAGGGTAATTGTATTAATCAGAGTTTTACAGGTGGCCAAGGAGGAAGATGAAGAGGTTAAGAATCCAGCTCTGCCACAAGCTACATGGGACAACACAAGAGAATGTCAACTCTCAATAACTTGGGAAAAAAAGCTGCCCTCTCATTATCATAAGCAGATTTAGATTAGTATACACAAAGCTGCTGTGAAGGCACACCATCATCCAGCAGGAGGGCCAGGAATGGGATACAGCTTCCTGGAGTGCAGGTTTTACCTCCCAGTCCTCAGACAGAGCATACCCCTCCTCAGTGAAGGTTTTGTTGAGGGGCATTTCTAACTGAAAGTCACATTTTGTATCATCTTCATAAATCTTTGAAAATGCTACTCTGCTAATTCCCATTGCCAGAGTCAACAAATTTAAATCACAGGAAACAAAACTGCAAAAAATGCCTTAATTCCTTTTATGCACTCCAGGCTTAATGAGTTTGCTTGTACTACTGTCAGTAGTCCACTGTAACCCGAAGACCCAATCAAGATTAGGCCACCATTACAACAGGCATGAGGAAGGAGGCAGTTCATATCTCAAACTGCCTGCAATCTCTCTACAGGAGGCAGACAAAGTACAGCTCTCATTTTGCAGATGGAAAACAGAAGGAGTAAGCAGATTGCCAAAGGCTTTGAGAAGCTTGCTCAAGGAAATCTGTGACAAAAAACATGACATAAACCAGTGCTGCTGCAAATGCATCTCAGTGCCAGTGCTCTGCCTTATCTATTAATCCCATTACAGTAATATTGTGTCAGGTAACTTTTGAGACTCAACATGGATGGTGGATGCTAAGAAAAAATTATTATTATATTTGTTAACAAAGATAAGCATACAGGAATCTGACCACATTTTTCCATCGTATACTGAGATTGGGGACTTGGTTTCATGTTCTATCACAGTCCCCCTATCTAATCTTCTGCAATTATCCAGACATCTATTTGTGTACTTAAATCAGGCTGTGCAAAGCTGAAAACTTAGCAGGTGATTTACAGGACCAAAGTTAGGCACTAAGGCGTCTTATGAAAGGGCAATTAGGTACTTCTGAAGGGTAATCCAAACATCCTGCTCTAATTGTAAAGCAGCAGAGAATTACTCCTAAGGGGAAAAAAAATAATTAAAAACAATCTCCTTAAACGAAGAAGCCCTTTCTAAATTGCTCCCTAGTGAGATTGCACCTTAACTCCTGCTGCCACTGGAGCTCAGGTCTGTTCCTTAAGGCACCACAATGCTTTTGGGAATCAGAGCACACTGTACCCTGAGATTATGCATTGAGTTGATCAAGGAGAGAAAGAGGAAAAGCTGCCACATGTAACAGCCTAATAGCTGGAGTGCTGACAGCAGAAGTGTAAAACTCAATCACAGCTCTCCTTCATCTTGAGGAGATTCCAGTTCTCACTTCCCACTCCTCCAGAACATGTAGGGTTGTCAGACTAGAAACTACCCTGCTGAATCTCTACCTTGGTGATGAATCATAAAATCCTGGAGGACGACTAGACAGAACTCTAAAGCTCTGCCAAACATCTGGGGTTCCAGCCTTAGGTCCTCTCTGGACTTTTCCTGCATCATGGACCACCAGGACAAGTCATACAGACAGCTGACTCCTAAAAACTGGAGGTTGCTACAGGTCTTTTACTCCTGCAGTTCCAGCAGGCCCTTCCTGTCCATGCTCTCTGCCATCAGCCCCCTTAACATGGTAAATGCATGCCTAGGAGAGCAAAGGTAAGAGGGGAAATAAGACACGATAGAGCCCACAGCCCACTCCTCACTGGAGTGTCCCTAAAGATTCATAACTTGCTCTGACAGAAGAGAACCCTTTTAGCCTCTCCTCTCCTTTGAGACAGGGATAATTAGTGGGCAGGCAATGTTTTTTCTATGCATGCACAAAAGACTAACCCTTCAGGACCAACCAAGCTTGTGCTAAGGAGCTGTATCACCACAGTGTGTGTTGGTATGAGAGCAGAAGCCTCTGCAGGAAGTTAAATGGCCTGCCCAGCTGGCACCATCACATGGGAAAATCATAGGATTAAAAACTGTATTGAATTAATCCCCAAAGACAGGGATTGCACTGCAATTCCTTCCATATCCCTGAATGAGTGCCTGCACCAAACACTCATTCTCTTGCCTGCTCCTTTCCCTTGTCCATGGCCCTTGCACTCTTCCCTGCTCAGTGTCCCAAGCTAAACTGGAGGAGTGGGAAGTTTCAGCTTTCTTCTCCCCAGGAATGTAATGGTTGCAGATAGGATGTGGCAGGCAGAGTTATGACGCTCTTCTACTGAAAGAGCCAGCTGGGGATAGGTTTGCCATGTCTGAAACACTGTTCAGTTATTACACATCTAGTGGGCTCCCACAGGCTGTGATTTTGGCTCTCTGCTCTGCTTGACCCTGCATTCAGAGCTGTGCTCCAAGCACTGCGGTGGGGTCAGGCTTTTCTGGGGATCCAAACAATCTCTGGATCTTGATGGAGTCCAGTCAGTGCATGGTTCCCTCACCTCCCATAACACAACACCTTCTCACAGGTATCTGTGCCCAGCTCCAGAGTCACATAGGCTAAATATGGAGATAACTTGAGAGTCACACATGCTATGCAATATTAAGCAGCTCTAAAAAGCAGCATTTCTGGATCATTTCCTTGCACCTAGGTGTGTTAGTTTTTCCAAACTCCCATTTTAGGTGCCAAGCCAGAGGTTCTGGATTTCTCTGCAGACTTCCCTATAACTTAGCTACCCAATTTCTAAAGCAGGACTCAGAGGAGTGTTGTGAGGATAAGTATTAAGTACATTGAGGCCTAACAAGATCACATAAGGCAGAGATCATTCCAAGATAAATACCAGGCACATCCAGAATCCCATCAGTACAAAAAGAAACTGTACTGGATCCAGATAAAACTGTTTTAAACTAAAACTCAACACTTACATGTCATCTTACCCACATGCCTTATAGATCACTGGAAGGAAACACTTTATCCACTAACCATGGGCTCAATTTAAAAACATCCCCACCAAAGACTGCTGGCATCAGCAGTGGAACTGAGGCGATGAGCTTCCCCTGATATCTGCTCTAATCTGGGAGTCAAGAGAGGTTGCATAGCACCAGCAGCAAGATCTATGGAGAAAGCACAGTTTACACTAGAGATTGATTTAATGAGTTTATTTTATAAAGTCTTTTATGTCAAAGCCAACTTACAACAGCCTCATCTAATATCAATAAGAGTATTCAGCTTCTTGTTATCTTTTCACATTTACCATTCACACTCTCTGAAGTTATCCAGAAAAAAATGTGCTTTGTGGGAGCCACCAGGCTCAATTTTTTTTTTTGCCTATTTCAGTTCTGACATTTAAATTTATCTTGAACCAACTAGGGGTGGGAGGTGACAGTTTTATTTCATAAAACCTTCTGAAGTTTGGACAGGAAGAGAAACATATCTTTCAGCATCTTCACAAAAATAATTTCAAAACATCTCTTTTCATATCTAAGTTACAGAGAAATGTCTGTGAGAGCTGAGACTGGAATGGGAGATCCATGTGCTTAACATCTTCTAATTCAAACTAGAAATCCTCATTAGATCAAACTACTTTGAGTATGTAAATATATACATGGGAGCTTAAACCCAGACAACCTCCACCCTGAGCCAGTGCACTAACTCCCATATAACCTTCTGAATGGTGGTATTGTTGAAATTATATAAAAAGTTTATTGAAAATACAAACAGTTTTACTTCATAAGTTGCATTTAGTGGAAAATATTCCCATTTTGCTCCAGTTTTAAGACACAAGTACAAAGCTGAAGGAAAGCAACAGTTACCAGAGAGCACTTTTCTATCATCCTGAACACTAGAGGAAAACATTACCTCACTATCTAGGCCCAGATCAGAATCTTCAAACCCTACATAACCTGCATGTTAGCTTCTTAAGGAAAATATCTCATAAAATGGCAGCTCTTGAAGTGAACTTCCCAGTTGGAGACTCAGACTGCAGAGATTTTTGCATCCTTTTGACAACTGACATAACTACATACAAAGCATAACACCATAAACTGATTTAAAGAACATTTTCTTCTTCAGCATAAGCAGCCCCATTAACCAGCTCGCCACTGAAGATTAACACAAGTCCATAAAGCAGGTGTTTAAACAGACCTTGTATTGATCTCTTCAATCTGGAACAAATTTTACTGCCAATACATGGACACATGCTTTTAAGATATATATATAATCATTAATTGTCTGTGTCAAGACTAGAGGCTGTAAAAATATGAACCCAGCATTTTGACTGTTTCACGCTCAATTTCATTAGCTAATAAAATGGCTTAATGCATCAGGTCTGCAGCTTCTTCTGCAAAGCTCCCACCACTGAACACTACCCATGGCAAATCTGCCAGCAGGCACATGTAGCTACTGTAGCCTGAAAAGCTCAGCTAGAAGTGAAATAGGCAGGAAACCCATCCAAACATTATCCAATGGATTATGAGTGACAGAACAAAACAAAAAACACAACAGACATCTGAAATGGGAAATCACTCTTGAATGTGAAGCAGTTGGTATCAAGAGAACATCCAGAACATGCCTTACCTGTGTAGTGCACCACACACGTCTGACCCTTCTTTGGAAATGTCCGTCCTGTTAAAATTATAAGAGGTTATTCTTTTATTTTCTCTGATTGACCTGGCTATGCAAGTTTATCTTTTAAGAGGAAAATGGTGAACTGAGATTTGATATTAGCCATTTGGTTACTTTAGGATACCTGAGACACCCACATGACAGCTGTAGGTATAAATGGCTCCTCATACAACTTGGAGCACAAGTCTTGTGAGGAGCAGCTGAGGGAGCTGGGTGTGTTTGGCCTGGAGAAAAGGAGGCTCAAGGGGGACCTTATTGCTCTCTACAACTCCCTGACAGGAGGTTGTAGTGAAGCAGGGATCAGTCTCTTCTCCCAGAGAACAAGTGGAGGGTGAAAATGAGGGGGAAAGTGAGGGGAAATAGCCTCAAGTTGCACTGGGTTAGGTCTAGGTTGGATATTAGGAAACATTTCTTCACAGAAAAGGTTGTAAAGCATTGGGTTGTAAAACACTGACTGCCCAGGCACGTGGTGGAGTCACAATCCTTCCAAGTGCTCAGAAAACACGTGCAATGGCATCTGAAGACATGGTTTAATGGTGAACATGGTGGTGCTGCTGCGTTGACAGCTGGCCTTGATGATCTTAGAAGTCTCTTCCAACCTCAACAGCTCCAAGATTCTATGACTATGTGTTACCAAATCACCAATATGCAAGACAGGGATGGGATGGTTTAGGGTAAAAGGTCCCAGCTCGGCTGCTATTCAGCTCTTAGACCAAGTAATACTTTTCTTAGATAACTCTCCCTATATACATGTGCCCTATATATGCATTTACATTCTCTTAAGTGCAAAACGAGAGTCAAAACTTCATGGATAATAACTTTTAACAATTCTCAGAATGTTTTTACTGTAATTTTTTAAATAAAGTCTCAGTCTGACACTGTGAGAAAATCCATTTGTATTCACATCTCTAATGCCTTTCACTCAAGAAAGACAGCTCTGTGAGGGCATCTTTAATTAGCAGGGATGGGTTTTACAGAAATTTTCACAGACAAAAGCTGTTTAATTTTGTAGCATCAGGCAACAGTAAAGCAGTAGTACACTGAGTTCTTTTAAGAGCCTGGTAGTTCCTCCTAAAATGTTCACACTGAAAGGAAAGAAAACTGACATTATTTGCTTGACACTGGAAAATGAAATTTCCATTTTACCTATTCTATGTACTGCCAAAGGTACTAAAGCTAAGGGATGATGCTCAAGGTCATCTTTTATACACCACTGGCACCTCAAGGCACCAATGGTCTATAAAAGATGCTAACCTTGATTTCTAAAGGCTGGCCAGGGGAGTGCCCAGGTTCAGAAGAACTCAAAAGTATCAATTAGGTTAATTATGAAGGAACATCCTTGAGAGAAAGCTAAAAACTCAGATTGAGTTAGGTTGCCCACAGAAGCTGTGGATGCCCCATCCCTGGAAATGCCCAAGGTCAGGCTGGATGGGGCTTGGAGCAACCTGGTCTAGTGGAGGGTCCTATGGCAGGCAGGTTGCAACAAGATGATCTTTAAGGCCCCTTCCAACCAAACCATTCTATGATTCTGTGAAACTGAGTGAGGTTCATCTGTTGGCTTTCTAGCTCTTTGGTCAGAATTAACATGATAACAAGTTCTGCATTACAGGGCACTTCACAGGATATAAACCAGCACGTAACACATAAGCTGTGGCCTTAGGGCTCACATGCCAAAACCACGAGCATAAATGGCAGAGGGCAGGCTAATATGATGAACCAAGATTTACAACACAAAATTTGAGAAAGTGGTGCTTCCAAGTGCCACCTGAACAGCTTTGTCCATTTGTTTAGCTGGTTGGAATAGCCCTAGCTGCATGTTGCACAAAATGTAGTAGGAATCTAGTAAGAGCACCATGGTTTGCTAAAGTGCGATTCATCTCTTTTAAATTCACAGCCATCTAAACCACAGGCAACTATCATATGCCAGTCTCCTGGGCTTCTATTGACAGCAAAGAATTAGCAGTGCCTTGAGAGAAAGCCAGCCTATCCAGAGAAAGGCAAGACAAATTATTCCCTGGAGATGGCCACAGAGAAAACCCAGAAGACTACTTTAGATTAGCAAGCTAACCTGAGAAAAGTTATGTGAGATGAATCCTACCCCCAGTAAAACAGGTATTATTAAAATGATCCACTATTATACAGAGATCTGAGAAAAGCAGTCTCAGACCTTATGGACACACACTCTGCTGTGTGAGTGTACCACCAGCAAAGCCAATGAAGCTCCATAATTTCACATCAAAGCCAAATTAAAAGCAGAGATTCGCAAGACCACTGACTCACTGTGGCTTAAGACAGTGTTTAAAGTCAGCTGATGTTGATTAAGAGTTGCAATCAAGAGAACTAATCCATACAGCCTTATTTGGAATCGCATACTACTTACACTATCAGCCTGATCTATTTAATAGATAGAAAGTACTACTATGAGGTAGTTCCACACTCCTTCCTACTCCCAACTCAGCACCATTACTTATGTGGGTATAAGTATTCTTCTTTTACATCTGTGCAACCAAGAGAAGAATTCGATCTCTAGAGCTAAACAGCACAGAGGGAGAAGCCAATTTAAAAGCATACACAAAGAAAGGAAAGATACTGGGCCAAGAAACTTAATCTGTGATCAACTTGAACGAATTATTTATGCTTGTGTATCAGCCAACGATGAATCTGGCCTATTATATAGCTACATATGTATGTTAGAAATTACATTCTCTTTAAAAAACCCAAAACACAAAAACCTTACGGAATTATATTATTATGCCAAGGAAGAGCAGAACACCGCGAACTGGCTCTCGAAAGCCAAGCGTGAGCCAAGGAGAGGCGACTGCCACCCGGGCTGCACATCAGCCCTCGCCAGCATCCCACGCTGGACCGGGAGGCGGCGGTGCCTCGGCAGGGGATGCTGGCACGAACGGCCGGTGCCCCGGCGAGGCCGGGCTCGCTACCGGGGAAAGTTTGGGCTCCCCGCCGGGCGCCGGCGCTGACCCCGCGCCCGGGCTGTGCAGCTGTCAGGTTTGAGACCCCCTCCTCCCTGCCTGGTGGCAAGAGACCCCCAGTTGAGCCCCTTCCTTTTTTAAAGAGAGAAGCCCCCTGGCCAGGCATAGTGGCTCACACCTGTAATCCCAACACTTTGGGAGGCCGAGGCGGG
>JBBMKD010000145.1:105818953-105857097 GCA_037834095.1 Argya squamiceps | reverse complement strand
ACGTCGCCGCCGCCCTGTCCCTCGCCGGCATCGGCCCCCACCCCACGGCCGTGCGAGGGATGCTGCTGCCATCCCCCGGGCAGGGCTCGCTTTAGCGATGGTGCCCGGCGGAGCGCTCCCTCCCCCGGGGGTCTCGGCGGCGTTTGCCCCCCGTGTGACCGTGCCCCCCTGTGGGGTCCGAGGGCGGAGGGCTCAGGGCGTGTGCGGGAGCGGGGGGTACCCGTGGGGTACTGCTGCAGCCGCGCCGGGCAGGCAGGGAGACCAAGCGCTGCGCTTCAAACCATCCAGACACCAGGACGTGGCTGAGTGCGAGTGGAGGGTCGGCGTTTCCCGTTAGGAAGAGCCGTGGAGGAAGGCATGGCTCTTTCAGCACGTTACGTGTGCGCGCTGAAGGGAATGTCCTCCCCATTCTGTTGGAGAACGGCAGCATCAGGGCAGTGGTACCCACCGCTGGTGACCCCACACAGCAGCAGCAGCAGCAGCGGCAGGTCTCCGGCAGGCTGGCAGTGACCTTGAGTTTCAGTGCAAAACAATTTATAAGTTCTTGTTCATATCCATGTTTTATATTGGAAAATTCATGTATGTATGGTGTTCCCATCATGTGAGATTACATATTCAACCTTGCTACAACTACTTCTGAGGAGTGCACCTGAAATAGACTTATTTCCTCATGCACTTACTGAGTATTTGAATCTCAGGAGTTTCCACTGCTTCTAAAGGAATAGTTCTGTTTGCAGTTCTGTGTTTTCTGAGTTAAAAATAAAAATGGAACCGCAACATCATCAGTTTTCCGGCTGAAAGAGCTGTCTGTATCCATCTAATTCCAACCTGCATTTGTCTGACATTGCTTTTTCAGGATTTTTATCTGTTACAAACTGGATTCTCTTCAGGAAAAAAGATCTTCCACTATATGGGCAGTTGTCAGGATGACTGAACTGAGGAATTGCTGTGCTGGTTCATAACTGTGATAATGTGGCCCTTGCATGCATGCTCTGAACTACCCTGACCATCTCCACACAGCTTTTCCCATTACTCTGATCAGACTGTTCCTTCACCTGGGTGCTCAATTGTATCTATCTTTCCTCGTGGGTCAGACACTCTGAAATACCAGGGCTGGCTGGCTGAAGTTCCCCAAAAATGGTCAAGTGAGGAAAATCATGAGCTCACATGAGTCCAGATGCAGTAATGAGGGCTGAACACGGACTCCTTCCATCTGCCTCCCATTGCAGTGAATTCTGCATCTGTAGGTAGCATGTACAGAATAAGCAGGCACTTACTACAGTTTATCAGAGGATGCCTGTAGCAGTGCAAATTCTGAAAAGGGATTATTTTTCATTGCCAGTCTGAGTGTTATTTGATTTGTGATCAGTAGAAAGATACTAAAAATGCATTTGAGAAATAGGAAAATGCCAGGTAGGAGGTAAGTGGCACAGAAGCATTAAGAACACATGAACATTGCTAATTCCAGAGGTGCCTCTGAGTCATTACAGAGCAACAAGGACAGCACAAGAAAAGCTAAGCACATAAGGGGAGTTATAAAGAGAAATTCTAGGTACATGAAGTCAGGGCTCTTGACTTCACAAGAAAGGACTGCTTTCTTCCAGGCTCCAGGTAGATGTCTGTGTCCTCTCAGATGATCAGAGCATCAGAAGGCATAAATCCAGTGAATAAAAGCAAATTATTCTTTGCTGGGTTCACTTTAGCTTTTATAATTATATGTTTCCTTTGATCAGGCCACACATCTCTCCATGATGGGAGAATAGCTGTTCTTGAGCTGTGTCTTGTGACAGGAGATTGGACCTAATCACATAATAGACATAGTTCAGACAGGATCACAGAATATCTGCTTCAAGTGTCATCACAAGTAACAGGCCTTAAAGGCAGACCACAGCATCCTCAGGCAGACTGACAATCATAAAAAAGCAAAACCCACCAACAGCAAAGCCCACCGACAGCAGAGGCCACAAGATGGGATTAGGAGGGACCAAGCTGTGACCTAAGTCTAATATGCTGTATCTACAGTCATCGTATCCCATGGCCTCTTGCCCCATGGTGGGACTCTAAATGCTTCTTTTGGGCATGAGCTAATTAGATCCCCAATACTCATATTCCCAAGACTATGGAAAGAAAGGTAAGGCCAAATTCCAAGACAGAAAATAAAGATCTCTAGAGAGTATCTCAAAGTTCTTGGATGAATATTTTAAAAAATCTTTGACACCCCAGATACTGAACCAAAAATAATGTTATTTTTCCCCTCACAGTATTCACTGGAGGCATCGAGATCCTTAAATATATGTTAAGTCTACAGCACATGAAGATCTTGGAAGAGTAAACTGAAGAAAAAGGAATGTCCATATCTTCAGGAAAGCCTCTGAAATCCAAAAAAAAAAGTGGTTTAGAACTGGCAGGGAATTGGAGGAGAAACAGAAAGGACAGGGACTAAGAGGGAAAGTTCATGACCAAGGAAATGTCTAAAGCCATATTATCAAAGCAGACTAGATTACTATATTAAGAATGTTCTTTGAAAGTCATTGCATGTCATCCACCTCCACCACCTTTGGGGTCCAGTGTATCAAGGGCAAGGTCCAGTATTGTCTCTCTCCAAAGCTCTGTAGAGCTCACGTTCCTGAGCAGTCGTTTACCACAAGACCTTCCCACAGAGTGTTTTTCTATCCTGGCACCAGAAAGAGGCAGGCTGGAAAAGTGGGGGGTTCTCTCGATGCTCCTTCCCAAATGTTTTGATGGAACCACATGACTCAAACATCTAAGATTACTCAGTGGTCACAAAGAGGACAATTTGCCACAGTCAGTATGAGAAAAACCCAAAACCTCAAAGTTTAGCAGATGAATATCCCATTTTCTTTAGTTAAAACCCCTACAGCCTGCACTGTTCACAAAATATTGATGCATTTCCACTTTTAGGAAGACAGTTTTCAAATTTTTAGGGTGTTTTAACTTAGTTCATAGTTCCTATATTGTGAAATCCCATTCTTCATTGTTTTTAAAATCTACAAAGGATCTACAAATCATGTGTAATAGATTCCATATGCACATGAAGAACACCCCTGGAAGGCAAAGCACTAAATTGCCCATAAACAGAAAACACAAATTCTGGAAATGTAAAAATTCATGGAGGCCACAAAACCCTCCCAACAATACACATTTCCCTCACCAACATCCATGGGTAAAGAATCAGCATTACTTTTAAACCCAACCAGTGTGATATGAACAGTGAAAATAAACTAAAAATGTGTTACCAATACTGACCTTTCCATTCAGTGAACCAACATGTGCAACCAAAGTGTACAGGTCATGCAAAACCAGCATCACACTGGAAAAAATCCTGACCAAAATAAACAGCAGCCTGCAGAGCTCAGCAGGTTGTGTCACTGTGAATGTTCCTGTGCATCATGAGCATTGACAAAAGAGAGTCAGCCAGAATCCATGATTCCTCCCAAAGCACATGCTTAGGGTAAGTCTGACAGCACACCTGTGGTGACAGCCATGTGATTAACAGATTAAACCCAAAAATCTCCATGTGCCTGTCTCACTTCTCACCACTGCTGGTTACCACAGGTCTGCAGCACAGTTACCTCCTCCAAAGTGATACTTGTTCCAAATGCCCTGAAACGGAATATAATTTCCTCCTGAAGCAATTATTCTGAATCCTCATCTTCCTCTTGGAACTCCTTATCCACATCTATATCTATAGTTTCCTCTTGCAGCTATAGCTGTGAGTGCAAAACTGCAGCTGGAATTTTTCAGTAGCACTAAAACTGCTTTGAAAGCCACCACCTCTCTCACCAGGCTCTTCCCAACTCAGATATTCACATATTCTTTCTCATTATGCTTTTATGTGAGTCATTACAAAGGTCTTAGACCTGATCTTCAAAGCCTTTTGCAGGACCAGGTGAGGTAACCTCAGGTATGCACACAGAAGACTCTGGCTCATTGGGATATACACCACCAGCTACTAGAGTCAAGAAACTGGTAGCTTGTGTTCTGGAATGGAGGCAGAAATTCCACAAGACCAAGACCTTAATAATGGAGCTTGCTTCCAGAAGAGATTTATGCAATTTCACACTTCCAAAACCATGCGGGTTTAGACAGACTCATGATCTCACAGATTTGTCTCCCCAGTTCAAGGACATACTGGAGCATGCCCAACCATTCCAAGGTTGTTAGTGGTTGGAGAACATGGAGAGAAGGAGGGAGCTGGGTTTGTTCAGCCTGCAGAAGACAGAGAGAAGAAGGATCTCAGTTAGTCTGCAACTACCTGGGGGTGGGGAGGGGGTGGAGAGGATGTTGTCACACTCTTCTCAGAGATGCCCAGCAAAAGGACTTGGAGCAATGGACACAAGTCATAGTAAGGGAAATTCTGACCATATAAAGATAAAAAAACCTTCACAAGATGAATTATCAAACAAAGCCTTAAGGAACCGGAACAAACTGATGTAAGCTCTGTTCCAAGCAAGCAATTGGAACATATGGCCTCCAAAGATCTCTTCCCCTAAACTGATGTATGAGTCTGTAATATTTTTCATGCAACATGGAGAAGGAAATTAAAAAATGGCAGTGAGGTTAACCACAATTCCAACATTGACTGCATGATCCTAAGTCACCTTGGATCTGTTTGCAATGCATAATGCTCCAAAGTGCCTAATACACTAGCTAGCACCTCAGATGCAATATAAATATGAAATTGCAGCATCTATCCAGACTAATTAGCACACATGCAGATTGCTGCATTGATATCGCTTCACTGCCTACTCTTTTGAAGGCAGCTTGCTGAATTGAAGATATGCTCTGAAATGCTCTGTGTCTCAGTATTTAATTTATATAACAAGAATGATCATTCTACCTTGTTTAGATTCCAAATATTTCAGGGGAAGAGATCCTCTTTTATCATAAATAAAAGAGGGCAAGTAACACCTTAGGATCCAGAGCCTAAACTGAGGGTCATCCAGTGCGGTCTCACAAATAAAATTTCCAATAATTGCAACATCTTAAGCAGACAGTCCAAGAGGATTAGATTTTCTCTTCCACCTAATATTTCATAGCAAAAAAAAGGATTTAAAAATGTAAGTAAATCTATCTTTCAAACTGTGGAAGAGTACTGGAATTAGAAATATTGCATCTGTTCAGTAAACTAATTATTCTGGCTTTGTCATTTCCTTGCTGTGGAAGTTACAGAAGGACGTCAGTGGCTTTGAGAAACTTTGTATTTACAAGGCAACACATTTGCTGCTTTCTTCAGTAAAACTATTTCTCTATAGTTTTGGTATTTATTCTGCTTGGTGGAGAAATGTCACTGGCAAGACATATTGGAAGCAGTTCAAACAACAGGAGAAAACCAAACAAGCTGCAAATATTAGCTACAAGCTTTTGATTAGTCTTTCGATGATTTTGGAAAATGTAACTGTGGAAATTAAATTAGCTGGCATTCTCAATCCTCCAGATAAATGAATCAAGGGAACTGGCTAATGGACTCAGAAAATTAAGGTTGTATTTGCTTTCCTTCATTCTGCATGTGCAATTATAACACTGTTTAATGAGTTTCTAGAACCTCCTGACCAAAAGGATCTGAAGTTATAAGTAAAAGATCAGGAGCAAAAGAGGCAGATTTTAACATACCAGGGCAGCTACAAGTTGGAGAGCACAGAAAAATTGTAAAAATTGGGGCTTTTGCTATGTGATATTCCAGGGACAGTTTTAATTCCATCTAAGTGTCAATAGATCAGTGACAGCCACTAAAAATCTCAGACTTTTTACATCCATCTCTAGGAGAAACACAAACACTAATCTCTCTGGTATTCAGCTCCTCATCAGGGTTGACCCAGCATTTGACCTTTAGCTCTTAGAGAAAGACAAGGCTGAATCAGCCTTTTTAGGTTGTGTACCTATGGAGTCAAGGTGGCTGAATCCTGAAGAACAGGTATTTAGGCTTAAACTGACCAAGCAGAAACATTTTTAATCCTTCCTACTAGGGAAGCAGGAAAAAGTATTTTTCATTTTATTTTCCATTACATTTGAAGGCCTTAGCTAAGATAAAAAAGAACCATCACAGCCTTTCAGTAAAAAATGTAGACCCCACAGGAGCTTCAATACAATTCTAGCTAATGCTTCAACTATCTTAAGGGCTGTGGATTAAAAACATCATCCACCATAGCTCAGTTTCAGCCTACACAGACAGTTACAGGTGAATTATTTAAACATGCAGGTGGATAGCAGCACAATGTTACCACTGTTTCATTTTAGCAGGTTAGTGGTAGAACACATTCACCAATAATATTTTTGTCTATATCAGGGAGGTAGGGAGATCCTGTTAAGTCTAACTAGCAAGAACATTTCTATGGGAGACCAAGTTAAAGGTGTTTTATTACAAGAGTTTACAAATACAGCGAGGAATCAGCTTTCTTCAGACACTTCTGAAATTGTCCCAAGTAAAACCAGCAACAGCAAACTATTCAACTATCTTGGGCATCTGAAGTGCTATCATGAAATACACCCCATACATCAAGCAAAACAAGAGAGACCCCCAGAATCTTTCTCAATCAATATTCTCAACCACAGTTTAACTGCTTGAGTAGAGGCTAGAACTCATGTGATTCAGAAGTAACCAATTTTTATATACTTTATAAAATTTCCTTTTTAGTGCAGTTTCCAAAAGAGGTATTGCTAAGAGTTTGACTCTGTCTGCATTGTCAACCAACCAGTTTGGATACAGGATTATGTCCAGCTCATGCTGTCCTGAGTTCCTTTACAATAATAAATTATTTTCCCAGAGCTGACAGACTTTAGTGACCTTTTCAACTTACCAAGCTGGGACAAATATAAATCTGCTAAAAATATTGTTATCCTTTGTTCTTCTTCAAGTCTCAACGGGTTTTCAATTGAGAGTGATCTAACTGAGTATGCACACTGTGGCAAAGAGCATTTAGCCATGCAAGAGGTTCCTAAGTTATCTGATGTGTCTGGTGGGAGTTATAAAAATATCACTTCAAGGGTATAAATTTACATCATCATGTAAAAGAGAAATAATAAGAGACCTCTTCAAAAACAAATACATTTAATGCCTATGAAGAAAAAGACTGTCATAATTTGGAAGCTGAATGTTGACTTACAGATGGAAAGACCCATTAGATCATTCATTTCCTCTCTTTGCCGAGACAGAAATATATCCTAAAGAACATTTCATGCTCTTCTGCCCAGTATAATTTTTGTAACATAAGTGCTGGAATTTTTATTGAAAACTTGATTGCTTTATAAAGTGTGCACAAGAGACTGGCATGTACATATGGGAGAATTAAGTCAAAAAACAGTGGTTTGAGACAGAGAGGACATTCAGAAATGGGAAGGATGTGGGTAGGAATCATGTAGCTGTAGAAAGAGCTATTGGTGGGCTGATCATTGAAAAATGTTCTAGTTAGAACAGACATGCACATAATGACTACACAACCATTCCTTGGCATTAATCTGTCCATACCCATTTCCTATCCGAGTACTTCAGCTAGACTCATAAAGCAAGACTTATTCATCTATTTTAGGTACTTTAGGATGGAATGAATCATGCCCTAAAAGTATATATTTCTCACCACTGACTTTTAAGGGAATCAGGACGCAGGATCTGACTTAGACAACTGTGGTGTGTATGTGCAGAGATATGTTAGAGAGCTGAGGCTCCGTGCTGTTGCCTAATGGGAGCTTGGGTACTACGTTCATGTAGGCAGCTGCACCTTTCTACTTCAATGCCAAAATACTAATTAGTGGGATGAATCCCACACCTACAATTAAATGAGGAATGAGTCTCATTCTCTGTGACCGTGTTTGCATAACTATCCTGTTTTCCTTCCTAATTACCAGTTTTGCTTTAGCATTGTGAAGGGCTGAAAAACATTAAGCCCTTGAAGAGAGTTTTCAGTGGCCTTCTGAAAAAACTTGGTTCTCTTCTCTCCAGTCCAGTTAACTACAAGAGTCTCACTCTACACCACAAAAGGGAAGGCTTGGGTGATTAACAACTGCTTTGCCAATTCTACTCCCCAGATGTGCTGGATTGCTATATTAGAATTGCATATTTGCCTTTCTGTTACAGAGGAAAGGAAAGGGAGTTCCAAGAGCCACAAACATCAAGAAAGCTGTTGAAAATACTCCTGCAAGACTGATGGACAGCTCCAGTTGGAACAATGTGATGGAGCATCTCTGGTGCTTTCTCTGAGACCCAGGAGGATTTCAGAGAACCCAAGGTCCAGTGTCAGAGAGGTCACTGCAGTCAGTCATACACGTATGACATTTGGAGAGCTGCCATCTAGCACCGTATCCCTGAGGGTAGAAATGACCTCATAGAATTTATAAACTTCTACAAGTAGAGGCAAAACTTTTGTCTTGCTGTAGCAGCATCTTGTCTATTATATGTGTCCATGCTAGGTTGCCCCTATTTACAGATGACAGATCAAGCCAGCCTGGTACCCTTGGCCCAGGCACTTGCTCCAGAAAGGTAACACCAAGGGTTTGCACATATGAAGATAACAGTCTTCAAAAAAAGTGGTGACTTTCCTGCCTGAAGTCTCCTTAGTTTGAATGTAGCTCCCATAGAAAAGATAGGGGGCTTGCCTTTACACAATAGTTTGCATTTGTGCTTTTTTTAATTAACCAAACTTCTTAGCAATTTCTTAAGTATATTTATGTAAAAATTACAATATTTCATTAGGTGTTTCCCACTTTACATGACATATGTACAAAAATGTGTAGTTGGTGAATAAAATCCTATTCTGAGAGCAGGAAGAGCACACAAACATATCACTGTCAGAAGAGCACTGATTTACAAGGCATAGATCAGTGGACCTGCTCTGACAGATTAGGTATTTTGTTTCCTTATTAACTGTGCATAATTTTTACATTCTATTTCAGTTAGTTTATGATAGATAACTACTTTTTTAAATCAGATCTCAAGGCAAAGAAATGTCAATGTGGAAGAATAAAGACATTTATTACGTAAATAAATAATCAAGCTTCTCAAAGGTGTTGAAGTAAATGACACATTTACTTAAATTGGTGAATTCATGGTGGGTAGCTTTAAATAAAAATACTTTTGAAGTAAAAATACCACAAAGTATTAGACATTTCATGAAGTTGAGTTAAATTAGTATTAGAAAAATTATTACTCTTACATTTTTATTACATATTGAACTGGCTCTCTCTTCCTCTGAAGTCACCAGGAATATTAACATCTATTTAATTAACTTGAAGCAAGATTTAGCCTGGAAGAGTTATTTTACCATGAGTAAAGGAGAAAATGAAGTCTGAAATTCAGCTTTTCCAGCAAGGCAGTGAACTCAGATCCACAGAGACGTTTAGATACTAATCTGCCGCTAGACAAGAAATAGACAGGTAAATATATTTAAGAACTTGGAACTTATTAGCTCTGATCCATTTGGACACAAAAAGTATTCACTCTTTCCCTGAATAGCAAGTAGAGCAATGTGGAAAAACATCAATATAAATCATATAATAATAAAAGACAGCCCACCCTCTGCAATGATGAAGGCTGGATTAATTTTCCAACACTCATTATGAACCACGGGAACTCATGTCTACCAACTGGCAGCTATGTGCAACTCAGTGTTCAGTTTTGGACTTTACACATGACTTCTAAAAACCATCTCCTACAAAGGACCAAGGGCTGGCTGGCTGGAATTACTCTACAGAAGAGAGCCAAGATGCCACCAGCTGAAACACCTTGTTTAAGCCAAAGGTCACATTCTGATCTCAGTTACACTAGAGTTAATCAGAGGCACAGAGATGCTAATAGATCAGAATCTAGCTCACAGTAGGTGTAAAGACTGTGGTTGCTCACTGAAGTGTCTCAGATTTCTGTGGTACTGCCAGGACAGTTTTCAATTACCAGCCCTTATTTTGAGTGTGTGCAATAGAGATCTGTGCATGCCAAGGTGATGGAACAATATTATTTATTTGTTTGTTTCAGGAAAATATGCTAACTGAATGAAGGGAACTTGTTTTTTCCACTCTTTTTAAATTCTGTTTTTTAAAAATGACGTCGTGCCAAACAAAAGTTCAGTGTCTCTTTTATTCACTTTGTGCCTTCTTTGATCCCCAGTACAACTTGTTCAAATTCATCATCACGGCATAACTTAGGTTTCATTCCCCTCTGTATATTTTACAAGTCCTTCATTATTTACAGTTTTTTTAAAGATACAATCTGAAAGATAACCTTATCTGAAATGAATTTTGTCATATATGGTGTTTATGGGAGTACTACAGGATTCTGTTCTCACTGAAGTTCCTTGCCCATATTATTGCCTCCCATCAGAACCACGAGAAGAAATTCTCCTTGAGATTCTCAAATATTATCCCAAATGGAGTCTGAGGTTCCAGCTCAATTGCTACAGAATAGAGCCCACAGTGTGTCTAAACCCTGCAGATTTCAAGGAGCACTAAGCCTTAGAGAATTTTGAAAAGGCCACAGCAAATTCATGCTTACTTGACTCCCCAGGTCACTACCATGCCAGTGGAACTTTGTGGATGTTGCCATCTTGTATCTGTGTATCTCAGATAATTAATTAGAAATAAGTATGTTTCAGATGAAGTGTGTCTTCGTATGTGTATAATAAGTATGACTTCAGAAGAAGTATGACTTCATATGTATGTCGTAAGTATGACTTCAGATGAAGTCCTATTTCCTAAAGCCTTCAGAGATAGATGAAAATTTCACTGTAGCTCTTCTGCAAATATTTTTCAAGACTTCAGTGTCTGTGAGATGACCTGAATTCCAAAACTGAGGGAGATCCTGGCAAACCTCACATATTCAGCCTTGTATAATGTCACTGATAATGTCACAGACACTGCTGAAGAGCAAATGCTTTACGAGATGATGAAATTCAACAGCAAATAAAGTCCAGACTTCCACAGGAGTAGTCAGTCCATGCTCTCAAGATGTCAGCATAGCTGGCAGAATACACATTATCCCTAGCAAAACATATGAGCATTTCACTCACACTGAGGCAGAAGTTTCTGCATCCAAACCACATTTTAGGTTGCAAGAATCCAGCTGCAGCACATTTTTGTTAGGATATTTAAAGCACAGTGGTGCAGAATATAGATGAGATGCTGTGCCAAAGAATAGCTTTATCAGTTTCAGCAAAATACACCCAGAAGACAACAAAGCAGTGAAACACCATTATTTTAAAGTAAAACAAATATATATTATACAGACTTTGACAATTTATGGAGCTGCTGGGATTGTATTTTATTGTAATCTATTCATTATAACTACTATGGGTAAGAAACTTTCACTAATATAAAAAAACAATAATCCTGCTAAAACTTGGAGGAAGCTGTTAGAACTCCTAGAACTCTGTATGGCAGAGTGGCATTCTTGCCACAAAGGGTAGGGTAAAATCATTAAAACGCATGGTTTCACCACAAGCACAGACAGAAACCAAAGAATTTACAAGTCTTGCATGAAAAAAGGATCTTCTAACCTGCATATTTAGCTTTTTAATTTTTATCTATTTCAGTCATCCTTGCTGGCTTGTTCTTGAAGAATATAAAAAAGTGGTTTTTTGAATGTAATCTTCATGAAATAATTCTCAAAAGAAAAAAAAAAGGTAGCTGTGAATGAGCATGTGATATAATTACACCAGTTTGGGAGTTGTTTTGTCATAATAATCATACTCAGTAAATACACCTGGAGAAAGGGTATTAAAAAATTCTTACAACAGAGGTCCAACTGCCTTCAACAAGACATATGTTTTCCTCAGGTGGTAATATACAAATATATAATGTCTAAATGAGCTAAAGATGCAGAATGTGCATTGTTAAGTCTTACATCTTTAACCACAGTGATTACATTGATGGCTTGTAAACCTTTGCCGGGGTTTAATTTATTCACTTTTTGTTAATTTAAAAAGCAAGAGGCACAAGTTATATGAAAGCTGAAAGGAGATGCTCTGGCAAAACAAGAATTACAGGAAGATGCTGAGGATGGGATTCAGTTACCTGTTTATAAGCTTCTAATGCCATCTTAGGCAGTCCAGGGACTATCTGGGGATCATCTCTGTGTTGCCAGCTGCCACCCCAGAATGGCACTGCTCTTCTCAAAGTCCTGTGTTGTACCTGCCAGCTCAGTGTGGCTGTCTGAGATATCCTGGGGCACTGAAAATAGTAATGGTTGCTTATATTTAAACTAATTAATCCCACCCAGACTATTTATGCTCAGCCATACACACACACTCTGCCTAGGCTAACCCCAGAGACGGCTGTGCTAAGGAGGGAAGGCTGGAGTGGGTTTTTGGGTCTTTGACAACTCAAGGATCTTGCATGATGTTATGTTACATATTGTGGAAAATGCAGGGTTAGGAGAAACAGGAAATTTTTTGATTCCTTGCTGGATTCTGTCTGTATAATGAGGGAACAGCCCTCAGATACAGGTGGCTGGGAAGACCAAGAAAGAAATCAATATATATTTGTAATTAGGAAGTATGTCCCAGTAAAATGAACACTAATCACTAATCAGCTCTCTTTGATTCTAGACTATGTACTTGGGCTTTTTTTAGTTTGGGTGTTCGGACTTTTTTCAAATCTCACCTTCATTCATTCTCTTGTAACTACTAACAGAACAGAGCATGCTTTCCCTTTTCTACTTTCCTTTCATAGCCATTTCGGGTCTTGTCTCTTTGAAAGATGCTGCCCATCACAGACTGCAATGTGCTTTGAACAGTTCTCAGTTATGTTTAAATTTTCTTTCATCCTTCAAAGGCTGGCTGAAAGAAGTGTCAGGTCATTATTTCAGGCTGTAGCTTAATACTTAGGCTTACCAGTGTATGATCTCTCTCTTTGGTAAAGACCTTCATTCAGTGAAGGTCAAGGTATTAGTGTTATTTTTAAATATATTCCCAGCACCGAAGAGTTAAAAATAGCCTTCTACGAAAACGCACAGTAATTGGTTAAACCTTGTTAGCAATCACATGAAGATGATAACTCCTCCCAGGAAAAGACCTAGCCAAAGCAGCTTTGACATGGATTTATACTTAGAAGAGCAGCTGCAGGCCTACAGAGAAGGAGTTCACAATATAGGCTCTTGGATTATTAGCAGAAAATAGCAGCTTGATTCTGGAAAGGAAGGAGACATGAGAAAAAATTTTCTCACGGTGATCTGCAAGTGAATTCCATGGATTCTCTACTTTGGAACAATCACCATTAGAAAGAAAGCCTAAAAAGATGGATCTGGGAAAGGCAAAGCTTCTGAGAACCGGCCTCAATGCTTTATATCAAGCCATCCACCCTGTGCATGGAATTGCCTGGACAGATGGGAAGCAAGTGATACTGACTACTTTATACTATCAAAATGGAGAGCTGAAATTTGGAGACTCGAGCATTGTTGGTCAATTTGAACATGTGCATGGGCTTTACTGGGGCCCATGTTGCTCTACAGACACCCCAGCTCTGCTCGCTGTTCAGCACAAAAAGCACGTAAGCGTTTGGCAGCTGGTCTACACCAGTGCAGAGAAGAAAAAGCCCTTGATTTCTCAGACTTGTGAAGTTGGTGAGCCATTCCCACTGCTTTCTCAGGGCTGTGTCTGGCATCCAAAGAAGGAGGTCTTGGCTGTGCTTACAAAACGAGATGCCTCAGTCTTGCACGCCGTTCGCACCAACAATGCGCGGGTCAAGGCAGAGATCAAAAGCAGCGGACTCATCCACTGTGCCTGCTGGACTAAGGATGGTAATCGTTTAGTAGTTGCTATAGGCAGTGCCCTGCACTCCTACATATGGGATAATGCTCAGAAAACTCTAAATATCTGCTCCTTTTGCCCAGTTTTTGATGTGGGAGGTTACATCTGCACTATAGAAGCCACTCTGGATTTCCAAATTGCTGTGGCTACTGAGCTTCCTTTAGACAATATCTGTGGTTTCAATGCAGGCATCGCATTTGATGTGCCCTCTGGTACAGAAGCTGGTTCTTTAATCTCACAGTCTGCTTTGGTGCTTGGTGATGAGGAATACTCCATGGACACACGAAGAAAGTCCATAGATTCAGATAGGTCAGGTGTTGATTCAGTTGCTTCTTCTTCGTCAGGTCCTGTGGATTTGACCCATATCCTTGCAAACCACCGTCGGTCTGATCCCAGTCCCCTCATTACTCTGAAACGCAAAGACTCTGCCCCAACAAACGGTCAAGATTCTTCTCACTTGATCTTGGTGACTTTTGAGAGGAAGGTAACGACCACCAGAAAAGTCACCATCCCAGGTATTCTGGTTCCTGATATAATGGCTTTTGACTTTAGAGCTCAGATTGTGGCAGTAGCCTCTAATACTTCTAATATTGTTCTGGTATATTCAGTAACCTCTTCCTGCATGCCTCACATTCAACAAATCCAGCTGGAAAAAAATGAAAGACCAAAGGGCCTATGCTTTTTAACAGATAAACTCTTACTGATTCTGATTGGCAAGCAGAGGTTCCCTGAGCCTAATCTCATTCCATCTTCAAGTTCAGACAGGTATGTATTGCGTCTTATGGTCAAAGAATTGATGCTGGAAGACAATTCTTCAGCATTGCCTGAGAGTAAGCAGAATATGTTTTATAACTTTGAATCCTCTGTTAATATACCTGGAAAAAGAAAATTCTTTGAGAATCTTGCCACAGAAGACCAGCCTCAAGGCAGGGAGTTGTTAATACCAAGAAGTACAGTTATTCAGTCTCCAAGTGGCAGGAGAAGACTGATTGAAGAAGTAAAGAGCCCTAGTTATGAGCAGAGCTCTTCATCAAGTGTAAGTGACCTGGATGAAAAAAGGCTCCCAGGTGACTCCTCGGTGGCCTTGGAAACACTGGATGCTGAACCTATGAATCGCTCCGTGTCTCTTCGTGGTTTTGGATCACCTAGCAGGATTTCCAGCAGACCAACATCCCCTAAAGTGCAGTTCAGTGTGATCCAAGAAGCATCGAATTCTCCTAAAAACAACAATTTGCCAAGTGAAAGGGGAATGAGTCACATATCTAGAAATTTAGAGAGACTTTGTGGCAGTTTCAATGAGTTACAGCTGAGCCTTTCTGAAATAACAGACTTTGCTAGGAACGGGAGGAGGATCTCTTTGGCCTACCCGTGCTCCCAGGAGCCGCCTGTCGTGCATGTCACTTACCAGGTAACATTTTGTCAGCTTAGAAATACTGTGGTAGGAACCAAATTTTTAAACAATCTTGTATTTATTTAGCTTTAAATCAAGAGGATGCAGTTTATTCTTATCAACCCATAAGAAATGTAACCTAGGTTTGGCATCAAGCTTAATGTAAAATGGAATTATAATTTGTCACTGGAAGAATAACTCAGGATGATGTGGATAGTTTAGAGGACACTTAACATGGGAGATTTGTCTGTTTATTCTTTGATCATGCACAATTGTCTTTGACGCTGGCTAATTTTGTGTGCATCTGTCAGAGAGAATAGAGCCAGAGTTAATCTACAAAAGACTTATATTTTAGTTTAGTGCAGAGATAAGCTGATGAATGGGGGTCTACAGTAGCTCATCAGAAATGTAATAAACTTAAACCTGAGCTCAAATCCAGAGTCTGAAGATAGCCAGACTCACAGGAAGACTGAAAAAAAAAAAAAAAAAAGCATTGAATCTCAATTTATGGAAAAATTAAATGAGTATGACATGAATTTGGCTTATTTCTACTTTGATTTCTCAACACTATTCTTGGCAAAATAAGATGTTGCTCAAACCACTTAAAATTTTTGGAAAAAAACCCCTCTAACAAACAAAAACATTCCAATCCATCAATATTAATATCCAGTAATTATGATTTCATTAAATAAATATAAGAATTTCAAACCATCATGTTCTTATCTACCCTTGTTTTGGCAAATTTCCTCCTGACTTCAATAAGAATTTCAACTAAGGAATGTAGGTTGGGTAACTATTTCTATCTACTATTTTTAATATTATTCACAGGAACACTAACATTATGCTGATCAGATTTTTGAACATGCTGATGGTAGTGATAAAACTGGTGTCTCTTTCAGGATGTAGATGCCAATTATAAATGCATTCTTATCTACTGCAACATAAGCAGCATTATGTCAAAATAATACACTGCATTGTGATGATGCTGAAGCAAATTTTACTTCTTTTGACTTTAAAGGAATCCATATAGATATCTAAGTACCCTTCCTTAAACACTCATTAAGGGAATGGTGACTCAATTCAATCATGGTCATTACTTTCTAGCAATCGTTTACTTGGCATTTAAACAGATTCTGGTGTGTTGGGTTCTCTGGATAAAAGCAAAGCTTTCAATCTGAATTAGTCAATAATTTAACTTGAACACGTTATACAAATCTGGTGAAAAAGCAGCATGTCTATTTTAAATAATTTAGGATTTTATTGGCCAAGAAGCAAGCCCTTCTGTTCTCGAGAATGTTCAAATTAATTTTGATTTCTTAACATAAATCAACTTATTTATTTAGCAAGCAGCCCTATTTCTAGGATTCAATTGGATTAACCTTTCCCAAGAGAAGTTTTATTTGTGACACATAACATTAATCTAAGATCTGAAGTCCCTGTGCACATGCTTGTACAAGAAGTAAGAATTAGTTAACCTGTTGTTTTTTTTCCTTTGGAAAGAACAACAAAAAATTAAATGCTTCTAAAATACTGCTATAAAAACTATGATTAGAAAGGAATACTTATTAATCTGAACAGGTTAGTTTCACATTAAGCCAGCAGCAAGCACTGCTAGTACCACATTACAATGACTCAGAAAAAGTGCCACTAATGCCTTCCCACACACTCCTTTCCTGGGGAAGTCTCGACTAATGCCTTGTATAGTTCAGCCCCTCTTCTGAAATCTAGCAGGATCACAGCACGAAGCCAAAAAATAATGAAAAATAGACTTGGCAGAAAGGTCTACAGACAGACAGGGAAATACTTGTTTCATTGGCAGCTAATAATTTTCAGAGAAATAGTTGTTTTGATTAGTTTATATTCAGACATCTGAACCTTTGTTCCTCCTTCAGGAGTTATTCAGTGCACCGTGAGCTCAGAGACCAGCTGTGGGTTCCAGCCAGACTCTGTTCACAGAGCAAAAACTCAGGAAATAGCTTTATTGCCTTATGATATAAATATCAGCCAGTGGAAAACATTCTAAGCTTTAGGAACACTGCAGTCCAGTCAATCATATGGCCATTATCTTCCAGCTCTTTGTGCCAAGTGCATGTCTTCTTAAGTGTCTCTATAATCCCCAGCACAGCAGAGGCTCAGTCTTGATTGAGAAATCTGTTCTACTAAAGAATACAATGATCAGATCTGCATAACCATATTTATGCATTTAAAAAATAAAATGAAAGTTTAAAACATGATAGATAAAAATGTAGCAATAATTAATGAGCAGTTATGAACACTGTTGTGCAGAAGCGTTATTGACAGATTTTTGTGTACTTCCTGTTCTGCTTAGAAAACTAAAAAAAACCTGAAACATGTATTACTTAATAATTCATAATGTCTGCTCATTTAACAGTCTTCAAAACCTTTGTTTATTCTGTTAGTGCAAGCCTGCCTGTAACTCCTCTGAAGTCACATCCATGCAGTGCTACCAGAATTTGTATTCTTTGTAGCCCATAGCCATAGAAGAAAACCACGATCATTCACACTTTGGAAATGTCACTGCACTATCACTTTTGTAATAGCATTCAGCCACCAGAGGTAACTTGATCATTCAACCCTGAAAAGCAAATATTATTGCTCTTTCATCACATACAGGCTTGTGATTCAGGGGAATGTGGGAGGGCAGACAGACAAATGAAATAAGAATATATTATTTAAAAAGAAAAACAAAAAAGAAGAGGATCTGTCACAGATTTTTTTTTCTGTTTCATTTTGCAAAAAGATACTTTTTCATCATCCTTTTCCCTCAGAAAAGAAACAGCTGCAGAATATTTAAACTAGTCTCATTCAAAACCTAATTACAGTGGAAATAAAGCCAATCTGGATCTCAAATTAAAGGCATTTAGGCAAACTCCTGCAGGAGGACTAAGATTCATCTTAATCTGAAGAATATCTTTAAACTCCTACATTTTGTTCACAAGCAGTATGATATCAAAAGTTTATACACTGAGAACATATATTGCATAATTAAACAGGAAATAATATCTTTCCAGCAATTAGTCACAATGACTTTCTTTTCTTAGCACTCACCAGTAATTGTACACAAGTCAATTTGTACTTTTATAGTGTCTTTATATAGTATCTTCATACAATTATTATGGGAAACTTTATTGCCAAGGCCAGATACAAAATAAACTTCTTTTTTTTTACACATATCTGGGAGATGAACAGAAAGGGTCCAAACATATGGCAGCAAAGCTCTGATAGAAATACATGATGTAAAGAAGGTGAATGTAAGGGGGGCACAGTAAAATGAGTGAAGACCAGGCTGAAATGATGAGCTGTAATAAGACCATGAACCCTTCCGAAATCCAAAGGGCAATTTTGACTCTGGTTGAGCAATAGAAAGTCATGAAAATGATGGAAGAGGAAGCTGATATGACTGCTCCCTGGAGTGAGAAACTAGTCAGCTATCCTGAAATTTAGCAAGAAGAGATTTAGGATGACTGTAAAAGAAAGACCTGCAGTAGTCAAGAGAAAGCATGATTAATGCATGGGTAACATTTTGAGCAAAGGTTGAGGAATTTGTTATGAACAAATTCTGTCAACAGTGTTCTGAAACTGATCAATAGCAGACAAGCAGGGTTTGTAGAGGAGACACAATTCCTTTTGTTAGAGCAGATGATTTGTTTGTTGGATATGCAGCTGCAAAAGGAAAGGAACATGCAATGTCAAAAATGAAGCCAAGTTTTCATACTGCACAAAGAAAGTAAAGATCATACATAAAGATCATGGAAGCACAAGCACAAAAGGTATATCTTAGATGACAGTATGCCTGAAACAGTTGTTGCAGAACTATTACCAGAGAGACAAGAGGAGAGAAATCCCAGCATTGTGTCACCTGGAATGCTGATGTGCCCTATAAATGCAAACTGCACTGGGATTTAAGCACCTCTGAGCACCTCAGATCTCTTCCAGCGTAAACATTTTACGGCTTATGCTTCTCTGCCAGGTTAATTAAGGTTGCAACTGGAATGTCCCACGTAAGGGTAAGGAAAGGAAAGATATCAATATCTCCACCACAATAAAAACAGACTCTACCAAAAAGCAGGCAGGAATCACAGCAACAGTGGAAATAATGACAGGGAAAGGGAGCAGCGCAAGCTGTCAAACCTAATGAACAATACCTGTGGCAATGCTGCACAAGGCACAGTGAGAATGTAAATCATAATTCTCCTTCCTCTTCAATGCTCTCTTCCTTAGCTGTTTAAATGTCTTTTCATTGTCTTCAGGACAGAACCCCCACATCTAGCTAATCTGGCTTTTTCTCATCCTGTACAATGAATATGGGGGCAAGGTAAAAGCAAGCTGACTACTGGGTACTAAGGTATCACACCTGAAATCACCAGTGGAACACAACACAGTTGAAATCAAGGGTTTGAAAGAATGAAACCAGAATCCTAGACAACTACAGCACCATTCATTGTGCAATGCATGTACTAACCTGATACCTTCCCCTTCTAAAAGAACAGATTATTAACACAAAGAAGATGAAGAATATTTAAAATACCTGTAATTTAGTACAGTACCTGAAATCATGCCACAGGGGAAATTATTTGTTCAAGAGCAGAGAATAGGGATTAATAGAAGAAAAATAAGATAGTTAAGGAATTAGCTGCAAGGGAGATACTAATAGTTATAGTAATATAGAAGAAAATGGAAAAAGATTACTAGTGGATTTTCTCATGATGGATTTTCAGGCTCATCTAAAAGTTTCATTAATGATCTGCTGAGTTGTGCTTATAAAATCTGCATATGACATAAAGTCAGTAATACCTTCAGTAAAGTATCAGGATTTCACACCTGTAAATTGATTGCTATTATTTAACATATAGACTAATAAAAAAAAAGGATTGAAATTACCTAAATGAAATAATATAAAGTGCATAGTAATATATTCCAGGATTAAGAGATCAAACTTCTGCTTTTGTAAGTGTTAAGTGACGACAAGATGACTGTGGCCCCAAAATACAATACTGTTATGAAAAGAACAACGGCAGTGTGCGGGTACATCAGTGAGGCTCATCCTTCAGCAGGTAATGAGCACTGGGCACACAGCTGGCAGGTCTCATCTGAAAGAGATTTTACATTCCTAGACATCCATGGGCAAGAAAGACACATTGAGACTTCAACTGCTCACTCAGTGTCAGTAAAAACAATTCTGATTGGTAGCACATCCTCATTTACTTCCCTATTTCATCAGTTGTTGAATTTAAGTTCATTAAGATGATCTTAGCATGCAGGGGAGCGTAGGCAGTGCATTAGGAAATACAAGACAAATAAAGAAAAGGTCAAGAGGCAGAACCAGCTCCAGCTGACTGCTCAGTGGGGTTCAAAAAAGGGAGAGAAGGCACGTTCACTTATCATGCAGACACACGTGAGATATGTAACATCTCACCCAGGAATCCTTTTGCCTTAGTAAATGATTTTTTTCTCGTACATATTTGCAATCCAAAATGTGAGTTTTGAAGGACAGTTTGGCACTGCTGTGATGGGCTGGCTGCTGCCCAGAACACCCTTTATAGGCCATAAAATCTGATCTGGGCAGGCTGACATGGGTGAAGGAAAACAATTATTGAATTGACTGTTTCTTTTTGCTGGGTTTTTGTTGAAGGAGAGCTGGACTTGACATAGTACAGGAAGTTGGCTAAAGAAACTTAACCTGAAAATATACACTAACATATGTGGAAATATATTTGTTTCTTCTGTGACTAACATGTTCTTTGTCTACCAATAAGCTTTGTTTTAGGATAAAGCAACAAACACAAGGGATTTTTATGTGGGAATTTCTAGTTCTCTGATTCCTATTGGAGATAAATAACAACATAGCAAAAACAATCATGGATTTGGGAAGAGGTAGAAAAAATCTAGATTTGGCTAGAAAATTGTCTCTGGGTTAAGGCATGAAAGTGGGAAGTACCAAGGCAAGCTTTTAGTTGTACCTCTAACTCTGTCACAAATTACTTCCATGACCTTGACTAAATCTCTTAAGCTCCCTGTGTAATGGTATGATCATCTATAAAAAGGGGATGCTAAGAGTTACCTGCCTCACAAGAAGGTACAGGTTTAAATCAGTTAATCTGTGATATGACATGTGTGGACACATTTCTACAAGAGAAGGCACATTATCATCCCTTAAACTAAGCATTAAACAAAAAGGCTAAATAATTAGAAGATTATAACTGAAAAAAATTCTTGACCTGACAGAATTTGTAAAAAGTAAAAAATAAATGTATAAGATGATTACTTTTATCATAAACAGAAGCGTATGACAAAGATGGAGAAAATAGCTCATAAGAACACCGACAAGTGACAAAAGACAAACAACCAAAACTTGATCTTTCAGGTCTGTACTTGAAAAACGGTTTAGAATAAAAAAATAGGTGTCATGCAGTTTTGTGTATGCAAAAATGTCCTCCACTTCTAATGAATATTCCAATAATAATGTGCAATGCTATATAGGAAACAAACTAGAACAGAGTCATCTTGAGTATACATTTCCATTCAACTAATTTCAAGTCAAGAGAGACAGACCTGGATTATTTTCTGATAATTCTTGAGTTGAAGCATATCTATGTGAAAAATGGACCACTTGGGTCAAAGCGATGAGCCTGTCTCTTTTACAGTCCATTCTTTCTTAATTTGTGAAGTTCCAGCTTGAACAAACTGCTATTTCAACCTGAACTCAGGGAAATGAAATAGTTGTTAGATGTTCTAGTCCACAATCTGCAGCAATGACAAAGCTTTGCACTAATACCTGCCCATTTGCCTATGCAAAGCACACACTCAATGCTGAACATTCAGCCCATGGAGTTTCAGGTGTGTTTAGGTTCAATAGAATATAGTACTACATAACTTGGAAATACCTCAAAATTACAAAGAACTTCTCTTATATAGTTACAGCTGTAGAAAATGTTGCTACAGGTTTATGACTAAGAAAATAATATGTTCTTGATGTATTCCTTAGGTATGTCCTTTATTAATTATGCACCAACAAATTTCTGGTTGTTTTGGATGTGGGAAAAAGATGAGAAGATCTTTGAAAGCTGGAAAGTTCACGTTTTTAATGTAAAAATATTTTTTATGGTTCTTACATATAAAATCAATCATAATAAATAAACAAATAAATAAAAATCATCCGTATCTGCATGAGGAATTTATAGCAGAGTGGGAGAAAAGACATTTGCAACAGTCAGCAGGCATTCTGATTTACAGAATTCAATGCAGTTGCGTGACAGCACAGATACTGTGTACAGAAAAGTGAAAGGGATTGATTTAGAAAGGTTGTTACACAGCAAAAAAGCACACATTCACAGAGAACAACTGTCAAAAGACAGAACAATTAGAAATGAAGGCAAGCATTACAAGAGACATTTATTTAGTCAAAGGTTAGATTACTGTGCACGCAAATAGAAGATGCAGTTGTGAAATTATTCAACTGTAAGTTCTACATTAGCAAGAAAAATTCAAGGGTGTGAAGTAGACACAGAGTAGGACTAGAACAGGAATTAGGATAGATGAGATCCTGTCAACCCATTCTGAAATATTACCTTGGATCCCTTTTGAATGTATGAAACAAAGGGGTCTGTGAAATTGGGTAAACAGACTGTTTATTCATAACAAATATGTAAAATCCAGGGGTATTGCAAACATAAAGATGCCAAAGAAAAAGAAACAATGCACAACATAACACATGGAACTACACAAGGAGAAAGCATGGAAAGAACAAAATGAAATTCACAGGACAAAGTATAGCAATATTATTTAGAAGAAGTCCCATTCACATCCATTTCATAATGACATTGAGTCATTGGAAAATTTTCAATGTTAAAAGGACTTTTAAATGATAGCAGATAGGTAAATGTAAATTCAAATATATATCCACTCCATTACCATAGTATCTCAACTAATTTTTGTCCTTGCACCCTGCAGTAACCAGAAAGATGAAACACAAAGATGTTGATTCTCAGGGCTACCTAAATTTCATGAAGCACAAACAAGCCACCTTTATGTTCAAGTGTGTTCTTTCAGTGAATATCAGAGCAAATTCCAAGACTGTAAATCCATACATTCCCTCTCTCTCAAAGCAAGTCACAGGGTTCCCAAGCTACCTTGCTGTGACAGCTTTTCAGAGAGGCTGTTGCTATGTCCAGTCTCTCTGTAATACTCCCTGTGCCAAAATATCTGAGGTTATTTTACCAGGGAGGAATAGCTACCCAATGGCTCTCAAACCCACCAACACCTACGGCTGAAACTGAGCAGACTACTCATTTACTCTGGCAGCATCTGGAACAACGTTACTCCAGGAATGATACATTCCCTTCCACTAAATTGGCTTCAGGCAGGGAGGCCCAACAGACACACAGATGCCCACCCCAGGACATGTGTGGGGCTGAGGCAGCTTTGAGCTGCAGAAGCTCACAAAGCAAAAACCAGAGGCATTTTCATACTCCTCACATGGGACTATGAGATTGTGCTTAGAATGGTCCTGCATGATGATGTCATCTATAAACTGTAGGAAAGACAGACAAAGAAAAGGCAAAATGACTAAAGAACTGAAAGGAGTAAGAGCAGACAGAAGGTTGTAAGAGCTCAGGCTCGATGTCTAAGCCATTAACAAAATCTTTTCTTTTACATACATGCATCTGAAGAAAAGCTTTTCAAATGGATCAGTTACTGAAGAAACAAAAGATGTTCTCCTCTGTGATGGCAAGATCCATTTGAGTTTAGTCCAGCAGCTGTTCGACCTGCCTGTTATTGAAATGAAACACGGTATGTTCTTTATATTTCTGCTATCTGGTTTCACCTGAGATTTTTAGCATAAAAGAGACATTTGTGATGGAATAATTTCCCCAGATTTTAGTAAAATGAGCTAACTAACTTTTTTTGGCAAGTGTGTGTGTTTTCCCTTGTTTAAAATACAGCAGAGTCTCTTAAAATCATTTAAATGCTAAGTAACTGCAAAACTACCTATTAGCAGAGTAATATGTTAGGTGCCTCTGCAAAGGAAGGCTGAGAAAATAATCACCTGGAATAATGACCTGAGAAAGGCTGAGAAAATAAGTACCCTGTGTTACCTGGAAGTAGAACTGCTTTCGTGAAACCTTTTGGCATTTTGCTTCACCCATCCTTACTAGCATGCCTCAGCCCAGACAACAGAGTATAGGTTGGAGAAAAAAAATCACTCTCAGAACATGATATATATATATATTTATGTATCAAGTAGCATTTGGGATTATTTTAACATAAGATAAAAAAATGAAGCTCAATGTTCCTATTTGCCAATCTCCCATTTTTACACCCACCACTGATTAACTCATAAGGACAGATGCCACAAGGGGAACCCTGGCCCCTGACTGGCCCAGAATTGCCTTGTCCCTTTCTGTTCCTGTGTGACACCTTCTCAGCAACTCATACACTGCCATTTGTTAGCCATTTCTTTATAATGCTTCTGCTGGCTTTTCTCATCACAGATCCCTATGATCCTCATTCTGATGTTCCAGAAGACAAGGATATGCAGGTTCCATATTTTTGTCAGGAATCTTCCTTGACTGTGCAGTGCAGTGGAAGCATATATGAAAAAACTCTACCTGCTGTTGAGACCTGAGCTGTTTCCCAGCAGGCTTCTGCAGCAACATGATGCAGCACTGCAGGGAGAGGAGGAGCCTTTTTTTTGGCCTGTATTTTCAGCTCTTGATTTTGGAAAGAAATGCCCATAATAAACAAGGGGACTGAGAAAACCTATTTTCAGCTCTATAGAACTGCTGAATATTTAATTAGGAGAACACCTCTCCTCAATTTCATGTATTAGACTTCAGAGATATCAAAAAGATAATGTCTCAGAATCATCCTAATGTGTCCTTCTTTCTGCTCAGATTTTCTGATATTGAGTTTGTACGCTTAGAGCAAAAAGAAAAACTGAAACAATAACCTTTCTAAAATTCACCAAAATCCTGCAAAATTATGAGGTTTGGAGCAGAAGCAGTTGTGTGGCTCTTTCTTCAGTTCTAGATGGTACTTGCTTATATTCCTAAAAGTTTCTTTTTACACAAGGCATAAATATTAAATGTGAAGTTTTAAAATATCACTCCCATCCTTTAATGCTATCTAATTAAAGGGTGTGTAATGAAGAGCATGCTTGTATTATAATGACAGCCTGGCAGTTTTTACTATGAGTAAACACTTAAGCATTAATAGATTGGAGGGAAAACCTTCACAACTGTAAGTCAAATTCATGTCCACAGCAATGCTGTTAAGATCACCAGAGTTAAAAGAGCAATGAGCTGGGCCTCATTGTTTGCCCTTTAAGCCCAGGACTGTAATACCATTACCTGTGCTAAATATAGTCTGTCATGTAGTGCCCTGGTAGCAGCACACAGGAATCTCTCTTTTTGGCACATCATCATAATAACTGTTCACAGTAAAAGGGTACTACACGCTGCACACGGCTTTTCCATTTAAATATTCCATGGGATATGCTGCCACACAAGTGTTATCAATGACACTGAGAATTTCCAGCATTTCAATGGATGAAAAAATTTCAAGAGTCTGACACAAAAGTGTGCTGCATCAATTTGATAAACAATGGAATATCCATTTGAACCACAGAACTTCCACTTTCAGGCCCACTGCCCACAGAATCTGAAGTCTGTTCAGATTTAGAAAGAAAGTATTAAGAGTAGAAGATTAAAGATTCATGGTTTGGAAAGACAATCTTCTTATGATGTAACAGGTGACATGACAACATACAACCAGCCTGGAAAAGTGCTTTGTTAGTAGTTAAAGAAGGGGAGATTTACCTTCTCCAGGAGCATGCTTTGTTACGACTGACAAAAAAGAAGTATGGTTCTTCATTTGGATTTTCTACAGTTCCTTTTTTCACATTCCATTTCAAAAACAGTTTTATATCCCAAAATCTAAAATCCCAACACAGAACTTGTCAGGGCTTTATTTCCCTCATATCCCAGCTAATGCCCTTGCTCAATAATGACAGAATCACATGCACTAAGGAAAGTGTGTCACATAAGGGCTCCCCCAATGCTTTTAAGTTGCCAAAGATTTTTTTTTCCATAAAGTGTCAAACTGAAAGAAAAAAGAAAAGAAAGAGAATTCACTCTTTTCTATGACAACTGCAATATCCAGCCAAAAAGAAAGCCAGATGAATCACTAAAGAAAATATAGCTTCATTTTTAAGCCAATTTGCTAAGAAAAGCAAAAACAAAGTGGGGGGAGATTTATTTTCAACTTCTATGCAATACAGAAAGATAACTAAATGGTTTTGAAATCTTTTGATTTTTAAATCTAGTCCCTTTTTTTCTTAAAAAAAAAAAAAATTAAAATGTCATCCATATTTTGTTCATTCTCCTTAGGAGAAGATTCAATAAATAATTAAAATACAAGAAATTTCACTGTCGCAGCTTTTGTAAATCATCTTCAAGGTGTAACTTTCTTCTATTTGCTATATGAATTTGAAAACACATGGAACAATCTTGGTTTGACAGTAATGAGATGGAGACCCCTACTCCCTTCTAGAACAAGTACAGCACAGTCATTTTTGTTGGCAACTTTTCTAGTTTTTATAATCTCTTCATCATTTGGGTAGAGCAGATGAGTGAAAAGGCTAAGCAGAAGTAGATGTCATTAGAACAAAAGTCAGCATGGAAAGGCTGGCTGAGTTTTCAGAAGATGAAGATACTTACAGCTTATTAGAACTAGCAAAGATGCACTTTGTGTTTGAACTTAATTTAAATAAGGGACAAAATGCCTCAAACCTTGCAAGACCTTTCAGTTAGCCCCTCACTGCATTTGCACAAAGGTGTGTTGAGCATGGATTGTCAGACCTTAATGTCATTAGTGTAATAGGGCTTTAGTGCACAAAAAGAAACCTGCTCTGCCTGCGTGGTCACTGAGTTAAAACGTGCTTCTACATTTACGTAACCAGAGCAGTGCACTCATTTCCTTTTTCTTGCTTCATTTTTGTAGGTTCTTCTTGGATTGTGCTCACTGCAGACAAGGACGGCTTTGTGCCATTAATATTCAAAGCCACACAAGAGATAATCATAAGGGATGGAACTGACAGTTCAGAAGTCTGTGGAGGTCACTCCCACAAAAAAAGCATCCCAATGCGGCCACCAAGCAGAGTGACATAATTTCTGAACAAAAAACCCAATGACCTTCTTTTCTCCTACAATACAGAGACATTCTGTGCTCTCAGACAGAGAGACTAGAAAGCTGTCTTCACCACTTTCCATGTATTGCAACTGTAAAATCTGTGGCATGGTTTCACTATAGCTACAGCCTCGGGTTGGCTGGACCCCAGGATTCCTTCTGAAGGACTGGACCTACAGTGAAGTTCACCACAGCTGCTGTTATTAATGGCTGTCATGGACTGGAGCAGAGAGACTATTGTCTACTTTGATTGAGGTCAGCATGTTCTTGGAGGAACAGTATTATGCTAAAAATCATAACAACAAATCTAGCTGGTGCAGGTGGACAGTCTACATAAAACATGAAGAAAATACAACTAAAGAGCCTTTATATTCATTAAGGAAAACCAGGACAGGGGAAAAAAATACTTCAGGCTCTTTTCTGTTCCAGCTGGATCCCATGGAAACCTGCAACACTTTCAGAAATGCCTAATTTTTATATGAAAATACTCAATTACTAAAAAGGCTGCATCACTGTCTCCTGTCAGTGTCTTACACAGCATGAAGATTTATACATGCACACAGAAGAGAAAGAAAAAATCTTGCAAGATTAATTGAGGATCACAGACATTGAATGTAAATTTCATTTGGCTAAATGCAGGTGTATACACTGAACCTTTCATCTACCCTCCTGCAGGATCAGTCAAAAAAAGAAAAGCACTTCTTGTAGCAGATAATTCATGCCCTAACAGAGATTTCTAAAACTGATTGTGATGAACTGTCCCTATTAAATAAGTAAATAAGTGCCTGTTCCTTTCCACTGACTGCAAACACAAGCAGGGAGACTGGTTTGAACACAAACATTTACATTTAGCCAGGTGAACCTCACCCTCAGAGACAAGAGTGAGAGTCAGGCAGGCAGATTCATGGAAACCAAACCATTGTGATCATGGTGATAGAAATGGGGCATAAGGGAAGAACTTAATGGGCTCCAACTTTTCCTCATTGAAATGCAAAGAGAAGGATAAAGTAGAGTGAGCAGCCATGTGTGCAAGGGCATTCTGTACTGCTGGAACCTTGGAAAGGCGTGCCTGCTTCACCCTGGATAGCCAGGGCAACAGACAAGGAAGGACACTTACTTAAGCTACTGTTAAGGGTTATTTTTCATACTGTGCATTTTGGGCCTTGTTAATACTCCTGGGGAGTGTTTTTTCCCTTCCTGGGAGCTATGGCAAGCCCATTCATAGGGCACAGATACTAAAATCCAGTTACAATAGTTCACCCCATACAAAGGCTGGATCGAGACCACAGATCTATGCTCTGAAGGACCTTAATGGGTTTGGAGGTTTGGCATCAGTACCAGTACAGTGATGCAGCCAGGAATCTCCTAAGGAAAAATTTCAATTCTTGAAATAAGTAAACAGTTTCATTTCATTGAATTAAATGTCTTCTTCATGCAAGTATCCTCTCAGGGACAAAGGAATCATCATTCTAAATCACCTACAACCACAGGCATGCAATACAGTGGAGTATATCTGTTCTACCTTATTTGCAAAGATCTCTTTAAGCAGCCTCAAGAAGCATTCCTGATTGTAAAAAAAAAAAAAATCCCAAACAACAAATAAATATTACCTTTTAAGTATTAAACACATCAGTTATTGGGTTAATTGGATTCCCTGCTTCTTTGCATTAGAATTACGTTCAAGTGGGTATTTGTATTACTACTTCTTTAAGAATTTGATTTAAGTTATACTTTCCTTCACTGAAATCAGCACAAATCACTGAAATCAAATAAGTAACACTGAGGTTCACAGACATAGCATGGTGAGGGAAGACATGATCAGATTTCTAAAGGACATAGCACATTTCAAAGCAGCAGATGTTTCTAATCCTGCAAATACCCTTGAATAACATCCTTGTGTCTCGTAAGTCTTGGGTATTTACAATGCTTGTGTTACGACCAAGCTAAACAAAACTTGATTATAACTAACTAGAGTGATGGGAGGATATATTTTAGAGGACTACTTAGGCTCAAATAAAGGAAAAAACTACAATGAAATTTACCTCACAAATATTATCTTCTATGGGCGATAATCCCATAGTTTTGTCCACTCGAATTGAAGCCAATGAAACACAGAAAATGTTACAGGGCAACTCTGGGAAGGTGAAAGCCTGAACTAGCAGAGATCAGCAAGTATCCAGGCATTAAAGGTCCCTCAGAACTTATAACCAGACATTTCTTTGTCATTCTGTCATATTACCATTTTAGTTTTTCATGCATTACTCTTCTATAAAACAATCTGAGTGTTGAGGAGATCAGAAATTAAAGGAGATTCTTTGAACAACTATCAAAGTTGTTTGGTTTGGTTCTGTTTGGTGGAGCTAAAAAAGGACAAATTTTCAGATGACAAAACAATTGGTTTCAGGGAGTAACTAGCTGTAAAATTAAAAACTTTAGTTCTGTGATGCTTAATGAATTTCTGGATATGTTATATTTTGGTGACATTGTTTTCCATCCTGTATGATTCAAAGATTAAGTAGGAGCCAATCTACCTGAAGGTGCCATCATCACCCAGCACAAATAGTCTGGGGACAAACAAGGACTCCAGTTTATCCTGTTGGACACTTAAAATTTTATGGGAAGGCTTACAAAAAAATACTATACATCAATTAAAATTGTATAAGGTTAAAGCATAGAACTGTTTTCACATTTATGAATATGCTGTTATGTACATATGCTTGGAAACAAGCATTTAAATCATACAGATACACTCAAAAATGGACAAAATTGAACAAAGAAATATTTGTTTTCAGCTAATGATTAAGGAGAGCAGTGCAGTGCAGAGCTATCTTATCTAGTGTCTATCACAGGGCTGTAAAGTTAAAATTGCAAGCAATAAAAGCACTGGAAGAAGTGCTGAAGAGATTTATGCAAAGCAGAGGATAAATTTTCAGCTTTGGTTTGGATGGAGAACAGATGGAGAATCAGTGAAGGAGAGAGATAAAAGGCGACTGTTCTATTAAGCACAAGCTGTACAGAAGATATTTGCAAAAACAGTGATAAAGGCATGTGGAGAAAGAGTTTGTACTAAACAAGTTGAGCAGAGAGTAGGCTGTGAAAAGGAGAAAAGCATAGACTGAGAAGCATTCACCATCCTCCCCAAATGCTATTTACAGGGACAAAATCGATCAGTTTAGGAAAGAGGAGTTTTTCAGATCATCTAAATGTCATGAAGCACCAACACCCTATTTTTAGCTCCTTCTTTCACCAGCAGAAAGGACAGTCACCAGGCTAGACTGACACCAGAAAGGACAGTGTCCTCTGGGAGAATGAGACCCCTAGTGCTAAGCTCATGAGCAGAGTAACCCAGCAGGGAAGTCTGTGTTCTCTAATTAAACCAGAAGAGAGCTAGGAAGACTAGGAGCTTAAATTAGAAGTGGAAGCAGAATGATGACGCTCAGGATGCCAAACCAGTGGCACTCAGAAGTCTAAATGGGGTACCAGCTCCTCCAAAACATTTCCCCTCTGGGGAATAAACAACATACCACAAAGTCTAAATTTCCATTTTACTTACTCTGCATCTTTATCCAGCACATTTATATGCACCACAGTATATTTTTAGGAGTTGCTACAGCTTTACTTAAAAATACAAACTGCTTCAAAGTAAAGTTAAAACTCACCTTACACTTTCCATAAGTTGCCTGCTAAGCATGCAACAGTCTGCTTTCTTTTCATGGCTTTTTTTTGTATTGGCCCACTTCTTGAGAAAGTGCTAACAACAGAAGTTCTGTATTCCACATAGGTTTTTCTTTTTTTGATTTTGAAAACGGTTTCAGGAGAGCAATAATAAAACAATATACAAATGAAATCCAGCAAAATCAAAGTAATCTGAAATACTGCTGGCCAATTTATGATGCTGACTTTGCACAATGAAATATTATATTGTTATGCTTTATAACAGATAAAAAGCAAGAGATCACAGCAGGAAGTGTATAAAGTAGGCCCCGCATTGCCTTCAACCAGTTCTTCAATTTTTTCCTCTATTACTCTAGAAAAATATTTTCTATACTCATGTGAATTTCTTTAATATCTTTTCAACCACTAAAATAGTATCAATAGTATCATCAAGCCTAACTTGCTTTCCCCTGATTCTCATTTTCCTCTGTATTTCCAAGCTTGAATAATGAACTTATTTTTAGCTGTCTTTACTTTCAGGTTTTCCTGCCTTAACAGAAAACCACAAGCCCTGGACCATTTTCCCACCCAAAATGTAGCTGAGAAGTCCATCTCTCTAACCCAAAACAGTGTCAAATATTCTGAAGTAACTCCTGTCAGATGTTTATCTAACTTGTTCTTAAAAAACCCAACATACAGTACCTGGTAGCACTAACCCATCCTTTAGAGCTGAACTCATCTGACCTGACTTTTAAGCATGTGAAGTCAAGCAAGGTAAATCCCAGGAGTTATGAGATTTCACACATGCAAATATTACTTTATTTTCCATTGTCACATGCAACTGAGATTAACTTATGTATTAGTGGTTTAATGTTAATAGTAACTTTATATATTTATATAGATGTTAATTAGTCATGTTATGGTTTCATTTTTTTCCAACAGACTGAGGCAATTTCACAATCTTGATGTTAAATGTAAACTCATTTTGCTGAAGTTCAGTGTTATTATCTAAGGAACAAGGACAGAGCTTCCATCACCCCCCAGCTACTGACATTGATGTACCCCTCCAAAGTACAAATTGAGTCCAAATTGAGTCTCCAAAGAGGGAAGGATCCACCCCTCTTGTGCAGGTACCACGGCATCTCCCCAGCCAAGGCAGCCCACAGCCAGGAGAGCATCCAAACACACAGAGTGACACTACAGACAATTCCAAACTGAAACTGGGCAAATGCAAACCTTTAGTTCATTTCAGAGGCAACAGTAGCTTCCTTCCAATCAAACATACTAAATAAAAGGCAGTATAGAAAGACACAGTTCTCAAACATTATTTTATAAGAATAGTACAGAATTCACAATTATTTACTAATTTTAGCTGCCAAAAATCCACTTTAGCTGTGTAAGAAAAGTTCTGATGTCCTTATGGAAATTTTGCTGGAGGTGAAGTTTTCCAAAGCAATACCAGTGACAGGACTCCTCATTCTCCATTGGATCCCTCTTCATTCATCCTGCAGTGACTGGATGGAAACACACAGACCCAAACATTTATGGGGCTAAAAATACCAACCAAAACACTTTTAAAGTGGATCCATTTCTCAATCCAACCCACAGCTCAGCTGCACAGTTGTGCCAGCATAGAAAGCACACCAACAAATACCAACATGCCCATTGCTATCATAGCTTATTCCTTATATCTGTCATGAAAATGCCTCTCTAAATATCCTTTTAAGTGTTAATAAATTTCCTTTTAAGTATTAACACTTCGGAGCATTTTCAATATGGCTCATTGCATTTGTTACATTTCCTACCTTAAACAGCACAACACCATTTAATTTGTGTAATGCTAATTGCTTCCCTTGTTATCTTTCCTTCAGAAACTTAGTTCACCTAAGTCAAAGGAAGAAAAGTGCATTTTCCACTGCAAGTTACTGTCAAAGTTTCCCTTGAACTTCAAACTAGTCACGATTTTATTTGGTTGGTAAATATTCTTATGTTCATGTAACTCGTACACAGCTGTCATCTCCATTCCCACCTTTCCTCATTAACATTTTATTTAGATATCAATGATACTGTTATCAGCACAAAATGTAGCTACACTGATCTTCATTGATACACTGTTATCTCAAAACACTTGTACCTCTTAATAGCATAAAAGAGAACTGTGCATGATGACAGTGAGCCAGAAATGCAGGATTAACCTATGCAGCAGCAAAGATCAAAGAAGTACTTTTGCAGATTAGTTACATAAAAGGAAAATAGAAAATGTATCTGTAGGAGACAGAAGTATCTAGGACTGAATTGTTCACAGGCACAAGGAAGGGTTCTCACAGCAACATTTACAGAGGAGAAAAGATGGTGGCACAAGGAAAAGAGAATCCAGATCCTACCAGAAAGATTGAGATTTGAACAATCTCTTTCACAAGATATTGTTAAATGTCCCTAATTATGTTATTTCTGTGTCAGCTTGGTTCTGGATTAACCACAGTTACAAGGATGTGCAATTTAAAAGAAGATACTGTTTGCTCTGAACACGTATGCCTGGAAATGCCCTTGCAAAGATTATTCCAAAGAAACACTGTCATATTAAAAATCCTTATTTACAGCATGGCTGGTTTACACAAATCAATTTTAAAATGGAAAGACTCTTAAGAGGCTATTTGATTTTCAATATACATTATGCTATATTGGTTTTGTGTGTTATTTATGGTATACAACAAACTGAGAAGTCAGGAGGCTGATTTTTACTTTGTAGCACTTTCACAGCAGCACAAGAATATTAGGTTGACATCGAGCTTTATGCCAGTGTCTTTGCTCCAGGTCTGGAAGGTCTGTTTTGACTACTCACAGTTTAGATCCTTGTTTGGGGCAGCTGTCTGTTAAATACTTGAAAACTGTTCTATCCATTAGTCTCCTTTTCTCTATGCAGCACGACTCTTCAGCTTCTCTCACAGACATCCACCCTGGAACTCGTTTCTCTGCCCTATGCCAGCGTGCAGTGTCTTTCCTGAATTGCACCACAGTGGGTAGAACTCAGCTGAGGGCCTGTTTGAGACATGGAAAGGCACTGGTGCAGGTTTTCATACACAGAAAAAATAGCCTGTCACAACGTGAACCACTGCAGGGGTGATAAACATTCCTGTGTGAGTTTTGTACATTTCCCATGCTGTTGCTAGATGGACACGAAATGAAAAACAGTCATGGAGTCAGTTGTCAGAGCAAAAAGAGAGAGCTTTATTTTTTTGACTACGATTTATATAGATTTTGGACAATGACCAGGGACTGGAGGATGAGGTTGCTACCTCTCCGACCCCACTGGTTAAACTAAAAGTCTATTAAGAAAAAAAGGATAAACAATCCCTTTGTTTACTTAAAAGTCCGTAAAAACTCTACTACAAAAATATAAACATCAGAAGGCTGAGAAAGATCAGGGCGACACCATGACTTCTTCCCGGTGTAGGAAACAACCACCTGTTTGAAAACTAATACAAACAACATTCTGAGTCTCCTCTGTCTCTACAACAACCAGCAAAGTGTTGTCCCTGTGCAGTACAACCTGCGAGGGGAGGCTCCAGGAGCCCTGTACTGGCAGCTGCTTGAGGAGAGGTGTGGCAGCTACAGCTGCAGAGAAAAGCAGCAATTCCCACATTGTCGCTGTTCTAACACCCAAAATTTGCACTGATCTTCTCCATTCCAAGGCCTGAAGCCACAAGGAATGCCCTTGTAGAAGACTTGGTGCTACAGAGCACAAAATTCATTTTTGCCTGTGCTGTGGAAAGACTGTGACCCCGTCTGGCTGTACTCAGCCCAGCCGAGCAGACACAATGCAAGGATCCCATTCACACACCCCCCAGCACTGTCTGACTTCTTTTGACAACACGATACTGACTCAGGACCAGGCAATTTTCTGCAAAATTGCTCATCTTATATTAATTTCATCACTAATCAGCTCCCAGAATGAAGAAACATTTTTAATCTGATAATGAAAAACACATAAAACATCTGCATCTTTTAGCTACCAATCCTAGGCTTCACCACATCATATTTTAGAGGGACTAAATTACATGGTAGTGCCTCATTAAATTTTCCCACTAAGAAATACAATTATGAGATCAATTTGCTCATTCAGTAGTGTCCATAGATTGGATTAAACATATACATATATTTTAAAATTATGCTTATGAAGCTAAGAGAAAGTACCTTCAAATTATTCTTTTCCCTGGTAACATCATGTTCTTTAAATTTGTACAAGTTCAGTAAGAGCAAAGAAAAAATCTACAGAGTGCAAAATTAACAATTCTACATATCTCATCATTTCACCTTCTTTCCCTGCCATTCCCTCCCTCTAAAATGTATTCATAACTCTTCTGTCTCAGACTCTCCTATGTTCTTATTAACGTTGTGTTTCAACTAATTTGAAAAGCAGACACCCAAATGATACAGCAAATTAAGTTATGAGAAGGCAAATCTGCTCTCCATGCAGGGCCTGAGAACAAATTGGTGAGTCTGCTCAGTGTTTAAGGATAAGCCTGACTCAATGCAATCACATGTTTTTAAAAGCCAAGATGGGTGCTTTAAACGAGCATGACCACAGGAAACGATTTCTGTAATTTCAGCCTTTTAAACACTTCTTGCATAATTTCATTGACCCACTTTCTACCTTACAGACATCTCCTGAGGGGTTCTGCATTGTTAAAAATCCCCAAAGTCACAGACACAACGCATGTATCAGCAGTGAACAGCTTGGAAAGTCTGGAAAAGAAAGAAAGACAACAAGAGATGTTTATTTGCAGTACAGCTGCTGAGGAATAACCACTGTGCCCATGCACATTGTGGCTGTGTGACCAGCCATGGCTCGTGGCTGCTGGCCAAGCAGCCTCCAGCCTTTTTCATGCTGTTCTACATCTCAAAATAACCAGGCTGTGGTTACACAAATAAGATACTCGCTGTTGGGCATGGAAATAAACAACTGGTGCAATAAAAACTACCTGCACACCACTCTGACACTGTGGTAGGTTCAGTCAATTGCATTTCAATGAAAATATTATTTTACAGATTTTCAACCAGCTTCGAGGTTTTATGATATTGTCAGTTCATTTGTAGAGCTCTATTCACAATTTACATATAACACAAGTTACATGATGAAAAAAAGTCTTTAAAAATACTTAATTGTATAATTATATGCATAGGAAACAAAAACAGATATTTACCATGAAAATGTCTTTGAGGCATTCTTAAACTGAGATCTCTCGGTGGTTTAAATGTTTATTTCTCTCTATTAATACGGATGGTCAATTTAAGTTTCATATTAAAAAAAAAAAAAGTGAAATCATTACTGTTCAATTCTTTGAGACTAAAATTGTAATCAGAAAACTGTTTTTGTCTAATAAAGCCAGCTGGTGTCTCAGGGTCCCAGACACCAAGTGTCAATCCTGCTTGGCCAGACTCAACACTGAGGAAAATGGATATTATGAAGGCAAGAACAGATTAAACATTTGTGTAACAGAACTTCTTGGGAAATCGGCTTGAGTGAGCTGTTAGGTAAGCCAGCAGTGGGGAGGAAGGAGGGGGGAATGTCTTTTGCCAAAGGGTTTCAAGGCCAGGCTGGATGGGTTTCTGAGCAACCTGCTCTAGTGGAAGGTCTCCCTACTTGCTGCAGGCAGTTGGAATGAGATGATCTTTAAGATTCCTTTGAACTTATACCATTCTATGACTTACTATTTAAAATGGTATGTCCCTGAAAATCACCAAGTTTTAATGTGAAGATGCTCTGTTGGCAGTTTGTTCCAGTGGTCAGTCAGACTCACAGATGTCTTACATATTTGAATCTGCCCACAGCTCTTGTTAAACCTTCCTTCACCAACTTCAGAGCTTTTTTGTGCTTTTTTTCCCCCTCTGCACAGGCACTCATGCGATATGGCCAAGTCACCACCTAGTGTTCTTCTTTTGCTACGTTTAAGCTACTTACATATTTGACCTGGCAACTATTTTATGCAGGTTTTTTTCCCCACACCTTTGGCAACTCTTTTTTATGGCACCTTTTCCAGTGTTTCAACATCCTATCAAGAATGTGAGTTTTGAAAACGATACAATGATCACACTGCTCTGCAGTGCTGAGGAGTGGCAAAGTGGCACAGTAGTGCAATATAATTAACTTTTAAAAGGCCTCAGAGATTTATAAGGAGCTATGCTCAATGGAATAAATCAGGACCAGGTAAGTTGTATTGGAGTAGTTCTGCATTGAATTTAGATGCTTTCCTCACTTCAGTGTGACCACCTCATGGGATGGGATACACCACACCAGGGACCTGATGTCCTCCTCCTGGTGGCATCTCTGCTCTTCTGTGCCACTTCCTCAGGCCTCCCCAGGAGCCACATGGGTGTGAGCAGGCTGGGGTCCTGTGTGGAAGTGCCACATGGTGGATGACCCCTGGGGGTAATGGAAGTCACAAGAGCAGGACAATCACCTCCTTGGACTGGCTGGTGATGCTTTCCTTGACGCCACCCGTGCCCTGGGGTGCATCTGGCACAGCACCGACAGCTGGTCAAGGGAGGGGATTGTCACTCTGTGTTCTGCACCGGTGTGGCCACACCTCAAATCCCATGTGCAGTTTTGAGTGCCAAAATATAAACAGGACATCCAAAGGATGGCAAGGATATGGAAGGGAAGCCTTATGAGCAGCAGCTGAGGTCACTTCGTTTGTCCAGCCTGGAGGAAACTGAGGGGAGGTCTCGTGGTCTTCAACATTCTCATGAGGGGCAGTGGAGAGGCAGGCAGACACTGATCCCCCTGGCAACCAGTGACAGGAGCCGGGGGAATGGCACGGAGTTGTGTCAGGGGAGGTTTACGCTGGGTAAAGGAAAGGGCTCTTCACCCTGAGGGTGGCCGGCCACCCGAACAGGCTCCGCAGGGCAGCGGTCCCAGCACCAAACCTGAGTTGAAAAAGCGTTCTCAGGCACACGGTGTGACTCTTTGGGGTGTGATGCGCACAAGAGCTGGGCTCGATGATCCTCCTGGGTGCCTCCCAGCTGGGGATATCCGGAAATTTGCGCATCCCAGCCACCTGCCGCCGCTAGCTCAGCACCCGCGGCCCCTCCGGGGCGCTGTGGGGACCGGGGGCGGGAGCGGCGCGAGGCGCCCGCCCCGTGCA
>JBBMKD010000145.1:105766055-105818594 GCA_037834095.1 Argya squamiceps | reverse complement strand
CTGCTGCTGTGGCCGCTCGGTGCAGGGGGGTCCCTGAAGCGGCTCCTCTGCCCCTGGGCTTGGAACGGGCACAGCGTTTCGCCGAGCACCCGGCATGTGGTGACACCTGCCCGGGGAGCTGCGGCCGGGCCGGGCGCTGCAGGAGGCGGTGTGGGTTTGGGCACAGGAATGCACTGGCCAGTGCCAAAAAGTCTCTTGCTTTTTTGCTTTTCCAGGGCCCCTGGGATAGTGCAAACGCTCTTGTGACACAGGAATCTCTCCAGACGGCCCAGGAGACTTTAGCATCTTTTAGTGTCTTATGAGGCACATGATCTCGCATCTCCCTGCCATCAGTAAGTATTGCCCAGCAGTGTGTGGTGTTCTGAGCACAGCGAACATCCAATGTTAATTTTCCTGGAACTGGTAGCTGCTTAACAGGACTGAGGTTGGGTATAGAGAGGCCAGGTAGACGGTGGAGAAGTTGCATTGGAAGTGTCTTGAGTGCTCTCCTGTGAGGCAGGATTCAGTGTACTTAAACTTATCCCTGACAGACATTTCCTTAATTGGCTCTTACAGATTATGAAATTCATGGAGTGCCTTCCCCTCCTCTCCAAGGTAACCTGATTCAATGCTTAGCTATCACATATAGTCAGAATTTTTCCTTAATAGCTGACCTAAATCTTTGTTGAAACAAAGCTGATTATTACCATGCACTGTCCAGAGTATACCTGGAGAACAGTGGATGGATGTTCTGTCACTGGGCTGGTGAATGTTCTCAAGTTTCCACTCACAGTTTTCTCCAGACAGAGAAACCACTTCCAGTTTGTTGAGCATTTCCATCATCCTTGAACTCAGAAGTAGGTCCCGTGGAGGTGCTGTTAACAACGAGGAAGTGGAGTAATTATTTCCTTTGTGTATCTCCATCCCTCTTAAAACATTGCAGAATGAATTATTCTTACTTGGCAAGAATAATTGTGTATCTCTGTCCCTCTTAAAACGCTCCATAATGAATTATTCTCACTTGGCAACATATCTCACGTTACTGAAATATTCAGTTTGTGATTCATTGTAAGCCAGATCCTTTTTTGCTATACCTCTACCTAGGGAATTGTTTCTGGAGAGGTATCCAAGTTGGTGGTTTTGCGTTTTTTTCACTAAGTATAGTATTTTGCACTTGTTATTATGTTGAAAAGAAGTTACTTTGGTCATAATATAACTTTCAATCTTTGAAATCCATTCTTGCAATCCTCTTCTTGCAAGTTTAGGATCATTCACAAATAATTAAAATACTGAGTAGTGCCAGGCCCTGCACACTGGGATGAACTCTTCCAGTTTGACATTTTTTACTGTCAAAAAACTTTCTTCTTGTTCGTCATGTTTCCTACTAAAACCACAACTCATTCTGTGCTATGGCTTTACATCTGAACCAAATTGTGTGGAGATCTTAAATTAGGAAACCATCAATTCCTTTGAACTGGCTTTTTTTCACACAATAGGGATGTTTACAGCTCAAAAACTAGAAATTCATGTAAAATCCCGAAGTTTTCCAAAGTGTTGATGCCTTGGGTATGTCTTCTTTTAAGTTCTTTTTTTTTTTCTTATTTCCTCAGAAGAATCTGCTTTCATGCTAACTTTCTCTCAAAACTGCATTTGCTTTCTTAGAGAGCTTTCTGGGATAACCATCCCAATGCCTTATTCTCACACACTTAATACAGGATCAGATTTGTAGATAATACATTTATGCTTGGTTATACTTGTAAGGGATTACTTTAGCTGACTATAGATGCTCCAGGAAGCTGAGAGTGATCAGCAATATCTTGAGAATTGTTGATATTGAAGTAATTAGAAAATGTTCTGAGAACAGCAGATTACTGATTAGAATGAAAGGACTGGTCCTGTGCTGAAAATGCAGCGGAAATCTGATGGTAAGCCTATAGAAACAGCAAGGTTTCTTTCTCTTCAAATTGCATTTCATGGTGGAATCATAAAAAAAATAATTACTGGGCTGGGTGGTGTTGTAGGATACGAAAGATGAGAGACTTCAAATATTTCAGAAGGCAAAGAGCATAGAAAAAAGGCTTCATTGTCTAATTTTTACTACCTTTTATAAGGTATTCTGATACAGACTTAACATGATTGCTGAATAGGAATGACACCTCTCTAATCTTATTGGTTAAACTAGAGAAACAGCAAAACATCACCTGGAGAAAGATTGTTTTGAGAAAGGATAGTTGTTTGCCAAGATTGTTTTGAGAAAGAATAGTTGTTTGCCAAGATTGTTTTGAGAAGAAGCTTTCTTGAGAAATTTTTCTTTGGGAAAAGGTTAGCAGCTGCTAGCAGGCTAAAATCTCTGACCCAGAAATATCAGACCGACAGCTGGGAATTAAGCATAGGTGAACATTATGTGTGTATTGACTTCACTAGAAGGAAGAGTCCAGCACTGGCAGGGTCATAAGCTAAATAATCATCCAGGTACTGTCCTGTGTCCTCCACAGTAATCCATTTTTCCTTCTCATCCTGCTCTGTGTAGATGCTCCACTGTAAAAGCCATGGAGCTGGGGAAGGCCAAGCTGCTGCGCACCGGCCTCAACGCCTTGCACCAGGCCATCCACCCCGTGCACGGGCTGGCCTGGACGGACGGCAAGCAGGTGATCCTGACTGCGCTGCACCTGCACAACGGGGAGCCCAAATTCGGGGACTCCAGCGTGGTGGGGCAGTTTGAGCACGTGCACGGGCTGTACTGGGGCCCGTGTCCCGCCGAGGCGCCGGCCCTGCTGGCCGTGCAGCACAAGAAGCACATCACCATCTGGCAGCTCTGCTTCAATGGCCCCGACAGGAACAAGCTCCTGGTTTCCCAGCTCTGTGACATCAGCGAGCCCTACCCCGTGCTCCCCCAGGGCTGCGTGTGGCACCCCAGCAAGGAGGTCCTGGCCGTGCTGACCACCCGGGACGCCTCCGTCCTGCCCTCTGTGCACCTCAACAACTCCAGGATTAACGCGGACATCAAGGGCAGCGGCCTCATCCACTGCGCCTGCTGGACCAAGGAGGGAAACCGCCTGGTGGTGGGGGTGGGCAGTGCCCTCCACTCTTACATTTGGGATGATGCTCAGAAGACGCTCAGCGCCTGCTCCTTTTGCCCGATCTTTGACGTGGGAGGCTACATCTGTGCCGTGGAGGCCACGCAGAATTTACAGGTCGCCGTTGCCACCGAGCTCCCTCTGGACAAGATCTGTGGTTTAAATGCTGGTGTTGCCTTCGAAGTTCCATCGAGCGTTGAAACTGAGTCCTTCCCCTCGCAGTCCAGCTTGTGTGGGGAGGAAGAGTATTCCTTGGATGGAGGGAAGAAGTCACTGGACTCTGAGAAGCCCTTATCTGTAGTTACATCTCCTGTGGATCTAACTCACATACTTTCTAGCAAGCAGGGTGCTGATTCCAGCCCTCTGCTTCACCTGAGGCCCAAGGACTACCTGACGGGAAGTGGCCAGGATTCCTCACACCTCATCTTGGTGACTTTTGAAAGAAAGGTTACCTCTACCAAAAAAGTGAGCATCCCAGGCATTCTTGTTCCTGATATAATGGCTTTTGACTCCAAAACTCAAACTGTATCTGTTGCCTCCAATACTTGTAATGTTATTTTAGTCTATTCACTGACTTCATCAAATTTACCCAATATTCAACAAATTCAGCTGGAGAAAAGTGAGAAGCCAAAGGGTTTGTGCTTCTTGACCAATACATTGTTACTGATACTGGTTGGAAGACAAAAATTCAGTGACCCTGCTTTTCTTCCTTCTTCAAGATCAGACAAATACATGATCCGATTGATGATTAAAGAACTGATACTTGAAATGGGTCCTTCAAAGTCTGTGTCAGCTGATGGCAGCTCCAGTTTGAACCTTTCCAACATTACTCATGATCCCTCTAGGGATGTCCACCCTCTCAGCCATGGGCTCCTGATACCAGATCGCTCTGCCCTTCAGTCCCCTACAAGCCGAAGGAAACTCATTGAAGAAATCAAGAGTCCTGTTTATGATCAAAACTTGGTGCTGAACATCAGTGACTTCAAAGACAGAAAGATTTCCATGAATTTTCCTCCAGCTGTGGAGACTCTGGATGCTGAGCCAGTTAATCGGAGCGTGGCACTGTCTAACGCTTCCAACAAGCCAACGTCCCCAAAAAGGCAGCCTGAGGCAGCTTCCAAAATACCCAATTCTTACAAGAATAACCTGTTCAGTGAGAAGGAGGCGTGTTACTTTTTGAAGAATGTGGAAAAATTGTCTGGCAACTTCACAGAATTGCAGCACCATCTTTCTGAATTAACTGAGCTGCTAAAATCTGGGAAGAGAAGTCTTCCAGTGTACCCATCTTCTCAGGAACCCTCATTTATTAACATCACCTGCCAGGTAATTTTAATATTGGAAGCCTTAATGGTGAAAACTGTTTATGGCTGTATTTCAGCTCAAGTAACAGTCAGTAGGATTAGATTTCCATCCTGTTTCTGCAGGTGGTTATATATGGTTATAAATCCCATTACTCTGCAGTCTTCCAGTGTTTTTAAAGCAATGGGATACCCAGGAATGTGCAACTCCCTGTCCCCACCTTACACTGGGCCAAACCCCTCAGCTCTGCAGCAAGGCTGGGACTCCAGAGGACCCACATGTCACAGCCCAGCTGCAGAATAAAAGCCCTTTATAGAGATGTAGGAAGGGAATGCTTTTCCTAGGCAACTTCTAAAGCTTTTCTGTACAGAAATTTAGACAAGTGAAGATTTCCATGTGTGGGAATTGGTATCGATCTCCCGTTCTCCCGTGAGGAAAACTGAAATAATGGAGTCTGGAACAAAAGCAAATTGCCTTGGCTTTGAAACAGAAGTGTTGCTAATTAGGATTGAGAGCACCATCCAAGGAGGAAAGAGACCTTTAGGGACACAATAGGTAATTCCATTAACATAGTTTAAAAATGGATTTAAAGTGAAATTTCAAGTGAAAAACATATTTTTTGGCTGAAAGATTTGCTCTTGCAAATCTAGCTCATGCTAGAAAGGGTAAATTATCTGATTATCAAAACCTGGCAGAGGTCTACTGTGTCATTTCTAGAATTCAGATTCATAAACCTTAGTCAATATTCAAAGTAATTTAAACTGCCATTTTCCTTTCAATTAGTTCTTATTTTTAAGCTTTATTATTGAAAAAAATTACCAACTTTTGTAGCATTGAACTCAAGTTCAAGATTATATTCCATCACTCTCTACACTGTTTCCCATTGCAAACATTTAATAATTGTAATACCAGATTTTAAAAATGCTTTTCTCTGCCCAGCTGGGCATATTCTTTGAAGATGCTTTTTGGATTTGAGACTTGGGGCAGTGATGGTCAGGGGTGGGACAGATAAGCCCTTCTGACTTGTGAGTCTTCAGCATTCATGCCCAAGAGTTCTCACTTCTGAAGTTTTGGATCAGGGATGGGAGGGGGAAGGAGGGGATGGATACAGGGGAGACCTGTAGCTTTACAAGCTCCCTGGGGAAATGTCCCTCACAGGTGGAAGAATGGGGATGAGGATTGTGCTGTGGGTGAAGCTCGTGGTTTCTTCAGCAGCAGTGCATGATTTTCTCTCCTGTTCTGACATGTGCTGGATAAACACTGTTCCTTGCTGCTGTCACTCACTCATCAGCACTTTGACAGCTGAGACTTCAAAGGATAAACCTTGCAAACGGGCCTGAATGTGTGCAGCATTTGACTTTCTGTAAATGATGCCACTGCAGACACATCTGTGATCTTGTTTGGATTGATGCCATTTTAACTATACATCACAGCAGCTAATGACTGCTCCTTGCATTTTCAGAAGCAGCTTTCCAAAAGTGATGCAGATGAAAGTCGGGCTGTTCTCCTCTGTGGTGGCAAACTCCGCCTGAGCATCGTCCAGCAGATATTCAACCTCTCCCTTGTGGAGATGCAGCACGGTATGTTGGGATTCTCCAAGAGCACAAACACTTCAAACACGTTGCCAGGGAAGCTGTGGCTGCCCCATCCCTGGAAGTGTCCCATGGCCAGCTTGCATGGAGCTTGGAGCAGCCTGGTCTAGTGGAAGGTGTCCCTGCCCATGGCAGGGGAGTGGAACTGGATGAGCTTTAAGGTCCCTTCCAACCCAAACCATTCTATGATTCTGTGTGTTGTTCTTAGCGAGCAATAGCAATATGAATTTTCCATCTAGGAATTTATTCCAGGGAAAACCCCAAGGAATAAATAATAAAAGATGAATAAAATTTTGCCCTTTTTTTTTTAATAACGTAAAAATTCTTCTCTGAATCTTCTTTTACTGAGAAGAATGTTTGCATTATAAAAATAAAAGAGCAAACTTACATATTGATGCCCCTTATCAAGTAACAAATTATACAGGAAAATTGCTTTCAGCCAGTGTTTTACTTGTTTTCAGCTGCTCTATAGAGAGAAGTCTGAGTAACAAGGAGGGTAGGGTTGACTGGTGGTTTGGGAGTTCAGTGTTCTATATTTGAATCTGTAGGTCAGCATCTAGTCTTGCTTTAGGGAATCCTGTAGCACAGAAGCAGTTCTGTACACCAGCTGTGCCTTTCACATCAGGTTTTCTGTGGAGGAAAGTGCCTCTCTTGCTGCTGTGTTCTCTGCTGTCACCAGTTGATGCCATGCCCATCTCTCATGTGTATGTGTCAATTCTGAGTGTCTCACCCTGGGCAGAGGTAGAAAACACACTTTGGGATATGATTTCTCACTACTACAGCTATTCCCTGTGCTATATTCCATCTCCTTGCCCCCTGTTTCTGCTCTCTGCCTGCTTGCAGATCTCTGGACAACCATCCCAAAGCCCAAGGCTGCTGTTCTTGGCCATTGCCCTAGTTTTATTTCTCCTAAGGAATTGTTGATGGAATATGTTTGTTTGAAATATACAGATGCAAAGTAGGAATGGTATTTTCAAATCCTGAGTTGTATTGATTTTCCAGTTTGGTCCAAATTAAGCTAAAAGATTAGAGGGTTGTGTGCTTTTAAGCTACAATCTTCCTGTGACCTTACTTGTGACGTAAAGTTACATAATGTAAATTTACAAACAGCTGGAAACACTTCTCTGAATTCCCTTACCCCTCATGAGCTCTATTTTCTTGCTTCATCAGCTTAATGGATAAAAGTATAAAAATTTTCTGGTTTATCTGTATTGGTAGAAGTCAGGGTTTCAGATTCAAATTGTAAAAAAAGCTAGGGATGAAGTCAAATAGCAAATGGACCAGAGTTGTTGGGTTTGTACAGTATTGTAAACTATTCCTTCCTTGTATTTGATGGAATTAAGTATAGTGAAATTACATAATAAAAGCAGTTTCTAAATTGTCTTTATTACACTAATTTGTCATTTAATTTACTAAATCTCTTACTTTTTACAGTATCTGCCCAGCCTTAGCACTGTGAAATAGCCTATTAATACCTAATTAAAACCAAGTGTGAATGCTTATGAATTCTGTTCAGAATTTCATTCCTCCTCCTCATTTGAAGCCTGCATTTATTATTGTCTCATCTCCTAGTGGCAAAATCCATCTTAGTTGCCAAGTGTCCTTTATTTTTGAGATTGTACAACCTGTATCTTTTCATACTTTTTCTTTTCTAGAAACCTGTAAATATACAGCAGCACTTAATTCTAGAAGAAATTTGGTTTTTACTTTAAACATACCCTAATTACCCAAGAATTTCTCAGCAGCCACCTGCTTGTCTTGACAGGTTCCTCTTGGATTGTTCTGACCGCCGACAGCGAGGGTTTCATCCCCTTGGTGTTCACATCCACACAGGAGATCCTCATCAGAGATGCCACTGCAACAGGCTACAGTGCCCGCTCCTCCAAAACCTTGGACATCATCAGGTCCACTCAGGGCTGTAGATCCACTTCTTCTGAAAGCCTGGATATCACCAGTTCTCTGCAAGTCCTGAGGGACTGCTCCTCCAAGGCCTTGGACAGCATCAGCCCTTCAGAACAGCCCAGCAATAAAATGTAGTTTTTAACAGTGGTTTTGCAATGCCTGTCTGATCATGGGAGGCTTTTTATGTTTACTGTATGGGACTGCAAATTATGAACAGCAGTCTCAAATCTCTGTATGGTTTCTATAAATATTTTTGTTGTAAATTATTTACTTGATCCTTGGAAACGTAAACTTTTTTTATACTGAGCAGTGTTTTTTAACTATGCCTCTTGCAGTACAAATGAGGTTGAAAATGTGCATTCTTACAAGTTTCTGAGCTCAAGTTTCCATCTTGGTCTTTAATACAGTGGTGGTTTTAGATAATAGTAAACTTGGATAATAAAGAAATCTTTGAAAATGCTGCATTGTCCTTTGTTTCCTCTCTTCTGCCAAAGCCTGAAATATTACATTGGTGTTATTTAGAGGAGCAGTGCCTGCAGAAGTGCACTGGGTTTGCACTGGTGTGAGCACCAGTGTAAGGTTATGGAGTTTGGGACAAAGTAGGATCATGTGAAATATCCATATTGTGTGGAAGCCAGATCCTTTTCCCCTCCTGTGCCTGCCCATGACACCTCTCTGCTTCCTCTCTGGGGATTTGGGGGAGTGGTTGCCACATGTCCCATCTTTTCTGGTGAGAATATCCAGTTAAAGTCTGACAGAAGAAAATGTTCTATGGGCTTTTGTAGTGAGAAAGAGAGAAAATGCAAAGGGGGAAATTTAGAAAAAGTTTATGTAAGCACAAGTTTATGTAACATGGATTGCAGCACTGAAGAAAAGACTAATCCAAGATTGCTCCCCATAAAATCACAGCACGATAACATTAAGCAGTTTATCAGGCTTTCACAGTGGCACTTACTGTGTGAGAAGGCATCAGGCAACTAGATTATAGAATTGGAGCTGCTGTCTCGGGACTAAGATAATCTCTTTTTTTTTCATTGCCTATTTGGATATTTAGCCACTGTCAAAAGAAATCTATCCACAAAAATACGATATTAAAGATACAACACTAGTAAAAGCTGCAGAGCACTCAGTGTTGGGTGGTGAAACTACAAGTTCCAGCTTTTGATGAACAGGAAAGGAGGAAAACAGGTGAAATAACTTGGCTGTTGTGGGCTCAATCCTTTACATAACAATCATCTCTTCTCAGAAATGGTCACTGTTTATTACACCTGCCCTTACCAGAAAGTCACTGAAACCTCAGCACTGGGTGTGGGTTCAAAGCAGGCTCGATGCTGGGGATGGTCCATGTTTCTTCACAGCAGCCTGAGTCCTTTTCCATGCCTGTTCCTGGTTCCAACATCCCACTAACCCATGGGAAGAGAAGGTCAGGGCTGAAGGCTCTTGGCTCTGCAGAACACCCTAACCTTGAATTTCTCATGCCTCAAATGCTGCTTCCATAATTTTGTTATGTAGCCAATGTATAAAAATTAGCTGCTTATTTTGGAGTTGTTACTATTTGTGTTAGACTGCCAAAAGATAGTGTCTCCCACCAGAAGGGTGGTCGATCTCAGGTTGCACCAAACAGACCTGTGGAATTCTTCCAGCTCCCCAGGTGAGCACCAAGGACTTACCTGTGCACAGGGCAGTGCTGTGTGGGGTAACTGGAGCAGACACAGCAAGGGCAAGACACTTGCTAAAAGCTGTTAATAGTTTGGTCAGATTGCACTGGTTCTTCACGGTGTGCTCTGTGCATGTGGACAAATACCACATTTAAAATATCATCCTAGGAAACTTGGAAGAATAAAATTCTTATTTAAGAGACTTGCTTATTTCATGAAATCATGTGGGTTGGAAGGGACCTTAAAGATCATCTCGTTCCAACCCCTGCTGTGAGTCTTTTACTAGACCAGGTTGCTTCAAGCCCATTCGGCCTGGCCTTGAACACTTCCAGGGATGAAGCATCCACAGTTTCTATAAGCAGTATGTGCCAGTGCATCACCACCCTCACAGAAAATATTTTCTTCTCAATGCATAAACTAAACCTGCTCTTTCAGTTTAAAGCCGTTTCCCCCTTGTCTATTACCACAGGCTCTTGTAAAAAGTCCCTGTCCAGCTCTGTTGTAGACTCTGGAAGGGGCTCTAAGGCCTGCCCTGCTGCTTCTGCAGACTGAGCAACCCCAGCTCTCTCAGCCTGTCTCCTCAGCAGAGCTGTTCCAACCTTCAGAGCATCTTCATGACCTCCCCTGGACTCACTCCGACAAGTCTGTGTCCTTCATAAATTGGGGGCCCCAGAGCTGGACACAGGACTCCAGATGGGATCTCACATGACTCCTCCCTCACTTTCTGCCCACGCTGCTTTTGATGCAGCCCAGGACGCATTTGGCACAACGAAAGCACATGGATGCACATTTGGCTTTCTGGACCCTGAGCACACATTGCCAGCTTATGTGGAGGTTCTTGTCAACCAGCACACCCAAGTATTTCCTTTCTGGGCTGCTTTATTTCAAATCAAAACACCATTTCTAAACTTATGGGATGGTCTGCACCAAAGCTGAATGTTAAAAGAAGGTCCAAATAGTTGAAGAAGTACCAAGCCTAATCCAAGAATCCTTAAGAAAAAACTGCAGGGTTTTAAGGAATTTTTTTCTCTTATGGCTTTTCTTTCATGTCTACAAGTACCTTTGGGAATTCTGGAGTTGCCCAATCTCTCTGCTTGGCCAGCTCAGCACAGCTGAGAATTTGCCAGGAGTCTGGGCTGGCTGCAGTTTTGCTTCATCCCACACTGATGTCAGCAGGTACTTCTGTGCACTGAGACTCACAACCCAACACAGCCAGCAACTCTGGGAATTGCTGAACCTGTTGGATGTGGAAATGTTCAGATTCTATTCCATGACTTTGAAGGTGACCAAAGATTGGGTTTACTTTGGAAACACAAGGGAAGTTAAATCCTCATGGGCTGCAGCCAGTTTGAACAGAAACTTCTCAGCCAATGTAAACCTGTTACATCATCACAGTGACAAAATCTAGGCAGGCAAAAACATCCTCTAGGTAAAACAGATGAAATTTCATGATAGAGAAAACTAAGGTGCAAAGGAAATCCTTTTGATCCTTTGCTGAATGTAGATGATTCCATGAACATCAGCAAAAACAGGCTGGCAGCAGATGGGTGCTGGGCCTCCAAAGTGGAGCTTTACCAGCGAAGCTGAGCAAACAACCATCATCAGTTCCACGGGACCTGAGCAATCCTTCCTCACCATCTACAGCAGAGCACAGCAAAAGTGAGGACAGACATCTGAATGGTGTAGCTGAAATTCATAGTCTCATCTAAGATCATTTGGAGTAAGAAATAGATGAGGAAATAAGGTTTATTTCTGCTTCCAGAGCAAACACACGTTTGTTCCCCTACCATCCAGCAGTTCTGCTCCTTTCCAGCTGGGGTTGGAGGCTGCTGCTCTGTAATGTCCCTGGTGTGGTACTGAGGACCCAACCCCTCTGAAAAGCGCCACAGCTTAAAACTGCTCTCTCTTTGTTCGGCTCTGTCATGCCAGTTTGTGTCTTCAGAGACTGTAAATTCTCTGGTGCTATGTAGCAAAAAGTTTCCTCCTCTGCCTCGGGGACAGACAGATGCTGCTGCTTCATCTTTTGAATGAAGCTTCTCAGTGAGTTAGCATCTGGTTTTAGCAGCAGGTTTGGTGTTTGTGAAGTGAAAGCCATCTGATTTCATACTTTTAACCCTACAGCATATATGTGTTCTTGTGACCATAATACTCAGCACTCTTGCTGAGTATCTGAACTGTGGAATTGCAGAAAGTTAGAAAAAAAATCAGTGAAATTACATGAAAACAAAATTCCCTCCTGCACCCACCCATTGTATGAGTCCAACTGAGCTTCCTATCAGTCTAGAAGATTTCTTAAGGAAAATGCTGTTGTAACACTTTGAGACTGTTTTTACATAACTGTGATATGAAATTCATATTATGTATATGAGTGACCACAAAACTGCTATAAACTTTTGGATGGGACTTTGAGCTAACTTGCCCTCTCTTCTTCATCTTGCAGCTGGACAACAGATACCAGGTCTGAAAGGAACTGAGCTTCCCTGGTGGAAACTCCTCCTCTCAAGAAGATTAATTTAATTCTGTGTTTTCTGTCTACAGCCCAGAAAGGCAAGCAGAGAAGTAAATGATCAAGTGATATTTGGAAACAAACTCTGAACTCAAAAGCAGTTTGCTTTAAAACATTTTCCTCTTCAACTTCTTTGCTTGGAATGCTGAAGGTGAATAAAGATGAGAAGATGCAGCAGAAGGGATTGAATCAAGCAGCAATTCTTATAAGATTCAGGAGTGACTTAAGGAATTAGTACTCAAATCTTCAGAGCCCTTCCTGAAAACCCAGTGACCTGACCCAGAAGGTCCCAGCCTTTGGGGACTCCCCAGGGACAGATGTCTGAGGGGGTGTCCACCTGTCAAAGTGGGGGACTGGGCAGAAGGGATCTAATCCAGCTAAGCCGAGGTCGGTCAGCGAGCCCAGGGGCAGGGAGGGGACACTGAGGCAGGAGGGGAATACAGAGGCACAGCTGGTGGTGACAGCAAACCCCTCCATCAGTGCCTGGTGGGAACAGCAGCTTGGATATTGGGGTTACCTGATCACCAGCAGGAACTCTTAGGGAGGTGGGGTCACCTTGGAAGGTGTCAGCACTGTTGTTAGGCAGAAAAGCAACGAAACTGGAAGAGAAGACTGGGTGGATGGTTAGACTTGATGGTCTTAAAGGCCTTTTCCAACTGTAGTGATCCCATGATTCCATGACTGGTGACCAGCTCAGCTACTGACTGCCATCAACCAGCCCAGTGTGGAAAATTTGGGCTGCCCTCACTACCCTTCAGCAAGGACAAGGAATTGGAGATGGTTTGGCTTACAGAGAAATACCCAGTGACATATAACTCTGTTTTCCTTCTCTTTTCTTCCAGTATTTGTTGGAATTGTCTGTGTGCAGGTGCGGAAGTGCTGTCCCTTATGCACCCAGCTGGTTTAATTCAATCTCCCATATTCTTATTGCTGTATTTGGACATTACCTGAAGGAGAACCCCTGGGAATTAAACCTGGCCCCTGTTACTTGCAATCAGTGGGAAGGCAAGAGGTTTACAATAGATTACCATTTAATCTGAATGCTTGTCAACATAAGAATTTGCTTCTTTCAATCACATGTTCTGAACATGCATAAAGCATACACATCATTTAAAAGTGACAAGAGACATATAAATCATTTTACTGCATCAACATTGAGCCTTAAGAAAAGAAAGTTACAAAAATCATCTTACCCTGCACTTAATCCTCCATTCTTTTGACTTACAAAAATATACCCATTTTCTCAACAAAATTACAACATTATATCTCAGATAATGAAATAAAATAATGAGATTTTCAAAATATTACAATAGTCTGCTTTACTTTATCTACAGAAGCTTTGTTTTTTTTGCAGTTTTGCTGGTACCATATGCAAAGTGAGGACTGAGTACATTTCAGTGAGATAAAGATCACAGTGTCTTTTTGGAGAAGAAGAAATCAGTTTACAATCAACCAAGTTTACCTTCCAAGTTCTGACTGGGTGTTATGCAATTTTAAAGACAACTGCACAACTGATCTAAAAATAATATCTTAAGCCACATTCAAATGTCTCCACTCTATCCCAGCCAGCAGTTTCTGCAGCCCTTTTATCACTGGGCTAAGTATTCAATTTATATAAACTGACACAGACCCACTGCCTTGTAGCTACAGATTTATAGCAGCTGGAAACATAACCTATTAAAAAACATTAACAGCCTTTACTGGGCCTTCCAGTTATTTTAAAACATGACTATTCAGAAATACACAAATATTACAGAATAAATCGAATGCCCCCAAACTGTTCTCCATGATGTTTTGGAGTTATGTGATATTGCTACATAATTTACCTACTTCAAAGTGCTTTAAATCTCCTATTTCAAATTCCATCAGAGTCAAAATTGTAAACAAGCTTATGGTTTTTATTGTTGTAAACACATATGCCTCAGGCATATATATCTTGGTTTGTCCAAAAACTGAAACAAGGAAGAAAACAAAAAACCCCAACCTTAGATGGCAAGTCAACAGAAATCTTAAATGCAGTTAACTGTTACCCACACACACTCAAAATACATCCTTAGAAACTCCTCAAAATTAGGCACTTTGAGGAATTAGGACAGTTCATAAGGCTTTTGACTTCAAACTTGCCTGACAAGGTTTCAGTATCAAACTTACTGAGATGCTCCATGGTTGCACATGATTTTATCTGCCATTTTAAGTGTTCTTCAGCAAAATCTTCCCCAGTTTCCAGTCCCAGCACTGTGAGCCACTTCCCATGTGGCCCTGAGCAAATTAGAGATGACCAGTTCCTCCTGTCCTCCAAAGGCACTTTGGTACAGCAAAAAGGCACTCACAGAGTCACACAGTGAAGGCAGTGGGGTGAAATTCATGTCTTGTCTTGCATTGTGCTATTTTCTTCAAGGTGAACAAACCTCTTGAATTCCTCACTCTCCCTTCCAGATTTAGATATGTCTTCAGAGTCCCATCATTTTAGCTTAAGCTTGGAGCCAGTCTCTGGAGATCTCTGAGCCTGCACTGACCATAGAAGCCAAGAATGAACAGGTCTGAACTTCAGTGCTCCAGAAGGTGCCTGAGATTAGATGTGTCTTTCATTTAAAAAGTGTGCTCAACAGTGTAAATCTATAGTAGAAATGAGATGATGCATCTAAAGCATGATAACATCCCTGACTGAAAAAAACCACCATTTAAAAGGCAGGTGTAGCCTCATTATTACAAAATAGGTGCAAACTGAGATTTATACCCATGCCATGGTGTTTTTTGAGGCAGAGAGTCTACACCATGTGAGAAATGGGTATGGTGATTACTTAAAAGCCAAAATTTAAAGAATTTGAATTACATAATTTTTGGAAGGGAATACTAATTTTTTGTATCCTCAGGGGTGACGTTGATTTTGAAAATATTAAGTTCTCATTCTCTGACAGAGATGAGTTTACAGGTTTCAGAAGCAAGAAATATCAGTAAAGGGAAATGCAGGGTTCTATTTCTTACAGAATCTATAAACATAGATTACCTCAAAATCTCTTTAAAAAAAAGGAAAAAAAAGTCCTCAAAATATATCTGCATCACTGATTTGCTTAATTTCAAAACAAAATAAATCTTAACTTCATATAGTATACTTCAGGTTCCCAAGTGCTTTCCAAACACAATAGTGTGCAAGTTTTAGGTAGAGATTGTGCTCAAAATTCACCCCAGTCCCCAAGGGTGAAGTATATTGTGAGTTAATATTTGGATGGTGCATCATAAATTGGACAAAATAACCCTTGTGAGTATTTTCCAATGCAGAACCTTCAAAAATTCTCTGGTCACATTTACACTTTTTTTTTCCCCCTTAAATTACAAATGCATAAAATCTCCCATTAACAAGATCACAGCTTCCCATTAATCACTGAAGAAAAAAACAAACAAAAACCCCCCAAGCTCTCAATAGCTTGCATTTCTGAACACGTGTAATGTCTTTTTTAGCACAGTGCATGGAGATAGATGTATATTTGCACAATGGTGTCCTCTCTTGGTTTCATTACTGGCTGTGTCAGAATCATCCTTTCTCCTCTTTGATAAAATTTGAGCAGACAAATGACCTGGAAAACTCTCACAGTTTGTTGGTGGGATGTGAGTCTGTATTTGGAAAGCCACTGCATTCAGAGCTTTCAGACAGAGGTGTCCTTTTTCTGGCTGTTCGAGTTCTCTGTGCTTTGATGGCTTCTCCTGGTAAAAGCAGAGCAAATGATACATGAACACACTTCTGGCTTTCACTGCTGACTAATCAAGCTGAGTTTGGCAATCTCAAACAGTTGAGAACCTCCAGCAAGGTGTGGTTGCTCTGGACAATGACTGAAGTTCCTGAACAGAGGGACCACTCCCATATCAGATTGTTGACCCTGTTCCCTCCAGTCTGTCCAGAGGCCTTTGCCGTATCTGCCAACCCCACGCACATATCTTGGATATTTTAGGGCATGAATCGGTCCCAGGCACCCATGCTTACGTTCTGGAATTGACCCCTTAGCATGGAAATCAGTTTCCAATCCCAGTAAATTGGGATAATAAAATCAAGACAAAAGAACAATCTATTATTTTGGTATTTTATCCATCAATCTGCTAGGACTTTCCTTATGTATGTCCTCAAGAGTTGACAGAGGTGGATGAATTTGTGCTAGACAAGCTTTTCCTTGGAGAGGGAGAAAAAAGGAGGAAAGGAGAGCGAAAAGAGTAAAAAGGGAAAGAATAGCTCAAAGCTGACCTCTTTTTTTCTCCCACAATCTTTTCTGCCTACGCTTCTAAATGGTTTGGATGTTTCTTGTATCCCATAAACATCAAGAATGCAGTCAACAATACCACTTTCTTCTATATAAAAGTAAATTGTAACTATTCACATTTTCCCCACAAATTTAATCTATGTAGAATATTCCTCACTTCTGGCGTGAAACAATGTACCACAATAGTGCTTTGTGAGCCACTCCAGAGAAAATGTAAAATACAGCAGTTGAAATTTCTGATAAATGGTCCTCTAAGCAGGTTGCACTGCACTGCAAAAAAGAGATACTGGAACATGTCATTGTACCATTCTGTTAATAATTTGACTAAGAGAGCACATTGTTTCATTTTGTTGTAAGGAATATAGGGATTCTTTACAATAATAGTTTCCCCAGTATGATGAAGAGCTGCTGTGGGGTGTTGCTGCTGTTTTAGTGGCAGCCCAAACTTACCTTAACTCTTCAAGGGCAAGCTTTGTTTCCTTCCGACTTTCTTCAGTGATTGGGTAGAAAAGGAGTATAAATAAACCTAAAAGGATGAGGATGGCAGGGACTGCTCCAATGAGGAGTTTCAGTGTGAGGATCACATTATCTGACTGTCTGCATATCCCTGGCTTGTATCCAGCAAACCTAAACAAATGGAAACAAGTGGTGTGACTATGTCCAAAGCTAAAAGGCTGTTATTCACCTGAAGGCTTCCTTCTCCCCACCCTGACTTTTCAAGACTTTTCTCCCATTCTCCCTACACATCTCTTTTTTCCTTCTCCTCACTACATTTCAAATTGTGTTTTTCAAACCTCATTTTAGTGCTCAACTTCAGATAACTCAATTACCTCTGTATTTTCTTGTTATTAAAAATAATATTAAAGTTTTGTTGTTGAAATTGGTCAAATTACTTGCATACTTTTAAAGAAAGGATTGTGGAATCCCATGTAAGGAAATAAACTGCAAGTTCCATGCAAGTTCCACCTGAACATGAAGCAGTACTTCTTTCCTGTGCAGTGACTGAGCACTGAACAGATTGCCCAGAGAGGCTGTGGAATCTCCCTCACTGGAGATATTCCAGAACCATCTGGACACAATCCTGTGCCCTGTGTTCTGGGATGACCCTGCTTGAGCAAGGAAGTTGGAACCAGATGAGCCACTTTGGTCCCTTCCTGCCCTACCCATTCTGTGATTTTGTGGTTCTGTGAAATTAATCTGTTATATGTTTCCTATTAACATTCAGCAAAGTATTCAAGCTCTGCTTTAAAAGCATGCAAGTAATTTGACCAATTTCAACAGCAATAATTAACTTTAATTTAAACACACACTTAAGCACTCATCTCAAGATAGACAAATTTACTCAAGTGCTCAGAGTTAGGTACACACACTTCACTGATTCAGGGCTTCCATGCAGTCCAACAACTGCTGATATACCCAAATTCCTATTCCCAATTTGGGGAATGAGTTTTTCCTCTGAACATCCACCTAATGAAAGCTACAGCTCATTTGGCATCACTCTGTCTTCTGTGTTCTCCCACAAACATCTGCCTTGGCAAATTGCTAGGACCCAACTGGAATGCAATTGAAAAGGGGCTAATTGGGGAACAGCGAATTGTTTGAGGGTTTTAGCAATAAGCAGCTAAAATTCCTAAGCCCAAAATGTTCAGCCAAGCATTGCCTGTTATTTAGCAATTTCAGCTCAAGGCCCCAAAGCAAAACATACTGGTTACCAAAACCTAATCTGGAGCTGAGGGTTTGGTTTCCCTTCTAAGTATTTATTGTGTGCTGTAGCAGGGACAGGCACAGGCCCTTTCTGCCAGGTCTTGCACAAAGGCAGGGCAGGAGATGCCTGGACAGTTTCTCAACCTGTCTGGTCAGAACAGACAAGACAAAGCAGAAAGAGACCATAAGCCCTCTCCTAAAGCGATGCAGTCTAGGTGACAGGCAGAGCTGGGAGAAAGGCTGTTCCTGACTCTGATCAGGATCCAGGTCCCTCAAACCATGCAGGAATTGGTGATCCTTTCATGCTGAACAGGCCTCTGGCACCCCTGAAAGCACTCAAATCCATGTAAAGTCTTACAGGCTTTACATAGAGACATACATTATATACATTACATTTACATATCTACATAGAGATAGTCCAGTTCAGGTGCAGCAGGGACTGCACAAAGCACCTGTGTCATCTGTGGGGGACTTTCATCTGCTGCACTTTCATGTTTAGTTCTTTATTCATATAAGCCACTAACATTTACATGAATAATTGAAAAGAGGAAAATCTGAAGGGAGGTCAGGTTTTTCTGAACAGAACCATGTCAGGGCAAGTAACTTAATGCTCAGTTGTCTGGCCTAGATGGCACCAATCCTGTCTTTAGTGGTCAGCCATCTGGAGGTGTTGGCACTTTCAGGCTTAGGGCACGAAGGCAATTAACTCCACAGGGTAAAAGTGTTGTAACCTCAGAATGCTTTCAGAGTAGATCCACTAAGTGGAAACACAGTGTTACTTACTCCAGTCCTGTTGCAGAAATTCCTAAGCCAATTCCTGCTGACATCTTGGTAAAAAAAACATAAGAAGAATAGAAAATGGTTTCATGTCCTTTCCCATGGGGATTCTGCAGGCGAAAGTTATCAACAACATCAGGCAGCATTGACCTAGAAGTGACCAAGATAAAAGAAAAACTCAAGCCAAAATTTCTTTTCAAAGTCCAAACTTAATGAAATAGAGCACAGGCCTCCTCTGTTTTTAAACTGATTGATGTAGCCATGCACATGAAAGAATCCAGTTCAAAAGGTTCTACTCCTGGAAAAGAGGGCAAAAAATGTGTAAGAAAAGCATGGCCACATTTTACAGTATAGAAAATCACTGAAAGACCATCAAACACTTGAGAGGAGGCAGAATTTCCTAGTCTGCCTGTCATTCCAATCAGAAGTTGTGATATTAAAAAAAGAACAAACCCCCCCCCCCCGCCCTGTTTCTTAAGATTTCAAGGGACTCTGAATGTCTGAATAGTTGCACTCTGAAATAATTCTTTTGACAAGGTAATAACATTTTCAAAAACCAATGAAACCTTTTCTCTCTCTATTTCAAACAGACTGAACTAGGTAATGGAGAATTAAAATGGAAGCTGCTTGAATGTTAATTGTGTATTGACATTTTATTTCCAATATATGTAATCATTTAGTGTTGGAAAAAGAAAGATCTTCTCACCCTCTGTGCAGAAAAGCTTACATAGTTGACAACTAATATTTCGAACTATGTATTTCATGATCTCTTGGAGTCTTCAGGGCATGGTACAAACAAGTTATGAAAAACAGTGCTCTCAGCAATGGTCTTGCTTTCTGGTTAATGTGATCTCAATAACAATTATTTAATCTGAAGAGGAAATATCCTGCCATGCTCATCCTTCAGTTGTTTCTCCCCACTTATTTTCAGTCTTCAAGAGTAAAAGACCTTGAACTCTTTGTTTCTTTTAATCATAACCTTGTGTATTTGATCTATAACAGGGGACTACTCAAGCAGGGATACACAGAATCATGGAATAGTTTGGGTTGGAAGGGACTTTAAAGATCATCTCATTCTGGCCCCCTGTCATGGACAGAGGCATCTTCCACTAGCCCAGGCTGCTCCAAGCCTCATCCAACCTGGCTTTGAACACTTCCAGGGATGGGGCATCCAGAGCTTCTCTGGGCAACATGTGCCAGGGCCTCAGAGTAAAGAAATTCTTTCTAAAACCTAATCCAAATCTATCATCTTTCCATTCAAAGCCATTGCCCCTTGTTCTATAGCTACATGCCCTTATAAGAAGTAAGGTTAGACATAGTTTGCATTATGTATCCTCTACTATATTCTTAATTGCTCAGCATTAATTGATTTGCCTAACTTCATGATTCCTGAAGCAATGTTATCACACGTTGTATAGCTAGTAAGACTATTGAATAATTTACATACTCTCATGTACAAAAAGCAGCTACAGTTATGGTAGATCTAGTCTGTCAACAACAGGGCAACCAAGGTCACATCATTGAAAATAGCATCCACTATAAAACCAAAAAAAGATTCTTGGAAGAAGTGGCTCTTGCCATATTCTGCCTCTGTTAGAGGCAAATTCTATGCAGTAGTACATACAAGTAATGCAGAAGTACATTTATTTCCCACCTCAAATGTAAAATTCTCCTACCATGGCAACAGAAGAGATGCTGCAATGCTCAGACCAGAGACGAAGGCCACAAAGTAAGCCAGGATCAGGTTTGGAATGGTCACTAGCATGACTGCAAAAGGAATCATCCACTGAAGAAGAAAAGCATTATATCTAAGTTACAGCATACACTGCTCAACATTATACAGATTGTTCCCTTCAAAATACAAAACAGTATTACAGAACAGTTCACACAGAGCAATGTCTCACACTTCAGTATTTTGGTCAAATTGAATTTCCAAAAAGCCCTGAGACAATCTGTACTGTACTACCCAGAATAATTGGAGAAGAGTAGGACAAGTGATAGTAGTGTTGTCTCTATTAGCAGTATTAGGGCTACAACTGAACTACTAAATTAAACAAACCCAAGAGCCTATTTATCAGTCTTGAAGCCAACTCACAGAGCCTGGCCATGTTCACAGTCCTAAACATTCACGGTCTCCGAAAGACCTACGGCCATATAAACACTTTTTGTGAAGAGCCCTAAAATGGTTGTCTCCCAGACTGTGCTAGGTAGAATAATAGAATGATTTGGTTTGAATGGAACCCTTAAAGATTATCTCACTCCAGCCCTCCTGTCATGGGTAGGGACAACTTCCACTAGACCAGGGTGCTCCAAGCTTCATCCAAGTGTTCAAGCCCTGGCCTTGAACACTTCCAGTGATGGGGCACCCACGTCTTCTCTGGGCAACCTGTGCCAGGGCCTCTCCACCCTCAGAGTAAAGAATTTCTTCCTAGTATCCAATCTAATTCTACACTCTGTCAGTTTAAAGCCATTCCCCTTTGTCCTATCATTCCATCCCCCTGCAGGAAGTCCCTCTCCAGCTCTCCTGAAGCTTCTTCAGGCACTGGAAGGGGCTCTAAGATCTTCCCAGATCCTTCTCTTCTCCAGGCTAAACAACCCTAGCTGTCTCAGCCTGTCTTCATAGCAGAGGTGCTCTAACCCTCTGATCCTTTCTGTGGTCCTCCTTTGGACTCACCCCAGCAGGTCCACAACCTTCTGAGGCCGTGGGTCCCAGAGATGGATGTAGCAGGAGGGGTCTCATGAGAGTTGGAGCAGAGGGGCAGAATCTCCTCCCTCAGCTGCTGCCTATGCTGTTTTTGAAGTGTTTGGTTTTGTAGGCTGCAAGTGCACATTGCTGGATCATCTCACACCTCTTGTCAACCAACACCCCCATTTCTTTCCCCTCAAGGCTGCTCTCAATCCATTCACTGCCCAGCCTGTTTTTGTGCTTGGGATCGCCCTGACCCAGGTGCAGGATTTTTGCTTGGCCTTCCTGCACTCCATGAGGTTCCCAAGTCCCACCTCTCAAGCCTGTCCAGGCCCCTCATGATGGCATCTCTTCCCTCCAGGGTGTCACCTGCACCACACAGATCAGTGTCACAGCAAACCTGCCCCAGTCCCTCTCCCCCTGTCACTGATGTTGAACAGCACCGGTCCCAACACAGATCCCTGGGGGTGACAGTCCTCACTGGGCCCCACTTGGACATTGAGCCACTGGCCACAACTCTTTGGGTGCCACCACCCAGCCAATTCCTTATCCACTGAATGGCCCATCCACCAAATCCCTGCCTCTCCACCTTACAGATAAGGATGTCATGCAGGACAGTGTCAAATGCTTTGTGTAAGTCCAGCTAGACACTGTCAGTTGCTCTTCCCTTATCCATGAACACTGATAATTCTCTGGAGATTGCTAATCAGCTGGGGTGTAGATTTTTCTGCCAGTTAAATAACAGAGATGACCAAATGTCCATTTCTATTCTAGCCCAGTGGAACTACTTAATTTACTATTAGAGACAATGCCTTAAAACATCCTCACACTGCATTTCAAGGGGAGTGGCATTCAGTGGTATTTTAGACTGTAAATATACCATTTCACGGATCACCTTCAGTCTTGAATGAGGAGGAATTTGCTTTCATTTTCAATCACCACTTAAAAGCCATATATGTACTCAGCAATAACTAAACCCAAAAGTCAGAGTGGTTTACTCCACTCCCCGCAGCTGGATCCACTCATGACATTGCATGACAAGCCACAGAGGTTACCCTCAAAACCAAATTAATTTGGGATGCTTGGGATTTGTTTTCTGGCAGTAGTCATAGTCACTAGATTTCTTCAACTTCAGCTTGAAGCAATGGGCTTACAGGACTGAAAATCTACTTTTTAAAATGCTGATTGAATGCCTACTGCCCAGCTGTCCTATGCCCGTCATATGCTCCATCTCCCACGCCTGTGAACCACAGGCACAGCAGCACATGTAGAATCCAGAACCAGGGGCTTATCTACAGGGCTTTTTAATGATGGGGGATTAGTTTAACATTAAGTGTTTCAATCCTCTATACGTGCAGCTTGGGAGCTGAGGGTATGAGAAGAGCTTTCACAGAGAGTGATTCCCCTAAGCACTGCTATTTACAGTTGTGTGTGATAAGTGGTTCTGCGAGTCCTGGAGTCTAATCCATTATGTTTATGTTTTAAATGCATTTCCCATCTAAAGCATTTGCTCCCAAGCTAAGGAGGCAGAAAATAACCTTTCCTGACTGCAAGTTCCCAGCACACAGACAGCTAATCCATGCATTAGCCCGGTGTTGTGGCAAAATCGTTATTTCACCACAAGAGAGCACTCCAGCAATATCAGATTTTATGTTGTCTATAAGCAATTTTATGACTGCCTTATGCTCCGCATGGGGCACCCACTCAGAAACCAAAGCACTTAAACAAAATTCTAGATCGATAATAATAATCACTGTAATTGTAATTTCCTAGAGAAAGAGAAGCAGGGCCAGCAGGACTGAGGCTACAATGCCCCAAAGTCTCGCTCATGCAGTGGCAGTGCAGTCATGGGGGCAGTGCTCCCACTGCAATAAACAGCTAATGCAGCTCCTTCTTTCTTGCTTGTAAAGCAAATATTCTGTTATTGGCACCTGTTCCCTCGTCACAGGGCTGCTGCCCTCTGAGTTGTGAACAACATCCTACAGTTATCCCGTGCCTTCCATCCATTCCCTGACAGAGCTCTGCAAGGTGACCCTGCTGGGGTGCTGAAGGTGGAACTGGTCTCTGCAGCAGCATGTTATGAAGGGCAAATCAGGAAAAGGTGCAGGGAGGATGTGAGTGGAAACAGGATGGGAGAGTGGAAATGGGGCTGCAGAGCCAGGACTCATCCCAAGGCATCTCTCCATGCTGCACAGTGCTCACAGATGGCAAATAAACAATTGCATATCTGTGAGGAGATGCTCTTATTTTTACAAAATCCTGCAAAACCCACAGCCAAAAGATATTATTGGCGAGGATGGAAGCTAAAGTTGTGAGAGAGAGCCATCTTTGTTTTTAGACATCTTGTCAAAAGTATGAACCAAGAAGATGCCACAGTTCTTAAAACTTCTCATGACAACTTCACCTCCAGCCACCAGCTGAGAATTACTGAGTGTAAGTTCAGTGTTTGCCCCGTGAGGACAGAGCAGACACCTAAACAAACACAGCACGTGGAAGGTGAAAGAAATAAACAGAAGAGAATTATTTCTAGTCTGTTCTGGGGACAATGTTATCAAGGATCCTGTGTGGGAGCAGGATAATTCCTGATACTTCCAGAAATTCAAGGTTTTAAGCTTCTAGGAATTTGAGATACTTAATCAGTAGTTAGATTTGTTGGTCACCTCTTTTGGAGGAATGGGTAAAAAGGGAGAAGTTTCAGTGGAAGAAGCCCAAGATTCTTGTGGCTTGTCAAGCAGCTTCTAAACTCTTTGAGGGCTCTCTTCAACCTAGAATCACCTTAACAGGAAAAATTAGTCTGGAGTACTGTGATTTTTTTTTCAAGAAACTGAATCTCTAATCACATGTTCACCCTGAAAAATGAGTGAAGTTTTAGAGAAAAAAATAATTGCTTTCTTCCCTATCTCCTTTCCTTCCAGTAGAACATTCCCCAATGACAAACTTGGGAGCCTTAAACGATGTGCTTTTATTTCATAGTGGGAGAGTACAGATTAGTTGTACAGATCACACAAGGTGGTAGGGTAGAAAGCTCCTGTGATGCATTGTCAGACATAAAATCCATCACTGAGCACACACTGAGTCCCCTGAGAAATGTCTACAAGGTGAAACAGAGAGGTGGCTTTTTTTCAATCCATCCCCCACTTAGACCACAACAGTCAAGCAACTCAACTGTAAAATTAAGTTAAACCATGTTTACAGAGGTGCTGACAGGCTTTCCAGTCATGTAAAACTAAATTTATAGAGCCAAGTTGGTTGAAGAAGGCATTTTTTGTGGCCAAGTAGACAGAGGAGGAGATTTCCTAAGGAGGAAATCTGCATTCCCAGGCCTAGTCAATGGGCCAATACTGCTTTTGGCAATTCTCTTTGCTCAAGTAGTAAAAAGAAATAAGGATGGGGCTCGAATTCCAGATGCCTACTTCAAAACACATAACAATTCAGCATATTTGGAACTTGGATTTTAAAGTTACTTCTGATTCTCTGGAAGTCATTACAACACAGCTTTTAATTCCAAAAATTATAACTCTTCAACTCTATTCAGTAACTGTCACCAGATCCAAATTTTTCAGCTTTGTTCAGATTTTGACATATAGCTTTGGGCTGGATTTTTCAAGTCCTCCTGCTTTGTTGTGCACAAGGCAATTTTTCTTTCCTCTTTCATAAGTAATTGAAGGTAAACAGGGGGAAAATGGGGAGGAACAGGCCTATACAATAACTCACCGAGGATGATGACAGAAAATTGCTGCTGTCTGCACTAAGTAAGGGACTTAAAATAATCCATCAGTGACAAGGGCAGGCTCACTGAGCTGGCTCTGCAGAGCTGTGTCAGAGTTAAACTAGACTTCTTTTCTCAGGTAAGTCACCTTTTTCATTACTTCACTAATAACTGTCCCTCCCTATTCAGAGGGATATGGATGCTCCTAGAGGGGGTGTGTGACAGACTTTTGTTTCCTTCTGTGGGACTGAATTACCAATGCAGACACCTCAGCACCATACAACAAAGACAAAACAAGCCTTGCACAACAGGGAACTTGTCAACACGAGGCAATTCAGATCTGAATTTATAAAACCTCATGGAAGCTTAGTTCTGAGAGATTCAAATGAGGAGAATTTGTGCAGATTCTTAAATAAACTGGGACCTCCCTCCAGCATCAATCCATTTCTCTAAAGTTTTTCTTGGAAACTTGGAATCTGTCTGAAATTTGGTAAAATGATTTAAAACAATCTCTGGAACTGAGCAAATTTCACATAGATTGAGGTTATAAGCACTTGAAAGAGCTCCTGAAGTGGCTCCAGTTGTCAAACAAAATGAGCACAAGCAGAACTGTTTTTCTCAGAGGATTTGCTTACCGAAATCCCACATGCTGCACACTTCTTGCCAAATCTCTGCAGAAATTTCTGCCAGAAGGGAACACTCAGGGCTGCTGATACCTACAAGGAACAAAAACCCATATCTGTACTGTGCTTATATCCACTGTCTTCTTCAGCTCTAGAGCTCACGGACATCTTTTTGCCCAGTACATAAATCCCGAAAGGAAGGTGAACATGCAGATTCTTGTTTCTCCTCATACTTTGAGTGATTTTTAAAAATTAATTGTTAAGCTCTCCATCAGAGGGATTTCCACAGTCAAAAATCAGAAGATAGTGTCTTAAAATTTCCTTTTCTAATGTAAGTCACAGCAGTCAAAGCTGTGCTCAGTCATTGAAGTTCAAACACACTGCCAACAGTCACACTTTGTGCTAATGGGTTTTACCACACGGCCTGAACCTGACAAGTGATGAGTGAATTTAGCTCTACCTCATGGTACAGGAAAAAAGCTGAAGTGCAAAATAAACCTATCCTAAGATGTACTTAGAGTACATAAACCATACTGTGTGTCCCTTCTTGGGAACAATCTGTAAGACAAATTGTTTCTTGCAGTTGACATTACTGTTTCAGACACTGAAACACTCACCCATAGCAGAAACAACTACAAGCAACATAGTACCTATGCACTGAAGTACTGCTACTAATGGCAGCCTTGCACTTGCCCTTTATTTAAATGTCATCTAATTGCTAGTTATATTTCAGTCTTTACTTACTTTAACTCTACTGTCTCTTGTCTCTCTTCTTGGTGACCATCACTTGCAGAGCCTTAAGATAACCAGCACTCTTTTGTTCTCCAGCATCTTGGTTTTAATGGTGTTGGGAAAGGTACGTCTTACAATGTGGGAAAGGATAACTATACCTAAGCAAGCAGAATTCTACTTCTACATGTCAAGAAAAAGGATTCTTCAAAAGGATCTTTTTATCATACTGCCAACTGCTCTAGAGAGGAATCTTCATATTTCTGGATATTTTAAATATTTATCTTTGCAAACTGCCTAGCCCAGAGGAATTGTGTGTACGAATATGCAAACTGAAGTTGTTTAATTTCAGTACATAGGATTGGGGAAAGGGACAAAGGAGGTAAAATTCCAGACCTCCTTTCTAGAAGTAGCTTCTGCCTTTTATAAAAGCTGTAGCTTACAGATAAAAACAACAAGGAATGAATTAAAAGCTCCAAACCACTGTTTTTTAGAAGTGCAGTAGGGAACACCAGCTTTATTTCAAACAGACAATCCAAAAGATAGTGTAGCTTCCTAACAGCTCTGCTGAGACACAAAGCTCTTCTTGTCTTCTGTAATTTTGTGCCAAAGCCCAGCAAGAACCAGGTAACATTTGGGAGAGCAGTGCAACTCACCAAGATGGTCACCACCAAGTACTGGAAGTGATTCCGGAGGCCGGCAGCGTGAGTGCAGAACAGGACAAAGTTTCCCTGCTCCAGCTGTTGAATTTAAGACATTTGGTGACCACCAAAAGACAAAGGAAAATTTTAAAAAGACAAAAATTACATCACACTTCATATTAGTTAAATATACTTGGTGACTGATCTGTTAAATGCAGGGTTTGGGAGTCTCATTCTTCCCTCAATTACAACAATTTAAAAAAGCAGTAACTGTTCCATTATCACTGGAGTAACATGCAAATAATACTGGGGCAAGCAAGAGGTAAGTCACACCTAACAGAGCATAAAACTGACCAAAACAGAAAGCCCTAAAAAAGGATTCTGTCTTGAGGCTTTATTCCCTATGTCCCAATTGCCTTGTGTTGTCACAGCTGCAGGCTACTGCAAGAAACTGCCCTTAACTGCCCTTTCTCTTCCCCAGCAAGGCCATAAATCTTTCTCCAGAAGCTCTGACTCCAAAACAAGTAACATTTCAGCTGTAATAACACTCCTGCCAACTTCCTGTGGTAAAGCAGCTGGTTTTATATACACCCTCAGCTATGGGAGTGTAGCTTTGGGTCAGATACCTCCCTACATCTGAATCCTCATCAGATGGGAGGATCTGACTGCATGTAACTGTGTTATGTGACAGGTGAAGCCACTGCCACCACCATGCTTCTGCAGAACACCGGGGGATTCTGAACACCAGAATATGATGGAGAGCCAGCTCCAGCAATGCTGCAGAAGCAGAGTGACAGGAGAGGATTTAATACTCATGCCACAGCAGCATGATCAATTCTTGCTCCTTTGTGTGCTTGTAGATTACAGGTGGCCAATCACCTGTACACAAATCAGGATATCCAGAAAGTTGTATCCTGTCTCTATTGCCCTAATTTTCTAATGCCCTAACTTCCCTAATTTGTGTCCCTGTTTATGCTGCCCTAATTTTAGACATAGGATATCATACTCTGGAATTATGGTCAATGCATCTTTACCTGCCCATTCTTTTTGCTGATCAGTAATCCACTCTCTAAATTCCACAAAATTAGTGTCCTCCCCTCAAATAAAAGCAGCAAGTGTTGCTTATCCTGGCTCAACTGGAGTAACACATCTTCCAGCTTCTGCCTTCCCTCACACCTTTCCTTCAGTCAGCACAAATAGTGAAATAGAGAGATATGGACTGACAGAAGATCTTTTCCTCTCTGAGTGTTGTCAGCAAGTAGCTGGCTGCCAGTAGCAACCAGATGTGCTCAATATCCCTGCTGACTGAGTGGATGCTGGAAGGATGTGGTCAATAAGGGACCTTTCATCTTTCATCTTCTTCCTGTCTCTGCAGTTGCTCACAGTACCTGCAGTCCCAGACGTGAGCAGAAATAAATTCTGTTATTGTTTCTCACCCTTGGGTATTCCAGCAAGGACTAACAGATGCTGTGCCCAAGTCCAGGCCAACAAAAAAGTTCAAGTTGGCAAACAAACTTTTAACCAGTCCTTCCAAGGAACTTAATAATTCACCAGGACTGCTGGTGAGCACATCACTGCTCTCTTACATGTCATACTCTTGCCTTCTGTCCTGATACTCCCTTGATCAATGGTGCATGTGACTAAGAGTCTCTTGGCAAAAATGTGATAATTATTTGCTTTTCAAAATAAAGCAAACTTCAACTGATATGTACAAATTCAGAGTAAAATAATACATTTACAAAACTGAACATGTCTTAAAAGTCAGGCTTAAAAAGCCTGCTGCACTTATGGGCAGTGAGGGTTTCTTCCTGAGTGGCTTTTCTACAGCTCATCTCTATGGGAGGATGCACCACATCTTTTTGTGAGAGCCACATCCAATTGCAGGCCCTCATTTCAAAACGAGCTCTACCTAACTCTGACACAGGTGAGACCTCCTGCCTCTGCATGTCTTCATACTCTGACCTAATGCCTTCCATCACAAAAGACTCCACGAGACCCAGTTCAGCCACTGCCAGAGCAGTCACCTATGCAAAGGAAAGGGGCAACAGTTTAAAGCAGGGCACACAGAGGGAGGAACAGACAGAAGAGAAAAAGCATCCTCTAAGCAACTGAAACCACAGGAGACTGTGGGTGGATAACACAGAATAACCCAGACTGGGTCACCAGGACTAGTTCTTCACCTTTTATGAAAAGAAACCAAAAAAACAAAAAAGAAAGGAAAAAAAGAAAAAAGAAAAAAAGTCTTTAAATGGTCAGGACTTTGGCTTTGTTTCTCCTTTGTAAGAATCATCTCCAGCCACACAGGACCCCAGGCACCAGAAGAGGACTCTGATTCCCTACTGATTTACAGGGGAAGGCAACACCCCCTAGATCACCCCTCCAGTCACCAGCCAAAGGTTATTTGCATTTCAGACTCCCCCATGCTGGGAGTGGAATGAGGCCAACACACAGACTGAGAGGGTCTGAAGTTACCTGAACTGCTGTCGAGATGAGAAGAAATGAAGCTGTAAGCTTCACATATGGACCATGCTTCATGGTGAGTGCCAGCCCCTTGCAAAAAGGAATTGCTCTGTCTGAATTTAAGGCATAAGGATCTAAGAGAAGCAGAATACATAAAATAAAAATATTTTCAAAAAAAGGAGTGTGAAATAACTGTTATTAAATCGAGGCATTTTAAAATATAACTTACCATCCCTTTCCTTTACTCCAAGAAAAAGAACGATAATTCCAAGAAGATACACACCTGCTATGACCCCTGCTGCAATCATGTAAACTTTTGCCTTTCAAAAGGAAAAAAAGACATTTGAAATAGTGACAGGAGAATGAGAAGTCATTATGAAAATTTCAGCCACTTTTTGGTAAGCCACCTGCAAATGAAGAAATGCCCATCTGCATACAGCCAAATGCCTGTCTGCTACCTCTCTGAAAAATGTTCCCTTCTGCAGTTCATTTATAAACCCCACCTGCCTTAGGATAAATTCAGGGCATATAAGTATATATTTCTTGAAGAAAAAAAGAAAAAAAAAAAGAAGCAGTGAACAAAAGGGTTACTGTGCTGGCAACCTGAATGTTTTAAAAATTTGCTTATGTTAAGACTAACTACAGACATGCAGAGTCACCTGATCGAAACCATGCATCACCCACAGAGGTGTTTGATTTTCAGTAAGTCCAGTTGATCTGGCTACACCAACTGCAATCTGGAATTTCATGGTGGATGGGAGAGTCCTCAGTAGTGACGTAAACATAGTTACTGCAGTTTCTGCATTTACACATGATGATAATAATGACAATCATGAGTTTAGAAATCATACTTACATACCAGTGGTACCTTGCATGCTGGTTTTCCCAGTTATTTAGTGAAATATCCAAGCAAATTCAAAAATCTTTGCTTCCATTTAGCCAGGGGAGCAAAGCCTCCAAGGATACCTCCCACACCACCAGATCACATGTTTCTAACATGACTGACTGACATTTTTTACACTGACTTTGGATCAAAGCTTAAAAAAAAATTTTGCTTTAGTATGATGTAACAATTAACCTCATACTGTGTTATCAAAGATAGCTTATAGAGCTTTATGAAACAATGATTATTTCATAGGAAAACTGAGTTCCAAATTATTGCTTTTATATTGTAGATGAAATTATTAAAAGTTTAAGAAGTTGGTAACAAAAATGCAATTACAAGAATGTACTTCAAAATATAAAGACACTTAGTATAGATGCAAATATATTCAGATGAACCATGTAAGAATAGAAAATTTTCAAGAAAACAATTTTTTTAAGATGTTTACATTTCAGAAAATAACACGGTGACATAAAGGAATGCAGGATTATTCTTTATATGGAATAAAGATCTGGGATTTTTTTATATCAGAGCTATAAATTAAGTCACAGAGTACTTTCACACTGTTGGTTATGGCTTGCACAGAATACAGAGTGCACTAGTGGAGATATCTGAATCCACTTAACCAAGGCAATTCCTGCCTGAAATGTAGCTGAGCCAGGAGAGAAGGGGATGAAAAAAAAAGACAGTAACAGGACTCCTTTATGAATTTTATAATTTGTTTTCATGTATTTGTTAATTTGCTTGAAGCATTTGAATTAAATGCGTTTCATAGGCCATCATTAAATGTAATTTGAGCTTAAGGCATCAAGGATACTCATGGTAGGCCAAATAAGATTCTCTAACCCTGAACAAAATTTGTTAGCCTATCTACAACTCTATCAATACCCATGTTTCCAGTAATAAAGATCCATTCATAAGCTTATAGTAACAACTTCAGGAGAACTTAAAAATAACCATTTCTTCCACTTCCTTTCTTTCAATAAGGAGCAAAATAATATCAAGTTGTTCATTAAGTGCTTTTTAAAACTAGGTGTGCTCTTGAGCAGCTAAGAATTAGTCCTTGCGACAAAAAGAGTCAGGATCACACTCCTAATGGGCACTAAAAGAAAGTCAAGATTTGCCTTCTAAATATTTCCTGATGGAGGTACTTCAAGTTCAACTAATCTAGTCTTGCCTCAACTTGTAACTTAATGCCCATCAGCCATACAACCAAAATTCAAGGTCCATCAAGACCCAATTCAAGATCTCCCCTTCACTGTGCAATTAATTAGGTGCATATTCTGCTGTGTGTGGTGTGAACAAAGGGCAGGTTTCCAGTCACACTTCAGCTTCTTCAGATCTGAAAAATGTTTGTGCCTAAAAGCTTTTCCATCATCTCCCAGCTTTATTATCTAGTTTAATGGAAGATAATGTCTCTACCTATAAACTCTGGCTACTTTAGGCTATGGATTTTTGCTAGTTTTTCAAAATAAGAAACTACTTGACATTCAACTCATTGTGAAGTTTCTTTCTCCTACGTCAAAAAGGACAGGAAAGCACATGTCGTTAGACAGAAAGGAAATAAATCAAGATTATGTAATTTTTTTCCCTTGAAAGCCATTTCAGAGATTTCAAAATAGAAATTGGGGATTTTAGTCTGAAGCAGACACAGACAGGGAATCTGCTGTGCAATGAAATTCAGCTTGCTCCATGACTTTCAAGCTACTCGTCTTGATAATGCACAGGGGTGTAGTAAACACAGTAGTGTTCTACATCAAACCATTGTCCCAGAAGCTGAAAGGGATGGCAGGATGATGTTCTGTGCCTTGTTGAAACACATACTACAAGTTACCAAACAAGCATCTTCAAAAACACATTATTCAGCCATAAAATGGCATGGCCACTTAGAGAAATAGTACAGCTGTCCTCAGACTGTTGCCCAGATCAGCTCTATGAGAAGCCTGTGCCAAAAAAACAAGGATCAGGTGGCACAGAAATAAAGAATAGTATCTGGGAATGGGGGGAGGCAAGGCTTTGTCCCTTTCCTGGACCACCAGTGCCCATGCCAGAATATGCAAATCCAAAACACAGATAAAAACATGCCTTTAGCTTATGATTTTACTGCTGCTGAAGCATGATAATAGGAACTTCTTCACTGCATTAGGAAGAGCACAAATATGTACTTCCTCATTTGCATCAAACATTTGAGATTAGATTCAGGTCAAGGAATCTTCTTCATAGGGTATTTTATATACTGGTTGGTACTTGCCCTGACAGAGCAACAGATGAAAGTATAAAAAAGAAAGGATGAATCCAGCAGTTGGTAAATTGGAACCAACAATCTGCTGATTTCACAAGTGATATAGGAAAAAAAACCACTACACAATGTAATTGTTTCATTCAGGACCTGTTTCGAGACCACTGCAAACAATGGAAGACTATCAAATTGTGTTAACTGAGGTTTGGATCAGGTTTTAGGTTTTCCTCCCAGATATAAAACCTCTTTTGTTTCTCAAAAGATATAAAAGTCAAGTACGAGGAGATTAAATTATTTGTGCAAAATTAGAGGAAAAGCCTGTCATGGAAAATTAAATAAACAAGCGTGGATCCCTGGGTTCATTCCACATGTTAACCACTGAGATCTGCCCCCACTAATGGGCTGTTACCACCTATTTACTTTTAACAGGGCTTTGTACCTTCACAAAAGTACAGATTCCAAATAGGACTTAAGAGTTTCATTCACAAAATTGCCATTAATCTGTACAGGAGATCTCCAGTGGTAGCTCCTTTCAAAATCAGTGTTGCTGAACTGAAAGATCTTGCTGTAGCCACAATTTTTTCATGGAATCATAGAATGGCTTGGGTTGGGTGGGACTTTCAAAGATCATCTTGTTCCAGCCCCCTGCCACGGGCAGGGACATCTGCCACTGGACTAGGCTGCTCTAAGCCCCATCCAACCTGGTTGGACACTTCCAGGGATGGGGCATCCAAAGCTTCTCTGGGCAACCTGTGCCAGTACCTTGTCACTCTCATTGTAAAACAAACAAACAAACAAACAAACAAAAACCCAAAAAAACCCCCAAAAAACAGAAAAAAAGAAAAAATCATCCTAATATCTAATGTAAATGTACCCTCCTTCAGTTTAAAACCATTCCTCCTTGTCCTGTCACTACAAGCCTTGGTTAAAAGTTTTTTCCATCTTTCTTAAAAACCCCTTTTTTGTACTGAAAGGCTGCAATAAATTCTTCCTGGAACTTCCTCTCCTCCAGGCTGAACAAATCCAACTCTCTCAGGCTGTATTCACAGGAGAAGTCCTCCAACCTTCTGACCATTTTTGCGACCCTCCTCTGGCTCTGCTCTAACAGGTCCATGTCTTTTTTGTGCTGGGGACTCTAGAACTGGATGGAGCATTTCTGGAGGGGTAAACTGCTTTTCTTACTAAGCTTCTATAAAGTGTAAATCAGCCCCTAGTGACAACAAAGGGTGGCCACGTCCCTCCCAGCTGCTCTACAGGTTTGGCACCTCCTGCAAAGCTCCTCAAAGAAATTGGGGTGTCACACTGAGGAGGGGTTGCAAAGACAGCAAAGATGGAAAGTATTGTCTGCAACAAGGTCATTGCCTCAGCTCCAGCATCACTGATTCCAAGGAAGTTCACACTCATCCAGCTGGATATGACATGGCATTAGAGAAACACCCCCACCCATCTCTGTAGGATATTTTAGTGTGTTCCCATAGACACTTACTTGATGAGACAGGGGATCTGAGGGGTCTGGAATGCTGGCAGTGTCATGCCAGGAGTCAGTGGTGTTTACCGAGGGATTCACAGTGCAGTGGGGAGAGACATGAGCACTGGCCACAATCTGCCCCTGAAGTGCAGCTCCAATCAAGGTCCCAAGCACTTCCATGGTCATTCCTAAGGAATGGAAGCACAAAGGTGCACTGAGGATGAGAATATTGTTCATCTGTCTCACTGAAGAGAAACGTTATCAAACCATTTCCTCTCACAGGAATGAGCAATGCCAAGAACAGAAGAACTGAAAGGTCAGTAATAGAACAGTTTCAAGGAAAGAGAGTTTGTCATTTATTTTCTGATCAGCTTTAAGAAGAAGCATCCATGGAAGAGTCTTTTCTATGCAAGCTGTACGAGAAATGTGAATGTTGAGATTAAGAGACACAAGGGGATAACGTGGAGATCTTTCATCTTGAGAAACAGAGCAGAACTATTTTTTAAATGCCATTTTTCCCAAAGCAGGACTTGGAGTCATGACATCAGACTGTTCATCTCAAACTTGACAGCAACTTGTGAAACACTTATCTCATCAGACCTCTGAGTCCTCCAACTGTAAAATAAAGTGATACTTGCCTCAGGTTTATGGAAATAGTACAGCTACAAAGCTCTTGGAAACAGCAGGTGCTGTTCTTTATTGCCTAAGGCCAGAGTCAGGCAGAACTATCTACTTCAACCACAGAGAATGATTCAGATCAGTAATCCTCACCAGAAAAAGGGATCATCTAAAAAAACAACCAAAGCCTTTACTTAGGAAAACAAAACTAACCATGGACATCATCTCATGAAATCAATCAATCAACAACCTGATCAGCTCTGTTAAGGCAAATGGTGAGAAATCTGGGTTCTAGACCCTCCTGACCCTGAGGGATTTCAAGCCTACCGTGCCTGTTTCCCTGCAATATGGCCATATCCAGCATCCCCATGGCCAGGAGATAAACTGAATTGCTGTTCTAGCTACAAAGACTCTTCACACGTTTTGCATAAAGATACATTAGGGCTGAATGCATAAAGAGATTAAGGGTGGGAACAAAGCCTCCCCATTTGTGAGGGAATGGACTTCTCACTGAACCAAACTTCGGGCTTTTTTTCTATTCTTTCTCTTTCAGTGGCTTCCAGGGTCATATGCTGCCTTCTGAGAAGCACCATGGAGGATTCTGAAGGAATGCTTCCAGAGCAGGTGGTTATCATACTCCTTCGGGGAAGTGGCAGCCATTTCAAAAGCTCTCATGTTAATTCAAGCTTCCTGATCTATAAAAGCCTTCCTAGGTGACCTCAGACATGTGGCTTTCTGTGTTTCCCTGTAAAGGAATAAAAATACTTCACCATCTAATGGGAGGGCAACACACACAGACTGCGAGGGGTTCAGACAGTGCAGCAATGCAGGCTGAGTGTAGCTATGCAAGATCCAGTAAGGAAAAGGAAAGAGAGGCTCCCTAGGAGACCTGGACCTTTTAAACCACTGCTACTTTGCTCCCAAACTGAGAATGTTTATGAATGGAAAATCTGAGGTGCCTTGTAACATTAATTTAAACCAATGGGACGTAAAAAAAGCCCTTTCCCCAAACTTCATATCCAATCTTACCAACAGTGTTGCAATTCAGTCCATGCAGACAAAAATCCTGGCAGATGGTGGAAATCTAACCCCAGTCTGGTCTGAAGTGTTTGGACACAAACTGGTCTCAGTTGAGCGTGCTAGAGCTTCCAAAGTCAGGGCAAAGGCAACGCACTCAAATCACACCTTTCATTCAAAACACCACCTGCACACTCATAACCTTGTATAAGGCTCTACATTTGCATTTTATCAAGCACTTGTATAGAATAAAACTCAGAAGCCTCATTAGAGGCACCAGAAATACAACCACTGTGAAAATTTATTTTCTAAGCAGTAGCAAAAGCTGAGGGACAGGTATTCCTCAAAGTTCTTGCGTGCTCAGAATTTATGATGTATTACTTTCCACATCAGCCTGAGAGAAAGCTGATGTGCCAGCAGACTCTGCCTTGAAGTAGGTTATATTTTGGCCAGAATACAAGCAGGAGTTATGTTAAAGCAACTTTGGAACCCAGTATTTCTACCTTGCATTAATAGAAACAGCAGAATACAATTTATAATAAGCAGTTCTGCTTGTCTCCAGCAGAGGGTAATGGATCCTCTGATCCCAACCTTATTTTTAAGAGCACACTTCATATTACACAGCTGTTTTTCTTTAATAGTTGAAGAAATGCCTGAACAACTGACTGCATCCAAGACAGTCTATCAACAAGCAGAATTCCCTATGAAGCCCAAAGAGAAGCAAAAGTGTTTAAATAAAACACTTTAAGAAAGAGAAAAAGATTTAAAAAAAGGTTCCCACATAAGCATAACCATTACAAGAAAACTTTGCTCCAAACAAATATTATATCAACATACACAAAAAATACCAACATTTGGAAAGTCAAAACTATAGTTCATTCCACCACCTTAATTTGGTTTAGGAGAACAGCTGTACACTCAAAAGTTAAACCCTTTCTGAACAATAAAATGACACTCTAAATGTGCGACACCTCTCAGCCATGGAGTTCAACAACTTTTATGAGTACAAGTTTCACATGCCTATGAAGCCCTGCATGGGACCAGCAGATCAGAAAGCACATTTATTTGGATCACAGCCTCTGAAGACATAAAACCAGACAATAGAAAACACTAGGTACCTGGATTTCGTTAGAATTTGGGCCAGATGACTCAGAATACAGTCAGTGCCAAAGAATATAACACAACTGGAATCTCCTGCTGTTTAGTCCTGTCCTGTGACTGCCAGTCCAGACTTTTTCTTAAAGATAGTTGATGGTAATGCAAAATACAACTGTTCTGTGTCTCTGGAGAGGGACTGGGTTGCTCAGGGGATACCATATTTAGAATTTTTGACATCACATTTTTAGTACTTCTCGCTATTTCACTGTGTGCCTCTGTGGGTTTCAACATAATCAGGTATGTTGAGGGTTAGAAGGACTAATGGAAGAAAAAAGGGATCTTGCCAGGAGAGAAAACAGATGCAACAAAAAAACCCTACAAGTTATTCTAAAGCAACATTTTAAGAACAAGTTTAAGACACAGAAAAGTCTTTCATGTAATATTTGATTTTTTTCTCTTTATCTCTCTTAATGCAGTTACAGACTAAAGAAGGCATGAGAACAGAGCTGAAGAGAGCAGAAGGGGAGGAAATTGTTCTTGCATTCAATTTCTGATCTATACAGGAAATCCTGAAAATATTTTCACTGCACTTTTTTTTGTCTGATTGATTTGCCTCAAAGCTAAAAGTTTGTTTGGTTTTGGTTGTTGAAAAGCCAGAGATATGGTCTGGAAAGCCTCATTCTTTTAACTAATACACTCAAAGTGCTAGTTATATTACAACAAGATCTGCCTTTAAACTACCTGGTGTATGTCAGAATTAATTAAAAAAACAGAGATGAAATGAAAAAAGAGATTTCAGTTGGTGTGAACGTGCACACAAAATTCCTTTCCTTTTTGGTGAAGTTAACTGTCCTGGTTCTATGATTTCTCACTCTTTTTTTCTGAGAAACAGGTTTAGGATTTGAATTTATAACATGAAACACATAAATCAAAGGAAATATTAACTAAAAAAAAGAAGGCAACAAAACAAAACAACAAACTCCAAATAAAACCAAAACAACAAACTCCTCAAAATTCCTTTCATACTTTCTTTAATCGAATGCTTCTTGGTTTTTCCCCTACAAATCACCTTTAAATTAAATCATTATTCCTTGCCCTGACTTGGTTAAGAGTGATTTTTATTGTTTCATCTGGCTAGCAATAAACTAAAAAGAGTTTATAGCTAATCAGACAATTTGAGACAATTAAATATTAACGTCTCCTATTTAACTAGAAAAATGCAATTCCTTTGAAGACAAATTAGTTTTCATCACATATTAAAACATTCTTATAAAAGTCCAGTTTAGGGGCACAAATCACAAGGAACTTCCTATAGATTAAGAAGGATTTTCAATAAAACTCAGCCCCAATCCCCAAGTGAGAGCCCAGATCACACTCACGATAGGCTGTTGCAGAATCTCTGTCCTTCTGGTCTGTGCTGAGAAACATGGTGAGGGCAGAATATGGGACTTGGAATAACTATGGAAAGAAAGAACATGACTTAGGAAATATCAGGGTAAAACTGCTGTATTCCTTTGAAATCCAAGAAAATGGTTTAATGGGACCTTGGAAATAATTTAGAATATTCATTCAGAGCACTGAGAACACTCAACCAATTTTTTAGCACAAAGATCTGCCTTTTCTTTCTGGTTTGTAAAGCATGTAATGGGAAAACAGTCTCTTTCAGAATACAAATAATAAATAGTAAAATAACCAGAGGGTTTACCTTGTACTTGTGCTCCTTCAGTTTCCTTGGGAAAGCATCCTTCACAGAGAGACTCAAAAGAATTTTGCTTTCTTTGCACTAGGACACCATAATGTTCCTAGCTTGAGCTAACTAACAGGAAGCAAAGCCATAAAGAAATACAGTTTTCCACTTTATTCAAGCCAGAAGACTACACAAATACCCACAATATTTAAAATATTTGTCTAGTTATATAAATCTAGGAGATAATAGTGAAAACTACTCTGTCTTTCAGGACCATTGTGCCACACACTCCTTAATTTGAGTTAAGCATTAGTTAAGACAATTGCAAAGTGGAACTGGGACATGAACCTGCCTAAACAACCAAGTTCTTTGTGGTGTTCCCATCACCGCAGAGATCTGCAGCCAAATTAAGTTTTGCACTCTGCATCCCTCAGTGTTTGTACAAAATGCATTTTTGTTCACCTCCATCAAAACTGGCAAGTGTACAGTTTCAAAACTCTGCCATGGAAACCTTGTGTTTCTCTTTCAAAAGAAAGAGGAAAGAAATTATTTAAAACCATTATGGATGTCTTCTGTTCCAGCTTTCTACTGAGGAAACAAAGGACCTAGGGAAATATTCACACTTAGCACAGGAATGCAGAATTCCTAATCTGCTCCTGAGAACAGAAGTTATGAGAAGTTGGATGTCTAACTGGAATTAGGAATCTGAACATCTGTACAGGAATGAGTTGAGGGCACAGGGGGTAACCTGGATGAATTAGCAGTTCATTTACCAGAAAAAGCATTGGCAGAAACCATCAGCCAGCAGAGAGTTTGATAAAAGGGCATCTGCCTGTCCCTTAAACTCACTAGAAGTTGAAGTAAAATGCGTAAACAAGTTTACTAAATATGAATGCTTTAATATAGACAGACAACAGGCAAGTTACTGATGAGAACATCCTGCCCTGTAATCTACTTACAGTGGTCAGTGCTTGGAAAAGGCAGTGGAAAGTCAGATACCAAGCAACTCTTCCTGATACAAAGGGAGGCAGGTACCACATAAAAAAATAGGAAATTATCGTGAAGGGTGTGCATGCCAGCACCCTAAGAAGAAAATTAACACACATCAACAATCTCAAAACAATGATAGCAAAGCACATTAAAATTTCCTGCTAATAATCAATATAACACAATTTATTTTATGTGCAGTTTTTCTAACTGCAGTAATGTATGCTTTTAAATATCAAGTTAGTGTGCCTTAAATACACAGATTAATATAAAATATATCAATATTAATATCAATATTAATATAAGATCTATGAATACACAGATTGATACTTTCATAAAGCAGAAAAAAACCCCAGCAAATCTGAAAGAAAAGAGCTACACTTAAATTAATATCCCAATCAGACATAATTTCCTTTCACATGCACTGTAACTGCACACCTATATCACCATTCCATGGCACATCTCAGATTACACATTTATTTGAAAGAATCACTGAAAACTAAGTTCTGTTATCATGTCTTTGCATACTCCAGCAATTTTTAGATGAGTTTACTTATTATTGAGATTCCCTCTTGAAATTTCAGTGTCTTTGGTTTTCTCCTGAATTTAGACTCTTCACTGCTACTTCAAGTAAGAGCAAATATGTTGACACATTTTAAAGGACTGAAAAAAAAGCATAGGAGACAAAGGACAGCTCGTTGTGAAAGCTCCTACACTCTATCTCTAATTTGGTATATGACCATTTCCTCCATTTAACTCCTAATCACTTCAAACACAAAAGGATCATCTTCAGAGTGGAAGGTGGTGTAAAAAAAAGAACCACAGAAACTTATATTCCAGACATTGCCATTAACCAGCAATTAATGACATTAGTCTAAAACCAATTTCAGGCAAATAGTACTTGTCAAACTCCATGACACAGAATTGGTCAGATGCTTTATTATTTCTTAAAAATTTGAGCTGCAGCATCAGGCCTCTCCTGTATTCCTGTAAATCAGGCACTGAACAATGTATTTAGATGACCAAGATCCTAACAAAAAATTTCCAAACACATAAAATAGAAAACAGATTAATCCCTTCACAACAGCACTACTGACGTTGGGGGTCAGCTGATTATTTTGCAGTCATGAACTGAAAACCTGGAATACAAAAGAGTAATGTGGGTAAATAGTTTAGTAAAACAATGGCTTTTCCACACTGCTCTTTGGGATGGACAGCATCACTGGGAGCTGAGCATTTACCAGGAAAGTGCCAGGTTCTGGTATTGTCTGTCCCTCTGGTCCCCAGCCCACATTTCACCCACAGCAATGGAAAACATAAACAAGGGTAAAATCCTAACACATCTCAGGAAATTTACCTTCCTCTCCAAAAGCATGAGCTCTTGCAGATGGTGTCCAGGCAGAGTCACCACACTGAATATCTTCACAGTCACTTTTTCATGCAACTCTTTAGGAACAACCCTCTTGGTACTGTTCTCCCCTTTCCCACATTTTCCTGTCCTCTCTAATGCCAGGGAGTTTTCAAAGCCTTGCTGGAGTTGCTGAATATCTGATTTTCAGCTATTATCTCTTTTGACAAAATGTTCAACCAGTATTTCAAGTCAATGCCTGCTTCTGCCTTTTAAAGCCATGAAATAAGTGATTGATGACTTTGTAATATTGAGGACAGTATTAAATGATAGTTAAACATTCATCTCCCTTACTAATGTAAAGCTTTTCTGGCAAGCTTTTCTGACTGAAAAAATTTCATTGCTTCATTCTAGATTATTAAGAAGTCAGAAAAAATTCAAAATACTAAAGTATTTTTAAGCTAAGGGAAGCCCCATTTTTTTGCTTTGTAAAAAAATGGCCTGACTCTCAAAGTCTAGGAACAGAATTCCCATGAAAATATTAGCATTACCAAAAAAACCCAGCCAAAATCCTCCTGTAAAGAAAGCAGCTGTTTGATGAAAGGTGAAGATAGATAAACACTTTTCCTGTAAGAAGTGCAAGATGTATTGGAGCTGGTTTACAGTGAAAAGGGCTGATAAGTTCGTGCTTGTGCTAGGACAGAAATCATTCTAACATCAGTGTAACACTAACAATAAACACATGCACCTCCTGTATTTTCAGTGAACTTAGAAAAAAAGGCATCAGAATACTTCTAATGGGATATGTATAAAATTTTCATTGTTTTCCTTTTGGATAGCTTTCTTATTTGGTTAATTCAGTGGTCATTAAAAACCACACCATTTACCTGGCCTCCAACCAAATCCTGAAAAGAGAAACATCAGCAAGCTCCTCTTTTCACTTGAGACTTGACAAAAAGCTTAACTTCAACCTGAAGGCCCTGTGCCTACTGGGCCAAGAGCAGCTGATCTCAGCCTTTTTCCAACCTGTATTTGCCTTCTCTATTTTGTCAGATATAAGCTGCCCATGGACAAGTTTCTGTAGCCACAAAACTGTACAAGAGCAAGAGAACCAGCTAAAAACTGTGCTCTTTTCCCCTGAAATTTCAACTTCCTTCCTCAGGACACATTTACTCTTAGATTTTTGTTGTAAAACAAGTTTGTGGGTTATACCAATTAAAAATTTGCAATTAATTTAAAATATCTTACAACACATCCATACAATGTATGAGATAAAATGATGAAAGACTCCCTATTTCACAAAGCAGTCAATCTTCCCTTGGCTTCCAAAATATTAAATAAAACAAAAAACACATGCCCTGTGGCATGGATGAGCTTGAGTTCCTCTAGCATGGCCCAATCTTTTCCAATTTTTCTTGCTTCTCACCTGTCAATCTCATTCCTATATGGGCAACATTCATTGTTCTAACCTTTCCTTAGAGCACATGGACAGCACGTGCACACGGGTAAGATGTCAAAGTGAAACATCACACACTTTCTTCACAAAAAAATCAAAATCTTACAGCATCTCAAACTCATTGTAAGAGTCCTGGTGATTTTCAAATGAACCATTCTGACAATGGATGTAAGAGAAGCAGGACCCCAATGAGTGCTGTAAGAAGAGCCTCACACAGTGCCATGGCAGTGCTGGCTGTGAGCCCTTTGGTGCCACAGTGTCACATCCATTCCACATCCATGGACATATCTGTTCTACATCTGTGCATGCATCCTTCCCTGAACTGAAAGGCCTGGGGAGTCAAAGGACCTCCTGGAAAGCTGATGTGAGATGTGAAGGCACTCTAGGACATAAGTAGAAATAAGTTCCAACTTTGTGGAAGAGTGAAGTCAAACTAAAGAAATCGAGACAAAGATGAAAATTCAACCACAGATTTCAGAAAGGTTTAGATCTCAGCTTCCAGATTTGCTAAAATTATAGTCTCTTGGCTTTATTTGTTTGCATCTCCAGTGGTAGAAAATCTCTTCTGTGTCTTCACGGGTGAACAAGTTAAAGATGATATGGCATTTTTTTAGCTTTTATTTTATATATGAATACAATCCCTGAGACTAATGCAGTGAGGTGGCTGTATGATCATAACAATCAATATTCACATGTATATGTAAATATATGTACACATTTATACTTACCAAGGCATGAGCCGGCCAATTTTTGTCCATCTGCTTTTGCTAATAAAAAAGCCAGCAACAGGATCAGTAACTGCACCTGAGGCTTTGCCAATAAACAGCACCAAAGAGGCATGAAACGGAGTAATCTGAAAGTACAGACAGAGCACAGTAAACAAGAGCCATTGTTTCACAATACAATGAAACAGCATAAAGCAACTTTCCAGAAAAAAACACCTCAGTGTTTTAAAGAATAATGATAGTTCATTTACAAAACACGTCTGCTGCTGTCATAGAAATTCCTATTGGTTACCCATAGCAAACAAATGAGACATTGAGATTGGTGCTGTGAATTAAGGGATCAGAAGGGAAAAATGCAAGGAAGGAAATATCCAGAACGTGTTTAGGATGATGAAAATTAATCAGATATTCAAACAGCAAAGTCATTGTTTTAGTCATACAATCTGACAGAGTCCCTCTGTAATTACCCTCTTGCTTTTTCCCCACACATCTCCATCTCCCCATATCTTTATCTTGACCTGATCTAGAAAATGGCAGAGGGGGCTGTTTACATGCAGTAATATTTTTTCCTCTCCTGAGGTTAGCAACAAGGCTGCCAACTGATGGCATGTGGCTGAGGAAGAGGTTGTTGCACAACAGACTTTATCCACTGGGGACTCAGTGGTGACAACTGAATTGCATAAGGCACATCTGTTCAAATCAGAGTTGCCAGCACGTGTCCATCACATCTCACTTGGAAAACATTCATGGATTACATAAGAATAAAATGGCCAAATAGAAAAACCTCTGAAATTAACCCAGGTGGACCATACTTTAATGCCTATATAGAAATACAGTTTATCCCAGGCAACGCAGTTATTTTTTCACACATATCTGTACAGAGCTTAGGAATTCCCACCACACAATGGTTAAAAAAGGTGAGTTCCCTTTCAAGTGCTCAGTTCATGTCACTGCAACTATAGCCCTAAAAAAAACCTTTAGTCCTGGAAAAAAACTCACTGAAACCTGTATAAATGTTCCTCACATCAGTTGTTGAGAGAAGCTGCTGAAAAGAGCTTCTGTGGCTTAAACAGCAAGAGCAGACAAGATCCCTTCATCTCTGTGCTTCAACACAGCAGTGCTCCAAAGGCCTGGAAAATGCAGCTGATACATCACCAAGCTTGAGCAGGTGTCCCCTGCTTTCCTGCAAAGGATATTATCTCCCAGGCAGCATCACCAGTAACACAGCTGCTGCAGGTCCCCAGCCTGCAGAATTTGCTGTGGATGTTCTCTCAGAGGTGAAAGAAGGAAGCAGTGATCTCTGAATGTCTTGGATGCCCAGCACAAAATGAAGGTGCTAGGGACTTCTGACATCACACTCATTACATTTTAGCCAGATCAGGTGAAATTGCAGTGGCAGTCAATGTTCTGTCACCACCAGCTCCAAGACACATACTCCACCCTAGAAAGTTTGTGAGCAGGGAAGGATTGGGAAAGGCAGTGCCCAGCAGACAACAACAGTGGATCTCCATTCCATTGCTGTGTGGTGGGATGAAGCTGGGATGAGCACTGGACTGTGTCCCACCTCCTTGCTGATCCACTTTTGCTGGCTCCTGCCCTCCAACGGCCATCAAAGGGTGGCAAATGCCCCACCAGCCCTGAGGCAGACTCAGTGTCTGGTGTGAGTGCTGCACCAGGGCTGCCCACAGGTCACTGCTGCTCCTCAAGAGACAGGGCAGCCAAAATAAGCACAAAATAGCAGCCAGAAAGATAGAGGGGTGGAAATATTGTAGTTATGAGGGGGACAAGAACAAAACCCTACAATTTAGGTGAGTTCCACATTTGTATTTTGTTCAGATAACTTGAACAGACTGAAAGGAAGTGGATATTAGACACATAGAGGTGGAAGAAAGCTTAGAGGAAAAAGCAACATCTCTTTCATGTTAGGGGTGGAGTCTGTATAGTCACCCTTTCTTCATCATTGGTATAGGCTTATACACCCCTTGGATGCATTTTCTTATCTCCTAAATCTAGACAGCGTCTGTCAGCACCAATGTCAGAAACCTCTCAGTGTTAATAAATACAAGATAAAATATGCCAAATTCACCCATCTCAAAAGGAATAAAGACCAGAATCCTTTTATCAGAGAATTTTGGTGTTCCCCAGCAATTTGACTCAAGGATCCTGTGTGATTTGGAGCTCCATTCATGTCTGTAATCTAAACAGGTAAATTAGGTGGAACAAAGAATGCATATTGAAAAATTGTAAGTTACAGAAAATTAATAAAAAAATAATTTTCTTAGAAAGGATCCAGTTTACATATGAAAGATTACACTTGGTGACTTTCACATTCCCTCAAGAAATTTAAACAGTTCTGCTCTCTAAGTGGGCAAAAAATAAATCCAGGTAGTGACTATACAATTACATTCCCTCCCCTGAAAATATGTAGGAAAGAACACTGGATTTCAGAGCTATTTATCAGGCCCTGAAATAAATTCTGTCCCTGCAGGACTACTTCAGAGAACAAATTAAACCATCAGGGAACAAATAATTAAGCCCCTTAATGAAAGTGTAAGTATATCACTACAAACATTAAGCAAAATTATTGGGTTTCAGTAGCAGCTTGTTAATAAAATAATTATTTTGATGTCACTTATTTACATAGTGCCCAAAGATGAACGGATGGGACCCCAGCTTTCTGGACACAAATACATGAAGGAACAGTCCTTTGCTTTGAGAATTTTCAATCTCTGTGATAAGCAAAGAATGGGAAAATTGCCATATTTCTAAGCACCCTGGGGAAATGGTGTTACAGTCTTTCTCATTTATTTCCTGCTTCATCATCTCCAATGGCTTGTACTGCCATCCTTGATGTCAGTGGGCAACAGCTTTATTCTGAGCTGCTCCACCTCCCTGCTGTACCCCCAAGCTCCTTTTTCCACCTCCAACTCCTCAGATTCTACAACATCCCCTTGACATCTTTGACACTCCTGGCTCCTTTTCCACATCTTCTGACTTTGATTTCAAGGAGACACTCAAGATGATCTCATCTCTACATGCACACCTCACTGTGTTGGAAATTTTAATAAGTCACAAATCAGCTTTTAATACCACACTTTTATAGGAAAAACATAAACCCAAACTTCTGGACACCTCCAGTCATAATATCCTGTCCTTGGAGAGCAAATGTGTAATGATATCTGACCCAGAACCTCCTGTTTTTCCCAGCAAATAGGAAGAGCCATCAGTGCTCAAGTCCCACCTGTAGTTTCAGAGCTGTTCTCACCTCCCCTGCAATTTGGCCTCAACTCCCTAAAATCTTTTTTTTATCCTAGTACCTTGTTCTAGTTGCCATGCATACAGACAAGACAATCCAAAACAGTAAAAATTGCTTATGGATTGATTTTTCTTTGTGTCTCTGATGTCCTGAATTCTAGCTGGAGCAGCTGAAAGTCAGATGAATGGGATGACTCCTAGTGCTTTGTTTCACTAGGTCTGCTTCTATACCAGAGAGCCACAGAATGGAAGCAAAGAACCTTCAGGAAGGATAACTCAGCTCTATTTGCCATGAAATTACCTTAGAAAAAACACATAAAAATTGTGTGGAATTATGTTGGCTACAGGATCCAACTGGGGTGATTTTTAACTAAACCACATGAACAAAACTTCACAGCCTCAACATGGTGATATTAATGTTTTCAGATGTCTTGTATCTTACACTCTTTGACTCCTGACACTGAGAATTGATTTTTCTTGTGTCTGCAAGTGTGTGAGCTCTACAGCACCCAAAGTTCTAATAATGATCCCAAAATAAAAGTGAACAACAGCCATCTCAAGACAGAAAGAAAACTAGGGGGGGAAAAAAATTAATTCTGGACAAGTTTATGCAGTTTCCAGGATGCTGAACAGCTAGAGGCAATGACAACAAGACAATTTAAAATATTTATTAACGAATTCCCCTTCTATCATTCCAGGCACATGGCTGACAATATCAGAATTAAGCCTACAGTCTGCAAATGTTTCTTGTGCTACTTACATGGGCTATGTCTAGCAGGTAGATCTGCAGGAAGAAAGAGGCAGCACTCCCTGCCACTTGGTTTGGGGCACCTCCTATGGCATAGCAGAGTTTGCTGCACATCGAGAGCCTGTACCCCTGTGTGAGAGGAAGCAGAACAAACCATGAGTAAACCAAGGAGCACAAGTTAAAAGCTACACAAGTGATAAGGTTAAAGTCTATAGTTAACACCACTTTCATGCATTTGCTTCACAGCTATTCCACTAATAAATCTGTATGCCCTCAACCCCTGCCATCAACAGGCATTTGGGGTGCTCGTTACTTTGATTTTTAATGGGTTTGTTCTCTAATTCAGCCCCTGAAAACAGATTACAGCGTTCGTAAAAGTGAGTTGTGGTGACCCTCAGGCTTACCTACCTCTCTCTCACAAGCTATTAAAAGGAAACTAGTCTACAAACAAGCAAGAAGCAGCAGAGAAGTGCTACACTATTATGTGGCCTTGGTTTTGTCTTTTAATGCCAAATTCATATCTTTAAAGGTTGAAAACTTCTACTTTAAAAAATATTTCTTTTATTAACCTTTCAGATAATAATTGATAGATACTCTCCTACCACAGCAATTAAACAACATTCACAGAAAGTTCCACAGACCAAAGCACATTGGTGCTTTGTTTCTTCCTTTGTCACAAAATGCTGGTGTGACACTGGCAAAGTCACTTGACTTTGCACATCTTTCTTTTGACTTGACTTTTCTATATCTTTGTGAAAATTGGCATCATACGGTGAGTGATTTAGGGCCCAAGTATTTTTTAGAAAATCACTCCAAATGTGAAATGCAAAAAAATTTTGCAAAACTCTGCTCTCATTTGTCATTTGATGTTTGAAAAGTACCATAAGCATGCTAGAATGTTCTCAAATATAATAGCCAAATAAGATAAATATTTAAAAAATAAGGTTGCATACCAGTAATTAAAATATGAAAATTGTACAGTTTCTAATAAAGATTCTAATGAAGAACATTGTTTTCTTTTTTCCAATAGTAGAAGTTCCAGGACACTGGAAAGCTTTTAAAAAATCGTAAGATTTAATTTTATGCCATAAAATTCAAAATAAAGAAAGAAAAAGACTTTTTGTCAACCTGTACTCCTTTCAGAGGGACAACATAGCAAATAAAATTTTTAACTTTTAAGCCTTCAGTCCCTCTTTAAAATTTGCTGTCAACAGCAGCCAGGAAACATGAAGAGAAGCAGCAATATTGATCCTGGGTCTGCCTTCTCTCTCAACTGACTACACAAGCCCTGAATTCTTATGTTAGATCGGGATAAAAATAGAGATATGAAAATGAAATCCACCACGATGATATTCTAACACATTACCTAATTTCTGAACATTTTTAAATTTACTAACCCATCATCTTTACTCTGTAACAGTTTTGAGAAGTTTTAGACTTCTAGGCAGTGCCTTTCATCATCTAAACATTTCCCTTTGTACTATTTTATCAGAGTGGGTGTGAACAAACAAGCACAAGTATCAAGACTCCTTCCTTTTTGTGTTTTCCCAGAAAAAGGCAGGGTGGGATCCCATTACTACACCCAAGGAAAGTGGACCCTGTCAGGGCATGAGCTGCAAAATGTTATCACCACTGCAGGCCTCACTTTACACTGCATTGGCAATTTTCTTCTTTGCAGGGAAAAAAAAAAAGAGTGATAAACAGTCACAAGGCAGATTTCATTGCAAGAATGATACTATTTAATTTGATAAGAGGTTGCATACAAAACAGACTACACACATATTTGCTGTCCAAAGTAACTCTTCATTTTCCATACATAAGTCCTACTAAATATGAGCTTTATTAGATTTGTGAGTCCACAGAATTTTGCTAGCTTGATCCTTTGAGCTTTGCTCCAGAGGCTGTGTACTTTAAAACTTTGTCTCACTTTTTTATTTTTCAGTCATTCCCTTTTTTAAGTTTTATTTTTTTAGTCATTAAATTACTTTAAAAGTTTGTTTTCCCTTGATACTTTCTCTCCTGATCTCCAAGCATTGGCAAGATGACTTTCAGCTGAAATCAAGAGATATAAACCACTGCTATGCAAACCCTATATTCTATTGCAACCTAAAAAACAGAAAAAAACCCCCTTTTAGATCTGTAATGCTGCATTCACACTTACTTTCACTAGTAATTTTCATAGACTCACAGAATGGTTTGGGTTGGAGAGGACTTCTGAAGATCATCCAATCCCACCCCTCTGCTATAGGCAGGGACACCTTCCACTCAACCAGGTTGCTCTGAGCCCCACCCAACCTGGCTTTGAACACTTCCAGGGATGGGGCAGCCACAGCTTCTCTGGGCAATCTGTGCCAGGGCCACAACACCTTCATAGTAAAGAATTTCATTCTTACATGTTTCTTTTAGTTTGAAATCATTGCCCCTTGTCCTTTCAATAGCTAAGAGTGTGGTAAAACAGAGAAAGTAAATGCCTCTATATAATATACGTGATTCCAAAATGTTTTTTAGAACATGAAGAATGTCAAGTTCTTAAGACCTAATCTAATTAAAGCTGTGGTACACAAAATGGTCAGCCAAGATCTAAACTTAAAGACTGCAGGTGGTACTCCTGTCTTTACAGCAGTTTCATGGTTAGAAAATGGACAATTTTACTACATTTTTTATGAAGTCTCACTGCAATTCCACACACACCCAGAATGCTGCTTAACTACTCTCTGAACCGTGCTCTCAGATCACCTTGAAGCAAAGTTAATACTTTGGTCACAGCAGTAGTTAAGTTTTAATTAAATTTTGGTTATGAATGTTATTTTCAGAATAAAACAAGCTGTCAGATAGACATGGCATACAGAGGTGTTCTGTCTGGTCACCCAGAGAAACACAGGGAATCTGCAGTTCATGAGCTCCCTGGAAGGTAGGTTACATCCCAATCACTGCTCCATATCTGTTTTCCTTTTATTTTGCCTAATTGCTTTTGGAACTTGTTTGTACATTAATCCATAAACACCACAGCAGTTCTGCATGGAAATGACACGCACTGTGAAAGGAAATGCTACTGTCTCTGCATATCTGCTGCCTGGTAATTTCATTGAGTGTCCCTGAGCTTCTAGCTGCTGAGAAGCAATCCTGCAGACTCTACATTCTGGCGTGCCTTTCAAAAAGATGCAGCCCATAGTAGATTTTTGCCTCTCCATGTTGAATTCATGTGGTAAGAATCACATTTTATGCCTTAGTATGCAATGGAAAGTGGTAAAATGAAGATAGGACTCTGCACCAGTAGAGCTGAAGCATTTCCTTCTCTCTAACTTCCTACAATTAAGACCATAGAAGATGCACATGGCTGCTGTCTGTTACAGGATCTACAGGAGCAAGTCCCCCAGCCTTGCTTGGGTTTGCATGATACTGCCCATAAATGCTGACACAAAGTATCTTGGGAAGGATAACACTGAGCAGGGCTGCGTGGCCAAGGGCAGAGCACTGGCTATCAGCAGCCCACAGGGCTTTCCTCCGAGGGCTGGGTGTCCCTGCTGCATGGCTTCCCCAAAAAAACACAAACGCTTGATTCCTGTGAAATCCAGCAAAAGCTTCTTCATCTGTGCAGGTTCGTCAGGAAACTGAAAGTACTCCACAAATCATTAGAGACAGGAATGTGTAGGCAGTGGTCAAATAAGGAATGAAACGCAAAAGTACAACAAAAATTATGTTTCGAGATCCCTGTGGCGCAGTTGAACATCAACATCAAATTGCTTCTACAAGCTTTAGGAGAAATGCATGACATTAGCATGGGAGGTAAGAGGAAGGAAGGTCAAACAAAGTTCCTTTTTTATTTGTTCTCAGATCAACTTGAAAATTTCGCACTTATACACACTCCCATCATATAAAATTTAATTGTGTTTCAAGGCAAACCAAGAAAGCATAATAACTGAGAGATTTGATTTTGCTCCTTAAATCAAAGCTTACATTATTATGGAAAATTAATGCTTCTCCTACACTGTAATTCCTTTATTTTTAATTCTCTTGTAAGTTAAAACCATACTTGTAAATTTTCCCTTCCCCAACAGAACAGAAATTGAATACAATATTTATACCAGAACGTCTTATTTCTACAGAAAGTGTTTCAGCTCATGGAAAACAGCTCAGCAACTGTTACAGGCATAAGGAGCAGCCACGTTTTGTCCTGAGTTACTCCTTATCAGCGGAGTCCAGAACTGAACCAACAAGTCATTTAAAAGCAGTAAGAACAGAGAGCGAAACCTGTGACTCAAAGATAAATGCTAGTCTAGGTTTATCTGAGAAACAATGAAATGTAGCTAGCGAGGAGCAGCTTTTGAGTCAGCTTTTCTCTCAACGTGGAATTAACACTGGTAATGTTTCTGTTCTCTGAGTGACCAAACTACTGCCCCTTCAAAGCACGAGTGCGGCAGCCACGGGTGCCATCCCAGGTCCCTCACACCGAACATCTTGAGGGCTGGTTTCAGGTTTCTTAGTGACATCAGTCCACCCTGGAGTGGGAGAAAACAGGAGTAGGACTTGTGTGCACACACCTGGAAAGGGCGTATGAGGAAGGTGGGATACAGGGGTGCTTTCTCAGGATATTCTTCCAGCTGCTGGCAACGCAGTTCTGAGGAACCCCATGAGACACAGACGGTGTATCTGTGCAACATCTGCAGATTTATGCCACGAATTCACCCAAATGCTTCCCAACCACAAAAATTCAACCCCGAACAGGACGTGCCAGGTGTCTGAAGAGCTCCACGGGCTGAATGCCCCCAACATGCTGTGAAAGGCTTCCTCAACCCGCTGTTTGGAAGCTGCCGCTTCCCAGTTCCACCTGGAGCTCCCTCAAGAGCCATGGAGTTGGGGAATGCTCGCTCCCCCTCACCTGCCTCCCACTCCTACCGCGGCGAGCACCGAGTCTGGGGTGGGCAGCGTGAGAAACCCTCGCTCACACCTGTACACAGCCCTGTAAATCGGGAGTGTCCGAGGGTCCGGGAGAGCGAGCCCCTCCCGCCTCCCGCATCGCACCTGCCTCGGTCCGGGAGGCAGCCCTCGAGGGGACAGGAGGTGGAAAGCGAAGGCGCTTTTCCCTGGCACAGCAGCGGCCAGCGAGCACATCCCGAGCAGCGCATTCCAGGGGAAACACCGGGCTTGCGGCGCTGCCCGGCGAGCAGGGGCGGCGGGAAGGGCTCAAGAGCTGTTCCAGGTACCCGCTGGGGCCGCACACGAAGCCCCGCACAACCCTGGGCTACCCCAGCCCCGCCGAGCGCCCGCGACCCGCCCGCGATGGAAGCGAAACGCCGGCGTGGCGGGACCCCGCTCTCGCCCTCGGCTGTGTCCGAGGGGCTCCCCAAGCCCCCCGACAGCCGCCCTGCCCCTCGCAGCCCCCTACCTCCTGCTGGCCCGCCGGGGTGTCCCTCGCAG
>JBBMKD010000145.1:105746048-105765958 GCA_037834095.1 Argya squamiceps | reverse complement strand
GCCCTGGAGGGGCGAAGGCGCCGGCGCTGCCCTCCCGGCCCGGGACAGGGGATCCCCCGCCCCGCCGAGCCCCCACACCCCGCGCCCTCCGTCTGTTCCGGACACTCCGCGGGGAGAGGAGCGGGGCAACTCCCGGCGGCCGCAGCTCCACAGGGTGCGGGCCTCAAGGGTAGAGGGGCCCACAGGTTTTCATCCAGCCCCAAAAGGCCACCTCCGCCCCTTTAATTGATGCACGGTTTCCCGATATGCAGGGATGTAGAACCACTCCGGACAGCAACGCTGTCAGCTGGACAGAGACCACACAGCACCCGCCCTTGAGCCGGGACACGCTGCGGGGAATTCTTCCATGCGGGTGGTTAGAGACTGTCAGGGGCTGCCCAGGGAGGCGGTGGAGGCACCGGCCCTGGAGCTGTTTAAGGAAAGACTGGATATGGCAGTCAGTGCCATGGTCTGATTGACAAGGTGGTGAGCGGTCATAGATCGGGCTCGATGATCGCAGAGGTCTTTGGCAACCTCGCTGATTCTGTGATTCTGCTGCCCCCGAGCCAACGCTCTTATCAAGGATACACGAGTTCACCACCACCACCCTGCCCCGGGAAAACGCTCCTGCACGCATGCTCTGCGTCAGAAGAAATACAAATTGCATTTTGAAGTATGAAACCTTTCAACAGTGAGGTAGCCTAAGAGAAGAGGGTTTAACAAAGCCAACAGGACTTGTGACCTGCTTGTCTTGGGGAGATGATGACTAAACAATCTCTACACCTGGGGCTTTTTGGCATGACTGATTCGAAGAGCTCTGCTACTGACAGGGTCACCTGGTGGGTACTGGGCAGGCACTGCAAACCATGCCATGAAGTACTGAGATGTAAATCCTGTGCAGCTTCGTTTGGTAAGAATAATTATAGCAAATTTGCAAAATTCTGAAAGAACAAGGGATTAAAGATTTTTCTAAAAACCAGACCTTTAACAGAAAATAGAGATTGTGGCCTTAACACACCTTATCGAAAACTCTCTCAAGGGGGTCTCTAGAGGCTGATGGCAGATGAGCTTCAAAACAGATTGCCCAGTACCAAGCTAAATACCAGCTATGCATCTAACATTCAAAGCCAACATTTAGGTTGTTTTGTCTTTACACACTGTCTTCATAACACATTAAATCCTTTTAACCTGCATTTGCATGTTCCTTCACAAAGGGAAAACTACAGAAAACTTTGTCTTTCCTTGTTCTTCTGTTGGCTGCTTCAGTTTTGCTGTAAAATATTTTCAGGCCCAGGCTTTAGTCAAAATAGCAAAGGCTTGTGAGGAAACAATGAATAACTGATGGTATTTGTGTGTTTCACAAATTCTAGCCCTGATCAAGCCGTTATGCTGTTGTTTGACCAATGCACAATTGCTGTCTACATCCACTACAGGCAGCTAATCAGTCTTTACAAACTTGACCAAAACCAGTTAGACTTCTATTCATTCCAAAGATTTTTCTCCAAATTAGGATGTTATTCAGTTTCTTGCCTTTTTTAAAGGCACTTTCTAATCTAGTGTGGGATTAATGCAGCCAGCATCACTTCAGACTTTTCAAGGATTTTCTCTCATTTTGTAATTATGACCATGACACTTTCAAACTCAAATGCACACTCAAGTACACCAAAGCTGCAGTCAGTTGGTTTTAGTAAAGCACCAAACTGCCCAATCTCTTAAAATGCTGGTAGCAGACATGGATCAACATTGAAATACAAAATACTTACTCCTCCTTCTAAAGGATAGCAAGCAAAATGGATTTACCCACTTCAGAGTTTTACACTCCCCCCTTCAATTTCCATCTTACACTATTGATTTCTTCAAATTTTTGTGCTGCACATGCATGAATAGTAGTACACTGCTACTTTTGACCTTTCATGCACCTTTGAGATAGAACAACTGAGCTCACAATCAACCACATGTTTTTCTAATAATAAGTTTTATATTAAAACAAATTTGAAAGGACTGATTAATAAAATTCCCTGTTCAGGAAGCTCTGGGAACTGAGGGTTGGAGCTCTGTCTGTAAGTGGTTTATCTTTTCAATTTTACTAATGGATTTGTCTGCACATTTATTTTTGTTTTTCACACAGGAGTCAGGGCAAGAGCAAAGAAAATTTGATTGTACCACTTGCTATATAAACCTGAATGGCACAGTAGCACAGGAAGTTTATAGCACTGGAAAGCATTTAAAGGCATAGTTTCCAGAGATTTGCTTTCTGAGGACACTGAATGGATATTTGCCCAGTTGACTTTCATTTCAAGCACTATGACAGATGCTGAAGCAAACCAGTTTTAGATCCCTGGGAATGAAGGAGAGTGCATCCCTAGTCTGAAGTCTCACTACTTTTTAGAATACCAGTTGATCCAATGAAGGAATTTTCTATTTAGAACAAAACCAGGAAAACCCAAACCCATCTTTCACTTAACCACCCAAAAGAAGTACAACCCAAACAACCATCCTTTGGCACAGGTAGCACAGAGGAGTCAGGACTTGCTGAAGATCCAGGGATATGTCTTACCTGGAGATTTTAGTCCCATTCACAAACCCACATGCTTAGTGAACACAGTCCAAAATATTAAGTCTTTACGGTGTTTTCTCTTTTAGCAAAACACAGAAGAGTTGGCTACAAACTTTATGCCTCCAGTACATGAATAGCAAAATAAAAGATTTGGATGGAAATGGAGCAAAGTGGAGAGAAAAACTTCAGTTTTCAAGTAAAGATTTTCAACATCTTTGAAACTTGACCACATGCACTTAGTGTCTCCATCAGCTGGGCAGTTCAGGACCGAGGCAGATAAATAGTACAGAAACAATGTGTGCCTCTAAATTACTACTTCTGCCTTTTCCTGACAGCCAAAAAAGCTGAAGTTTCTGTGTGACAAAGGTACAAGTGGGTCCCTATGCTAATGAGCTAGGTAGTTTAACATCACCTGATCAGCAAGACACCCGTAGCAGCCCAAAAGAAGCAGCAACCACTTCAACCATTGATAAGAAAAATTCCTTCAGAGCTTACTTTGAGGCACTTCATATGCAGTATGCACCACACTACCTCATTTGTATCTTCTCACACATGCATCTACCACCATGTGAAGACTTGACAGAACATTATTACACTGCAGATCTTGTGATAAAAGTTACATCCTGAAGATTTTCAAGTTAGAGTTCAAATGTGAGCTTGCTTGCAGTATTGGTTGTCGAAGTTACTGTGAGAAGAATGCAAACTGCAGCAGTTTACACTACAATGTAAGTGAAATGTTTCACTTTAGTCCAAAGTGCAAAAATAAATACTATTTTTCCTTAAAAGGTGCTATCAGTAGTTAAGTCTGAGAGAACTGTTCCACCTAAACCCACTTATTAAATAACTAAGGAGCTTTTTACCTAAGGAAAGTCTAAGGATGATCTGCTGTACAGTTACCTCTGCTACATGTTACAGCCAGGCTCTGACCACCCAATTTAGCTGAAAGTATCTCTATTATAGCAGACAACAGCACAGCACCCATTCTGCTCTCTAAGAGCACAGTGCATGAGGATGTGAGGGCATCCACATATTGCTGGTTACATTTTTGGTTTTGCCTAGTTCACCCTGCAGATAGTTTTTGGTCAGTTAAAAGCTAATTTGATCTTGTACTATTGATAGCATTTTTTTGCTCATTCTTGAGTTGTCCATTAGGTGTAGCAGCAGTTTTGTAGTCGTTGTCAGGTGCTTTTATAACTAAGAGTCTGAATGGTTCAGTCGTTTTCCGAAGTCTCTGAACAACAACAGCATTTTGCAACTTTGCTTCCTCAAGCGTGAGTGTCTCGTCCTGCAGCTCTCGAAAAGGCAGGGAGGTCGTCAGAGTGAAGGGAACACTTCCCTCAGATCCTTGATACTTTGTTATGAAGTCTCTGACATGGCTGATTCTGAGAAAAGAGCAAGAAAACTCAGCATTAGAGTTTTGGCACTGCAATCCCCACATGTGGGCAACACACACAGCCACTGCGGGACAGGAATGAAGCAACCACTTCATGGAATGCCTGGCAGCAGAGAACTGCAGCAATATAGATGAGGTTGGTATCCTGAAATGCCTGACCCACTTGGGAGGCAAGGACCAAAGTCTGCGTGCTCTGAGAGTACTCCCAAGGGGACAAGGATGAGTATTTTATTCAAAACACTCAAGTGTGGCTCAGATGGTAGTTACACAAACCTACCATTTCCTAACCAGCTGGTGGAGCTCTTACCTGAGGGTTCTGTAGCCAAGGGATAGAATAAAGATGCCTCCAGTGTGTGGTTCATGTAGTGGAACCATAATAAAAATAAAGAAAAAGCATTTGCAAAAACTATTTGGACAGCTGACACACTGACTAGGTCTAAGTGTAGTCCCATCCTCCCAAAGCAGGGGCACAGTAAATTTATTACAGATTCAATCTGTCTGTGAAGAGCCTTGCAACTACTGAGCCAGATGGAAGGTTTGCTGTGGAGGAATATGGAATGACTAATTTGATTAGAAAATAAAAGATGAGAAGATACATCTGCATGAATAAAATTAACACAGTGTCAAGGTCTATTCTCTGGTCCTAAAGCCAACTGGTAGACTGGCTGCTGGCAAAATCCTAGATTCATCCTTCCTCTCCCCCCTGCACAGGGTCTCCCATGAGCTCTTTGCTCATGGGAGTGAACAAGATCCTTTCCAGGCTCCATCCCTGATACTCCAGGGTCACACAAATGTAGTAAGTGCTGAAGAGGGGACACAACCCAACCCAGGGCACAGCTCTGTGTGCTATTCCTACAGCTCTGCTCTCCTAGTTGCTGCACTCTCATGTCTCAATTCCCCACACTGCAACACTACAATGCTTCCTTGTGCCTCTGCTCCAATCTTTCACCAGTAACCAACCCATACCTAAGGCAGCAGTTACTGTGGCACCTACACAGTCTACCTGCAGAAAGCTAAAAGTCACCATTTACCCAGACCCTGGGTAGTGTGCTACATATGTGCTACATGCTATTAATCTACACCTTGGTTAACAAAGAGCTGAGTGTCCTGTGCACTGAAAGGAGTGCTGTGTATGCAATAAGGATATGTACTCTAAAAGGATTTCTCTCTAGTTCTTATCAGGTTATACACAAGTACTGTGTACAGACAAACGTGCTGGTCCAGTGGCAAGAGGCTATGTTATGACAGAATATTTATTGCACAGTACTTCAAAAAGAGCATTACACCAGTAAAGCTGTTGTTCTGCTTATCTCAGATGTTTTTTCCTTTCAAAAGCACTTAGCAGCTGTACAAACTGCTATTTATTATGAAGACGAAAAGCTTCTAAATATACTTAAGTATGTGGGACCTGGAATAATTGAGATATGCAGCCCTTCAATGAAGTATTTATAATTAAAATAGCAATTTACCCTTCAGCAGTACATCACAACAGTGTTTCAGTTCATATCTCAGGCCACTAACAGTAATAAATTAATACAAGTCAAGGAAAACACCACAGTCATTAACCTTCAATAGCTGAGCTTTCCTTCTGACCAGCCACACACATACACAGCTTATCTTGACAGCAGCCTGGGTTGAATTAAATCTGTGATACCTTTAAATTACTTCACAGAGAAGCATGGGCAACATATCCCTTCCACATGACATGACTGTATAGTACTGTGATAATTTCTCCAATTTGGATTTGAGCAAGGTCTCTAAGACAGTAGCTGTACAATTTAATGGTGAAGTGTTAATCTCACTTTCTCAAAGCTCCTGCATACATGTGCTGTGCTGACACCTTCTGACATTATCCTCTTTTCTAAGCCTCTTTGGGAACCAGAAATTTTATTAATTTAGAATTAAACACACTGCGTGCATTCTGTTCTGTCCATGTTGACATGCAGAGGATAAACTCCCTGCCCAGTGCACTGACACCAGCCCTCCCCAGAGGTTTCTCTGGCTTAACTCTACATCCCTTTTTCCAGCTCCCACCTGTGGTGCTGCCTATGCCCAGTGACCAGCAGGCTTTTTACTAAGCCATTTGTTCCAGATGTAGTTGTTTTGTGAGAGATCTATCATGTTAAAAGCTATTTCTTCTAGTAATGAGCAATATGTACACTTTAACTTCCTCTAACTCACAAAGAACTCCTACAGTTTCCTCAGATTTTTCTCTACACTCAGTTATGAGATGACTTTTTACATTTAACATTTCTCTTATGCTCTTCTCTTGTCAGCAAAAAGATTTCTCAAAATTTCAAAGGTTTTCCAGATACAACTGAAGAGCAGGCCAATGCTAAGTGAACTAAGGAGGTAGGTTAGTCATTAAAATCAAAGACTTAAATGTACAAGCATTAAGACAAATAGTTCAGATGCAAATGGATATGACAGTGGTGTAATAAATCTTACCTGTGAGAAACATTGAATTTCTGAATTATCCTTTCCCCATCAGCTAACCAGATCTGGACATTGGTGATAGGCTCTAAATCATTCAAGGGTACTAAAGGCAGGTGTCTTCTGTCATCAGGTCCTGGATGATCATCTCTCACTTTAGAGATTATCTTTGGAGTAGCACTGAAAAGAAACGTCACATGAGGTTATGGCTTCTGTGTGCACATGCAAGCTCAAACTTCCCTCCAGGCCTCTGCTTCTGGAGCTTTCTGCCCCATAGCAGAGTGCACGGATGATTTTTTATTTTAACAAATAGAGGTACACTGGTATAAACATCAGCTTTTTTCTTTTTCCCTACACATATGCCATTACTTTCTCTTAAAGACTAAAACATGGTAAAGAATTTCAGTTTGGTTGTGCTTAACATTTTTACAAGATGGAAAGGAACTTTAAATACCAGAGGATTAAATATGAATATACAAGAGACAAAACTGTCAGAAGATTCTTTGTGCATTTTTGTACTCTAATCACACAGGTGAAACTTTAAGGGGGTTGAGTATTGAATTTGCATACTCAAAGTTAATTTTCAGCATAATGTGATTACAGTAATTCAATTTAACTGAATGTTGTTAGCCTTGATTTAGACTCCAGCATCATCTATCTCAGCTGAGAAGAACTACTCATCTATCAGAAAAATTGACTTAATGTGAAAAATCCAGACTGATGCACACAGCAGTTGGATTTTTTTTTCCTAAGGCATTTTCAACAGCTGACCTAACCACAGGGACAAAGATCCATAAAATGACTTGACAGAATACATGGAACCTCAGTCCAAGTGCACGGTCTCAAAAAACAAACTGCTGGCAAAACATTTTATTCTGAAGAAATGTCTAGAGCTTAGTGCTTCTTTCATGACTAAGCTTGTTCAGCATGTAGAGTTTAAGCCCTCACTGGGCCTGATCCAATGGGCACATTCTCAGCTCCTGTGAGTATAACCAGATGTTTGCTTGCAGAACAATAGCAGTGATTTAAGGAGTTACATCTCTCCTCTGAGCTCAGCTGTGGTCACAGACTACATGAGCACTACATGGCAGTTTGCAGAAAAGCTCCTCTTGCACAGAAAATTAGTGAGTTACAGTTTCTTGAGAGAGAAGTGGGTAACTGATGTCCATAGAGTAACAGTCTTAAGCAGACAAACCTCATTTTCATGTTCTTTTGCCTGTATTAGTTTATTCATAAGGCAGAAAAGTCACAGCTGATTTATTATTAGTTAATGATTTAATATGTTCAGGCTAATAAAGCTGGAGTCTTAAGTGCAAGTTTAGTCAGAGGTATTTCAAAAACTTTTATTCCCCAGTTAAGTGCTGCCCTAACTTCTAGGATATCAGCCAGTAGAGGCACTTTTCTGTATCTTCCACAGAAACTCAGCAAAAAGAATGAGAATCAAGAAATCTCATTTCCAAGTGAGCAATAAGAGATGTTCACTGTGACTGGAGACAGGTGAGAGGTACATTTTGCATTACACAGAAATCAGCTGGGGCACATGGACTTGGCACCAACAAATTACAAGAGGCACATCTGTAAAATATTCTGGCACTGCTAGTACAGGTGATGTACTAGCACCCACCTGCCTCACTCTCTCACAAACAGCTTGACCTCAATACAAAATAAAGCTTAACTGCCCTCCAGATCAGGAATAAAAGCTTGGGTACCAGCAAGATAATGTTAAACAGTTTTGTAAGCAGAGACAAAAAAAAAAAATTTAAATTTCAAGTCACACTTCAGTCCAGCAATGCCCAGCTCTTGCTCTCTCCCAGTTTTAGCTGCTGGTTCAGACACTGCAGGGCTCATGTGAGTGAGCTGCCTCCAGGACAGCAGAGGGGCTCAGCAGTGGTGTCTGGCTCAGGCTGGGCTGGGCTACATCAGTCACAGCTGTAGCTCAGACAACTGCCCTGCATGGACACAGATTTTAGTGTCATTCCCAAACCAACTTCCCTCACAGCCACATCTCCATATGCAGCAGGCACTGGAGGTGATCCTTTCAATAGAAAGTGTGTGTGAGACTGAAGCCAACACATTTAGTGAAGCTGTAAGAGAAAGTTACAATATCTGTATTTACCAAGGTTTAAAGCACTTCTATAGATAAAAACTTTTCTCTTGCAGAACTGACAGATAAAGCCATCTAGTGGTGGGAGCTTTGACTAAAGCCAAACCACAAGAATCTAAGTCTTATTAGCCTGAGATCGAAGCTTTATAACTCCTTTTGAGGCTTATTCCTTTTATAAGATTATCAACAGAAGATGCAAACTAGAGATTGAAGAGACATAAGAGCATCCTGTCTATTTTCTGACAAGAAAAAGCCCAGCAGTTAGGTGTCATGCCTTACCCTGACTGATGGTTAAGCAGCTTGACACACAATGCTTTACCCTAATGAGGTTACAGAGCCAGCTCGCTTTGCTACAAGGGATTTCAGTCAATAGTTTAATTAACATGTTTCTGAGGCTGTCTCAAAGATGCACAGATTAGCTCAATAGAAAAGTGGGGTTGCAAATCTAGTCATAATTCTAAACTATGAAATTCAGCTGGACAGTAATAGATAAAACAGAATATACCCATTAGTTACACAGGTTCATAAGGTACATTGACAATTTTTGGCATGTCTTATTTATTTCTCCTGTAGAACAAAAAGGCAGAGGATCAAGCTTGTCTGAACTGTATCAACATACATGTTATTTCTAGATCCTCCAACAAAAGTCTTGAGAAGTAGTCAATAGACCAATTCATAATGGTTCATCCATTACAAAATCCCTCCACTTGGGAACACAGACAAAGCATACAGTATTACTTTTGTAAGTTTATTTGCTAAACAGAGGTTTAGCTAGGCTATAAGCTGAAGTAAACTCTTCAGTGATTTGTCTCTCTCATTTCTGACTAATCACACAAATGCAATTGTGGAAAAGGAGTTCTATAGCTTAAAACTTGTTCCAGATCTCAGCCAGCTCTGTTGCTGCCCCACAAAGCTTTTCTGCTGCAAGTGTGTTGTATTCATGCAATGGACATTTATCAACAGCAGAAAGTGAGCACTACTTCATGGAGTAGGAGCACTTATGGCTCATGTTTCCAACACTGGCAAAAATATTTACTTGTCTTTGAGGACAAGTCTTTGACAGCATAGCACAGAATAGACAAACAAGAGTAGGAAAGAAATACAAAATGCTGAGCAAGTTGTAGAATGTCTCAGTGTACAAGACCAGTGAACCGAAATTCACAGATTAGCATGTGTCTGACACCTAACTTGCCTACTGGGAAGCAAGATCATTACTTGCTGTAGGCATGGCAGAGCACAACAAGTGACTGAACAACCTGGCATTTAGCACTGGTTAGCAGCAGAAACTCAGCACACTGAAGATCTTTTAGCTTTGTAATGATCAGCTCTACTTTTAGATAAAATAAGGTTAAGTTCTTGACCCCTGTTTGCTCAGGATTTCCATGCCACCAAAAGCAAGGCTTGCAGCATCTCACCCACCTCTCAAGGGAAGGTTTTCCCCATTGTATCTACTCAAGCATGGAGCAACTGAATGGACTGCACTACAGAAATAGGTGAATCTCATAAAACAGATACTTGCGTCTCCAAATCCGCCTGGAACCACTCAGCCTTTCACCTTTATCAGTCTTTTGCTCTGCACATTGCTTCCCTTGCTTCAGCTGTTCCTGCCCAGGCCAGGCTTTCCCTCAGCACAAGCCCTGGGCCTTAGAAGCCAAACCCTTCCCATGTAACTGAAACAAGCTGTTCAACCTAAAGCTGCCCCACAGCTGAGGAGCCCCAGCCTGCAGCTCACTCAGCAGTGCCTGTGATATCTCCTGTAGGCTCCTGGTCACTGAACAGGTCCTGGTCCCTAGGCCAAAGCCTGCTTTTATAGGCACACAAGTCGTGCATGACAGGGATATGTCAAGCAGATAATGTGGCTGGGAGTAAGCAAAAGTCACAGGGATCAAATAAATCAACTCTTGGCCTGTTGCTCTATAACAGCCTTCCAAAACACAGTAATTGTTTGGTTGTAAATCAAGTCCAGTTTTAGCACTGGCACGAGTGGCTGACACTTTCCAACTACAAAAGAGACATGGATCACTCCAGAATGCTAAAATGCCTTACTGCAATACATGCATGATTAATTGATGAACAATTTTAAGAGAATGCAAAACAACCTCTTCCTTCTTCAGTTCTCTTTATGGGATTGTCATACTCCTCCCTCTTCTCAAACTATTGCTTATACAGCTTAAAAAGAGATTCTTTTCTCTAAAATCACAGAATAGAAGAGTAACAGCATTTCAGCTGGAAACAGTTCTGCTAATATTGAGACCTTGAACAAAGAAAGCCAAGAGCTTCCTGGCTGTATCAACACAGCAACATGTCCAGTGGATTGTGGGAGCCAATTATCCCCCAAGCTTCATGGAGAGACACCAAGATTCCTGCAGGATGGAGCACTCACACCGTCAGCAGATGCTGGAGGAGAGCAGCTTTTTCAGCCTGTGAAGACATGGTGGTGGTTGTGGGGCACCCAGAAACAGCCTGCCAGGGTCTGCAGGAGGGGGTGATGCTCCTTATGGTGGACAGAAATTCCAATGAGAGGCATTCAGATTGGATATAAGGAAAAGATTCTTTCCCATAAGGACAGCACTCAAGAAGGCTGCACAGCTTCTGCTCTTATGGGATTTCAAGACCCAACTGGATAAAAGCCTGAGTAACCTCATCTGTCCTCACAGATGACCCTGTTTTGAGCAGGAGCTTAGATCAGAAAACTCCAGAGATTGCTTCCTTCCTGAATTCTGATCCTTAACCGTAGGTATAGTTCCCTTCAGCTACTCAATCATAGATCACATCAGCCTACTCACCTTCCTAATCTGTAACCATGTCCAGAAAAGGGATGAAACATTGGCTTTTTCGACGACAAATACACCTTATCTTTTTTATCTTCTACTTTCACTTCTACCTCCTCCTTATCAAAAGTTTTTTGCAGCTCAAAAGGCAGTTCCCTTAAGAAAAAAACAAACAAATGTCAAAAAAAGTACTATACTGTTTCCAGTATATAAAATAGACCAATGATTAATACTTGTTCAACATTTGGCCTTTCAAAGATGATGCTTTTAAAAAACAACTTCACAAGCATTTACTAGGAGTTAGGTTAAGTGCATGGCATACAAATAACTTCAATTTCCTGAACTGCAAATTAACTAGAAAGTATATAATAATAAAAAAACCCTATTATGCAAGTTGTTGAATGATGTTCAAATTTACTCAGCAGTTACCACTCTAAACACATAATGTGTAGGAAGTTCAGTGTTGCCATACACTGCTGCAAAGAGCTCAATTATTTTATCCCCATAGTAAAACAAAAAGAAAAAGGCTTTTAAAGAGCAAGAACTGAGTTTAGACACAAAGTATTTAATGACAAACACAGATCTCAGCTTCTAAAAATTATATCACTAACAGCTCCACTCTTTAGTGCAGCAGCATCACCTTGGTAATACCTTAATTGCATGAAGCAAAACACAACAATGCCTTTGTCTCTGAGCTCTGATGCAGACAGTACAATTTGGGGTGGTAGGGCTCAGCTGGCACAGGGGCTGTACTAAATGCTTCTCTACCATCAATGATTATGCAGAAACCATCTCATAATTAGCATCTTCACAAGCAAACAGTGGAATAAAAGTGGCAAACTTTTGATGAATGCATACAAAAAGGCTTTAAACAGTGCAGTTAATTGCTGTTACAACTAACACAAGTGACAGCCATACAGGAGAAGTACTGTAAAATTAGTATTTTTGATGGCCTAGCAAAATATGGAAAAGAAAAATGTAATGACTTAGTAATTTCACATGCTTGATAAGGAGGTATTAAATTACATTATCCATAAAATCATATTCTCCTCTCCATTTGTATAGGGTGAGGAAACAGACCACAAATTGAAGGCTCAAAGTAACACTGGTTAGTATGGTCAAACTCCTTTTTTAAAGCAACAACTGCAAACAATAGCAGAAATCAGGACAGCACGTTAACTTTTAACACAGGGAAAAATGTAAAACGGCTTTTAAAACAGGAATTTACATAAGACTGTTATATACACACAACACCAAGTTTGTACTTGGAAAAATGTCAGTAAGTTAAGAGTTGCTTGATCCTACATAGAACATCTGTGCCCATTTAAGGCTTTTCATCAACAAAAAGAAAGCAAAGACCATAAAACCAGAAATGCTCAACCTCTTGTGCATTGAGTTCGTTAGTCAAAACACCATTTGATCTGTAGCTCTTATTGGGCACTGATTTATTCTTTATTTCACTGTGCACCTGCTGTGCCCCCTGCCAACAGTGGCTTTTATCTCTTCATCAGCAACTGTACAACTCCTGCCACCGAGAGCTGTGTCAAACCTGTTGATGTTCCAACAGCCATTAGCACTGCAGGCAGGGCCTGCACCCCTACAGGGACACTGCACTGCAGCAAAGCCACGTAAAAAATTTACAGCATAAGCTAAGTGCTACCCAAAGCACATTAACTCAGGCTGGATAAGAAGACAAAAGTCACTTACCCCTTTTTAATGGACTCCAAGAACTGCTGGTTTGCAGCATCCCTGTAGCTCCGAAGTTCGCTGTCGTTTACTGTAAACCCATTCTTCCAAAGTTTAATGATTACATCAACCTACAGAGTAAGAACAATTCTCATTATAACACTGATGAAATAGAAGCTTGGTATACCCACATACCCTGTGATTATAAATCATCCACTTCATGGGCTAAAAATACTGAGAGCGGGCTCGCTGTAATCTGCCTTGGCCCCGTGCCAACAGGCACAGCAACTGCAAGGAGTAAGTGGCATTTCTAAGGATCTTGTGTCAATCAGGGTTAGAAACAAACCTTCCTCCAATCATTTTGGCTTCCTAAGTCAAGAACACTCCTTCAATTCAGCAGACAGAAAAAAAAAAAAAAAAAGAGCTGGACTATCCCAGCCAGCTGCAACTCTCCAAGAGCTAATTTGAGAGCATACATGCCTGGTGCTGGAACACCAACTGCCAGAATAGTCCAGCTGGGGATTTATTAGGGTAAAGCCTTGTTCCCATCAGTCAGGAGGATTTTCTCAAAGTAAAGGCATTGAGATGATGCATGCAGAAGCCTTTCACTCAGGAAATGAAGCACGTATCAGAAAATTTACTTTCAGACAGTCATATATTTAGGTTACCCTGGAATTCCTAGGTGTATTCAAAACCTTGTTAGCTGGCCATGAAAAAATAAATTCAGTAATTCCTTAACTTTGCCAGAAATCATCCACTACTCCGACTTGTAACCTTTGTAACATTTACTGAATCTCTCCAACTGTAAGATGGATATTTGGATTGTATTTTCATATTAATGCACCATGCCATTTAAGGAAGCATTCAGTTATCAAGGTCTGATCCCTGTAATAGCATTGTCTCAACAGATACTCGGCCACAGATGAGGCCACAAATGCAGAATCCACCTCAGCTGAACATAAGTTTAAATGAGGCTTGATAGTACCTGATAAGTTTGGGGTTTTGGTTTTTTTTTTCAGTTTGACTTGTTAGGTGATTGCTACATAAATAAACAGCACGTGCAAACTGCTGAATAGAATTCCTTGTCTTTCGGTTGGGTAATCTGTCAAAAGCAGTAGACAGCACTCAACAACATTAGGTTCCATCAAAAACTCTTGTGTCTCATGGCACCAGTGCATATGGAAAGAGCTCTAATTATGGGAAGGCTCCTCTACAGTGAGCCAGTATGCAAATTTAACATGGACTAATTATTCCACATCAACTTCCCATTTAAGCATTGACACAGCTAATGCCATGGAATGCTATTTCAGGACTGCAATTTAAGATATTGCTCCTGACATTTCATTTCTTCCAGGGTCAGTTAAGGATCCATGAACATAATTTCTAACAATGCCCACTCCAAATTTCTTCTTGTCATCCTTGTTCTACATGGCCTTTTCTCCCTCCTCTTACCAGTCTTTGATGAGTAACAGAAAAACACGAAAAGGACAAAATCACTGAGATACAAACCCACACTGAACATCCCACTACAACCATAATTATATGAATAAGACCAAATGAAAAATATTTGGGCTATGCCTCTGCATAAAAAGGCTGCAGCTCCTTAAATAACTTCTTATGTAACAGTACTTGTCATTCCTTGAACTCCTGCTTACCTCACTCTCCTTACTAATAAAGCAGAAGTGCATTAGCCAATGCCAGCATCAGTTCTAGAAAGACTCTAAATCGACCATAAAGCAATAAAGAGCCAAAAGCCCAGCAGCAAAGGCCTGGCTGACTGGGAGATGGGAGGTTGTTCCTACAGCTCTCTGAATTCCATGTGTATTTTTTAACTGATGTACTGGAAAAGACTGCTGGACTTCTGGTATCTGTTTTCCAGAATACTCCTGGAGCACTGTTATAACAAACATGAGTATTTTTTTCATCACTGCCTACCTGGTTCTTGACTGTAGTTGGGGGCACACACATAGCACCAACCTTCTGAGCTTCTTCAAACAGGTTATCTACAAAGTAGTCACAGTTTTGTTCTGTGCCATTCAAAATCTGATCATCGGTTCCTGATTTACACACCCTGCAGAGCAAAGCAGCAAAAAAAGACTCCTCAGAGGACACATTAGAAGACAAGTAGATACCTCAGAAGCTCAGCAGCAAGAAGTACAGAAAACACACTCCCCTGCACCCAGCTTACTGAGTACAAAACATCAGGTCAACTTTGCATTGTGCCTTTTCTATAAGCTTCTTACCAATCTCTGACTGCTACTATTTGCACTTCAAAAGCATAAGCTAAAGAACATCATCAGAAAAGATGAACCAATCTATGCAAAGCTTCTAAACTTGGTATCAGAGCAAGGAATGCAAGTTAGATGATTCATACTTCTAACCATCATACACCTAGCTGCACACCAACCAAGGGGTTTCCTTAAAGCAATTCCGTGATACAAGCTTGGGTTCCTCTGCCATAAGTTTTAAAAAATACAAGAAAATTGCCCTAGGATTTACTCTTCCACCCCAACTTGAACTTCCCCATTCCTAGCACCATCCCAGAACCACCATTACTGTTTTGGAAAGTGCTTTAGGGAAACTCAAGTGACTCAACACCACTGGAGCAGACTGAAGAAATACAATAGAAGCCTTCAACACTGTGGAGACAGCCAGGGTATTAAAAAAGATGCATCAGCCACATCTTTTTATAGAACACTGTATATGTGACAGCTGTTTCTGTTAGATTTTCACCAATCAAAATGCAGAAATATGCAACCTGAATGATTATCTCTGTATACGTTCTTTGCATAGTAAGAAGATTATGCAGCTTTTCGTAAACATTGCAGGAGCTACTCCTACGGGAGATTCAGAAAAGTCTATTTTAAGCAATTCACAATATAAAAATCCCAGCTCTTGCAAAAAACATCCAATTTTACATAAAACTCTGCATTGAATCCAAGAGCAGCAATACTTACTGGAATGGTAATTAGATATTGCAATTTGCATAAAATGGAATTGTTTGCAGTGCACCTATGCAACACTGAGACTCCCTGGAGATTAACATCTTAAACAAAAGAAAACCTCAACAACTTTAAAGAAGAAATTTCAAAAGTATGCTGTTTCCCATTTTAGTTTTCTAATAGAACAAAAGAAACTTGAAGCATTAATGCAGGTATTCACTATGCTTTACCTCAGACACAGAACTGGAAAAACAAACACCTCCATATCAGATGCAGAGCTGCACAGTGAGTTAGCAGTTTGAAAGGCTGCCTTGCTGTTTTAAATAAAAATATTTACACAGCTACTTGAAACTAGGAAACATTTCACGTAGATGAAAAGTCTTTCAGCAAAACAATAGGATTTTTTTTGAAACTTCCAGTGTACGTGGAGCAGATGAATACAGTAAAAACATTGTATTTTAGAATTTAATATAAAGTTTGAAAAGTAATGACAGGACACAAACAGCAGTGGGAAAGGAAGACAGAAATGGGGACAACTGGCACCTACCATTCTTTCTTCACAGTTTTGATATTGTCCATGTCTTTCATTCTGGTGCTTCCCCTAATTACAAAAAGAAAATGGTTTAAAACCAAACCAAAACAAAATACCTATCACACATCCTTTTGTAGCTGAAGCACTCTTTATATCTTTTCCTGTGTTGATAATACATTTAACCAGAAACCTCAACCTCCCCCCCACCAAGTCTCCAGATGGTTCTTTGTTTTCCTGCAGTTTCTAATTTAATGACACATGAACAACACATCTGTTCCAGACGTTCAGGAGCAAGGTTACTTTTTCATAAATGTACAAAATACACTTCACAATAAAAACAGTGTAATGTGAAAATACATGCCTATACTTCTGTAAAGAGAGGAAAAAAGATCACATTCCTTTCCTGAGTGGCATGGTTTAAACCTTCACTAATTTTGCACAACATTATGAGATGGTTGCAGAAAAACTGCATTGCCACTGCAGGCATTTGTGTGACCTTCACCTTAACTGTGCATTCCTTAAAGGAGCAAGATTTGTCAGGTTGTCCTTCCTACCTTACCTCAAGACATTGTTGCAGCAACTCAGAAACTGTGAATTATCATATCTGGCCTAGTGTCAGCTGGCATGAAAATCCTGGATTTGTAAGTACTAAATATGATACAGGATTAATCTGCTGAGTCAAAAGAAATTAAGAATCCCACACTGATCTCATTACAGTCACTTTTGAATGCTCTGAAAAAAGTCACAGAAAGTCACCAAGAGCCAGAAACTCCCAAAACCACCCTTAAAAATAAAATCACTCTAAAATTGCAAAAACCCACAGGAAAACAGAAATTTTAAGTTGCAACTGTGTTCAGAGAGTTATCCCTGACAACCACTGGTTACACAGATGATGGTCTGCTCTTGGCAGGTCCAGGACTAAGTTATGACATTGTGTGTGGCTTTCAGAGAGCAGCAAACTAAGCAGTGACAGTCATCACACTCCTGAACAAAGCAGTATGCACAGCATTACTAATACAAATTTTTAGTGATTTTGAGATCTAATTTAACAAGACATGGAGTTTAGGGGAAAACAACATTCATTGCAGCACTGCAATAAAAAAAAAAAAAGCAAAAAAACATCACATGCAGTACTAATTCATGTTCCTTGGGACTTTAATGCTGGTATTCTTTCAAATTGGAAGTTAAAATCCATGTGAAACACATTCTGTAGAAAAATATATAAGCATCCAAAAAACCCCTACATGGTCAACCTTAAATTGAACTGGTGCTGTTACGCGTTAAGTTCAAAACGTATTTTGCACACCTTTGACATGTAACACAAGATGAGGTATAGTCCTTTTTTTCCCCACAAATGTTCTGCCAGAGCCCTACATCTATCAGGCAAGCCTGTGCTGGTACATGATGATATTATATGCATATCTGTTTGTTGATTTTGGAACTCAGTACTGCACTTGGGAAAAAAAGAACTCTCAGTAACAAGTGAGCAGAGTGAAATTGGAATGCTTAAAAAGTGTAATTTTTTCAAACTTCTCTCAAATTCAGTTTTAACACACTCTAGCATGTAGGGCTTTTTGTCTAGCCCAAAGTAATTCTTTGTGGTTTGTGTTAATGTGCCTATCTTCTGATCTTTCACTCCAGTAGGCTACTCCCCAAAGCAACAAGAGCCACCTCCTGCCATCTGCTTTTGTTGATCCTCTGTGACTTGTCATCGGAGCTGTTAAGAAGCAACACACACAATGAAGCAGCTCTTCAAATTAGCTCTTTGGCTACATTAGGCTGGCCTCAAATGGGCATGAATAGTATTCAAAACTGGTCAGCTGTGAAAGCTGCTGTTCCTTCTAAAGTACAACAGCAATTACACTGGGAAGAAATGTTTGTGTTAATCTCTCTAGGTGAAGAATCATCCTATACAGCATATTGACGTTTATTAAGGCCAAAAGGCATTAGGACACAGTGATCAGAACGCACTGCAAGCACTTCAGCTCAGCATGTCAACCCAACCAGCACAAACCACCTCCTCTCACCAACTTCTGACAGACATCCCTAGCTGCTGTTATGAATTTTGGTACGTAATTTTTGCGTCAGTGGCAAAAAGTACTTCAGAAACGAACCACCACCTCCAGAAACTAAATTTAAAACATGGGAAGAAGCTGCAAATGTCAGCAGCTCACCACAGCTACATCTACTGATTGGTGTTAGGACACTCCTGGCCATTCCCATACAGCCCCACGGACTTTCCAGCCCCATGGAGATGGACCACTGACCCAGCAGCAGCCTTCACAGCCAGAGCTTCCAAACAGGCAGCCCTCAAAAGGGATATTTGTTTTGGCAAATAATTTTATGGTCAATACTTTTGAGCCCACACTTACTTTAATACAAGAAAAACCAAACTGAAACTGTGAGGCTTTCCTTGCTGTGAAGGGCAGAAATACCCACAGAAGCACATACAGCCCCCTGCCCTGAAAGCCTGCTAACCCCTTATGAACTTGGGCAGAACAAACTCTCCAGTTGAGAGCCGCTCCCAGCACAGTCTGCCCCTGAACAGGACAGAAACTACAGCTGAAAATTGCACTGTACTGTGCCACAGAGAGACAAGAGGCTACAGAGAAATGGCAAGTACAAATTAGTAGCGAGATGAGCATCAAACTTAATGGCCTGAACGTGACTGATGTGCTCAGGTACAAACCACAGCATTCATGCTTCCTCTCCAGCTGGCTAAAGGAGCTGTGCACTCAGAAAGAAACCTGTCCCCAACCTCGATGTCCAGGTGCTAGAAAGATAAATTACTTGTCCATAGAACTGCCTTGTTGTTAAGGTTTAGGATTTGACATGCTTCAACAATCTCAGACCTAAGGGGAGGTTAACAAAGCTTGGGAAGAAAGACGTACTACTGATGGTGGACACAAAGAATGCACAGTTTACAAGCCATAAGGACATTGGGCAGAACTTCCATGATAAGGAAGAAACTAACAAATCTAGCTCAGCAACTGTGCTGAAATCACTTCCAAGTGGGTAAAAGGTAATTCTGATAGGGCAAAATCATGACCAGCAGCTCATAGACCATCAACTCAAGAAAACCACCTACCCAAAAGAAGAGAAAGACAGAGCACGCAGGCTACTTAGCATGAAAAGCAAGGAAGTAATTTAACCAATAGAAGACAGAATACTCATTAATAAGAGAACTATGTAAACTTGTAGCCAGTCTATGTTTGCTAACATGCATAAATAGTGAGAAGTTTTGATAGTCGTCGTGCTGGCTTTGTGGATTTACCACCCAGCTCTTCTTTCTGCCCAGAACCGCAAACAAATCAAGTACCTTGCCTCTGTATGTGGATTAGCCTCATACACAGCAGGTCAAAGAAGCTATTTTGGGACATCCCCGCAGCTGCGACACCTGAACTCACCCGCACCCCGAGAGCCAGGCCCGGGCACACGCTCTGCGCCTCCCGCCGCTGCCAAACCCCCCGAGCGCGGCCCCCGCCCCGGCGGCCGGCCAGGAGGTATTTTTAG
>JBBMKD010000145.1:105578947-105737189 GCA_037834095.1 Argya squamiceps | reverse complement strand
GGCTCCCCCTGCGGCCGCGCCCGGCGCTGCCGCCGCCAGACAAAAGTTGGGAGCTGCGCCCGCAGCAACTTCGCAATAAACCTCGGCCCGGGTTTGATTTGTGTGTGTGTGTGTGTATGTGCCTTGTTTTTTTTTTTTTTTTTTTCCCTTTTCCCTGAATGACCTCGATTCGGCTGGCGGCTGCGACGAGAGGAAGCTGGTGTTCGGGAAAGCCCCCCGCCCCGCTTTTGTGGCAAGGAGGGTGTGATTTTTGCCGTCAAGTTTAAGTTGAATACTTCCCCAGCCGAACTCGCTGTGGTAGCTTTGGTTAGACGGGCTAACTGCAAGTGAAATTCTACAGCCCGATCTGGAGAATTAACATTTGGTAAATTCTAACTGGAAGAAAGAATTCGGGAGTCTCCTTTCTTCCTTGTCTCTGTGCAGCTCTGTTGACAAGACCTGCAGTTTTTGTTTTTAGTTATCGAAGAATCACACAATCAGTGAGGTTGCCAAAGATCTCTGAGATCATCGAGCCCGACCTATGACCGATCACCACCTTGTCAACCCGACCGTGGCACTGAGTGCCACATCCAATTTTTTCTTAAACAGCTCCAGGGCCGGTGCCTCCACCGCCTCCCTGGGCAACCCGTTCCCAATGTTTAATGATCCTTTCTGTGAAGAAATTCCTCCCACAGGAGGAATTGTAGGCAGGACTTTTTCTTTGGTTGATGAAACTTCACGTATTGCTTTAAAGGTTTTAACTGGTATTAATAGCTGCCTGCTTTGAGTGTGTATTATAAAAACAATGCAAACATGGAAGTGAAATCTGAGGGTCCAAGTGTGTGACAGTCCTGCACCAACTGACCACGTCCCTGCCGTGCGAAGGAGGAAGTTAATCAGCCAAGTAGAAAAACAGCAGCAGCAGCCAGAGGCAGATCAGGAGGATGTCACCTGGAATTCTCACAAAACCTTTTACCCCATCCATTTGGTCTAAAACACTAAACCAAATACAAATCACTCATAAGATATCCTATACTTTCTATGTTTCTCCTTCAGTTCTTTCATACTTCACAGTTCTGCCCTTCCCCCATCTTACTTTTTTCCTTGTTCCCTATTTCTTCCTTGTTTAATTTCAGTGGACTCCTGGGGATGCAGCACCATAGCTGTAAAAAGCTGTTTTGCTTGTTCTAGTGTGCAGTTTCTGTTTATTCATATCGTGGGTCTTGTGGTTTGTGAAGCAAAGTTTGAAGTAACCCTTACTGGCTTGCTTCTCAGGGAGGTTACTGCTGCTAAGAAAACTAGCTTGGGCTTCTTTCCAAGTATTTTTAATTCATGAACAGTGTTTTTTTACTACAAATCATTAAAATGTTCAAGTTATGTTATTGTCATGGTGTAAGGAAAGGCTATTGTGTAAAATAGTGTAAAATATTGTAAATACTTCTCAGAATATTTCCCACAGTTCTGAAAGAGCATTTCTTTTAAAGTTAAATGTAAATTTTGGTGTATGGGAATGAACTTGTTTCGCTTTACAACACATCTCATGCTTTTGAGGTGGATTTTTTCTTTCAAGATGTAATTGCCAAATATGAGCAGAAGTTGTCCAAGAAGGTTTTTTTTTCTTATTTCCCCCATCCAGTGTGTTTTATAAAATATGTATATCTCACTGTATTTTAAAGTTATTTCTGTATAAGTCTTTTTATTCTTCAGATGTAAGTACTGTCAGCAATGTAGTGTCTTTCTGAGCTTCTGAATCTTCTTGAAGTAGTGCCAGAGAAGGATCTCAGTGATTAGGACATGAATAAATACAGCAGTGGGGAGACAAAGCCTTTGCTTTTGGAAGTGACTGTCGGACACAGATAGTGAGGCTGTGTTCAGAAAGCGTGCTGGGGTCGTCTTCATGCAGTTGTATATATATTTTTGTTTTGTTGTGGTTTTTTTTGCAGCTGACTGGAACAGTCTGTCCTTTCTAAGTCTTTCGGGTGTCACATCAGGAAACCAGCCTTGCTTCCATTAATCGGGTTAATGGGCAGCCAGAGTTTGGAGCTCTGGCAGAGCTGGGATGCTTCTTGTTTGCAGTGTGTGACTTAATTTTCTTGCATGGAGCTTTTGATTAGAACTTCCTGAGAGATGCTCTTCAGTGGGAATGTTGTAGCTAAAATACATTTCAGAATGTATTTTAAAAGATCATCTGTCTGTTCCTTATTAGCGACAAAACCCGAGTTAGTAACCTAATGGCATCCTGTAAGATGCTGAGTGGACCAAATGAGGGGATAGGACTTGCCTTCTACCTCTTCTGTATCTATTTCCTTCTTATTTTTTTCACTTGGCTTTTTCTGATACGCTTTTTTGTGTGTGTGTCTTTTTTTCCCATTTGTTTGGGCTTTTTGCATACATTTATAAGGACAGGCTTGACTCTCTCCTTTCCCAAGAACTCAAGTTTCTTGTCTTCTGCTTCAATATTATTCTGAGTTATTTGTGCATAGTGTACTTTTTTTGTTTGCAACACACATTTTGTGGAGATGGACTGTAATAGTCTAAATGCCTTTATCATGTTCAGTGTATTCCCTCAGTAGTACTCGCTCAGCCTGGAGAGAGCAATGACGTCAGGCTTTGAAAAGTAAACTGGTTTGAATTATTGATTGGCGACCACGCAGTCAGTGATGGAGATGAATATGTGTGTGTCTGTCTGCTGACCAGAAGCCAGATTAAAATGAACAAAATCCCTCACTAAATGGATCAAGGAGCCAAGAAGTTTATTGTCTGAGATGATGTCATAGCAGAGTGCATAGAGAGGGTACAGAGGGGAAAAACTGGGCTTTGTTTTCTTCCTGTTTCCAGGACTGATTTACACATTATTTAGTAGATTCTGAGGCTGTGCTTACATAAATATATATTCTGTTGTTATACAAATTATACACGTGTGTATAAAAATACAGATTTTTTTCTTCTGAGCATTAAAATTTGGGAAGTGTTCTAGCTTCATATTAAAGCATTCTGATGAGAAAAACTCATCAAAATCTTCTACAGAGACATAGAATTTTAACACAAGGCTTACACCTTCAGTGGACTTCATTCACACTGAAAAAATTGAGAATCCTGTGACCATAAATGGTTAAATTTGCACTTTGTATCTACTGATGTCTGATGTTTTCAGACAATGAGCTGTGATTGCTGGTAACACTTCTTTGGCAATTGAAATGATTTTTCTTAGTCATTTCAAAGCACAAATCAAAAGTTGATCAAGAATTTATTGTGTAATAAACACTCTTGAATCATGTCAGTGTACTTAGTTGGACCTTTTAGAAATGTATACAAGGTTAGCTTAATTTAATTAGCCAGGAAAGCATTAGCAGTGCCTTAAGAGCTACTTGAGGGCACGGTGATAATTGTAACACATGATCCTCGCTAAAAGTGGTGCTGCCGACATCGTTCAACTTGCGCGGTGCCACCCAGAGCTCTCCATTGTACTTAACTGCTGATGGGAGCAACCGGGGGCTGCGGGAGGGACACCTGTGTTGGGACGTGGAAAGGTAGAGAGCTGAGCAGCGTTTCTGTGCCCAGCGTCTCTCACTGTAGTTTCTCTGTAGCAATAGGAGTGTTTTCTGATTTCTGAGTGATAATGCAGCTTTTGTAGCACAAACTTGTTGCTACATCTTACTCTTCGAAAAGCCTTTAATGGTCAGCTGTTGAAAACATAGAAAATGAAAAACTTACTATGATTTCTCTTAAATTATGAGTTTTAAACATAACCAATAGAGCTTTCTAAAAATTAAGTTTTCCTTTGTGGAAGACCCCGATTGGCATATTTTCTTTATTGTGTGGACAAAGTGTCTCACGGTGCTCTGGATGCTCTGGTGTTTAGAATAAAGCTGTAGAAAAAGTTAGATTCTCCTCCTTATGCTGGATAAATGACACTTGCTGGCCACCTGCTTGTAAAGCTCTTCAAGAGAAAAGCTCCTGTCCAATATCTGTGTTTTAAAGAACTGCATTGCCTTGGTGTTTGAGTTTGCAGTAGCATCAGTAAAGGTTCTGAGGCTAATGCTTTTAGAGTTCTTTGAAATACGTCCTGAAATAGAAATCCTTGTGAAGTTATTCCAAACTATTTCGTTTAAGGGAAGATTCCCAGGAAAGCTCATCGTTTCGGTGTGTAATAAAGCCTCGGGTTCTTTCTGGCTTAGTGGTCTGCTGCTCTTTTGGGATTTAGCAGGGAAAAATCAGTGTTCTAAAATGAGTCGTGCAGGCCATTCCTTGGCTCTATGGTGTTAATGCAGCTGTGGGCAGTGGGAAATGGAGCAATTGTTGGAAGCAGTCTTTGTTCAGGTTTCTGTCAAAATACCATACAGTTGGCATTTGTGATCCTTTTGTGGTTCTGAAGGGCTGTTCTGAGTTTGAATTCTCCTTATGTATCCTGCCAGATCGGTCCTGGCTGCTCTCAGAAGTCAGGACAGCCGAAGTGGCCGTGGTTTGTTTTGGGAGGCAGTGGTGCATCCTGTTCAAAGCTGCCTGTCCTTGTGTCACGCTGTTCCTGGGCTTTCAGAGGAAGCAATCTGAGGGCTAATCCAGTGAATGGATAACACCTCCAAAGAGTGCTCAGGAAATGGTGTTGATGTTTGTGTGCTGCATTGCTTCCTCTCAATATCGGGCTTGTCCCAAAGTAATATTAATAAAAGCTGCTTCTCCAACTGCTGTCTCTGTCTTCAAACAGAAGATTTGACCCATGGCTGTGAGACAGCCCGTGACAATTTTGCAAGAGTTGCATACAGCTTGGGGTTATGCAAGATAATTAGCTCAGGTAATTATGTTCTGATCACCTACATCCCCCTGCAGTTTGAGTTGCATGTGGTATGGTTTTGCACATCCTGCCCTAAATTGTTGAATGTTTGCTACACTGTGGAAAAGTTTTAATTCCAGTCTAATGATGCTTTGAATGATTTCTCTGTAAAACTTTATAAAACCCATCTTGAACCAAAGCATGCAGCAAGTAGGCATCAGTGAGCTGAAGCTTTCATTGCTGTGAATTTTGTGTGCTGTTTTGTAGCTGTGACCCTTTGCAAGATTGCTGATTGTTTATTAGGTGTTGTAGCTCTAATGGATTGCCTTTTCTCTGGGTAATATCACTCATGAACCCATTTATTGCAAAGGGAGCTGACAATATGCTTTTTATCCTTTTTTTGTGTACACTTCATGCTTTGCTGGTTTTTCTAAACAATTTTTCAGTCTGACTTCACTCTAGAAATATTGTCTTCATTACCTTTGATGGGATTTTCATGGTGTATTTTAACCATTAATTCTGCTTTAAATTGTTTAAGTGTTGGCTTGCATTTATACGTGCTTGGATTCTTTTTCTGTATAAATTTTGTTTCTTTTTGCTTGGTAGTTACTAAAGAGGCAACTTTTCAACCAGTTGTAAGATTAATATGTAATCTTCTTTTTTCTTTTCATTTTTGCTCTGGGTATGTGTATGCTGTAATAACTTCAACTCCAGCTGAACTAGGTAGGAAGGAGGCAGCTTTAGGTCTCCTATTAGAAATACAGAATTTAGAAGCTTCTTCAAGTTCCATAGTTCTTGTACTGAGTTTTGTAGTTTTATCTTTATGCTTCTAGTAGTGTCTGTTGATGGCCTAACTAACGTAAAGCTTTGACAGAAAGTTTGTGTCCAGTTGCACTTGGAGCAGATGCTTTGGTTTGGTTGTTTTCATAATTTGGGAAGGGGGCATTTTGCTTTTCTCCAGCCTCCAGTCAGTTCCTTCATTTTAAATGGATAAATAGTTGAGCCAGGCTATTTAAATAACCTGAAATGAAGAAGCTGTTCATTTTCTACATGTGGAAGAGATTATTTGCAGTGAAATTTGTTGCCATGCTTCAGCAATCCCTCATTCCAAATATTTAATAACTATCCTCTATTATTTCTCTGATGTATTGTTTTGGCTTTGAATTTTGTTTTTATTATGAGTTAAATTTCAGTACATTACTCTTAAGACTTCTGTCACAATTGTACACAATTTTAATTATTTTTTCTCTCTTGAAAATATTTGCTTCAAGTGCATGGGGTGGAGAAGTGTTTTTTAATCCTGTTTTTTATCCACATAGAAGGCCACCTTCCTAATTTCCCTTGCTGCAGACACTTCCTTGCTTAGTTCCCTGGGTCTGTTTCCTGGTCATGTCCAAACCTTGGGGAACAGTCTAGCTGAGGCCTTCTCACTCTGTTCTCCTCTTCACTATTCTCATTTACATCATCCTGCTTCTTTATGTAGGTTTATAGTAGTATTGAAGGGGGCCATGTGCTATAAGCTTTGTTTAGGATGTGATTGTTAAGCAGAAACAAGATGGATTTTCGAGGACTGAGAGCAGGAAAAAACATTGGAATGTTTTCATTTCTTCCACATCAAAATTGTAATAATTTTTGATTCATTACATAAATATAATTTCTGCTTTAAAAGTCTTTGTTAGCAGAGTCTAGAAACTCACAGAAATGGTTAATGTAGTTCTGACTAAAAATGTGTTGCTCTTAGTATTCCTTCAGTGCTAAATAAGGAGGATCAGTGGTTTTAAAAACTTACCTTAAGTCGATCTAGTAGAAAAACTTCTGAGTGAGGTGTGGAGCCCATACAGCAAGTAGAGAACTCTTCTCAGTGGAGTTGCTCTCCTGCAGGTGTGTGATTTCACGTGTGCTGTGAGCTCTGGCTGTGAACTCTGCAGTTGTGAAAACACCAGGCTGGCCAGCATTAATGCTTGCCAGGCCATTTGATCAGCCGGATCTGGATCATGTTACTGGTCCAGCTGAAACTAATCCTCTTCTCCACATCCTCTGGCTTCTCCTTGCCTCCCCTCCATCCTTCTGATTTGATTATCTGCTGAAATTTCACAGTATCATCCTAATTTTGGTGAAGGCAGAGAGGAGCACTCGTGGTGGGAATGCTTGGAGCAGGCTGCTGGTGAGGGGAGGATAAACCTCAGCTCACTGTTCTTGGCCTCTGTCACAGTTTGGCAGAGGCTGCTCTGCAGGTCACTCTCCCTTTCATTCATGAACCAAGTAACCTGTGGATTGCAGGAGGTTTTTGTGTGTCAGGCTGAAGCTGTTGACAGGCACTCAGTGTGGATACAAACAGTGTCCTTTTCTGTAACAGAGGTGTGAAAATCCCCAATTAACAGTGTTTATATTTTTAACTTGTAAACTTTTAACTTTTCTCAAAAACTTTCACATTTAATAAATACCCTGAATTCTAGGGTTGAAGAGTTCCAGGAAATAAAATGGAAATCTGTTGAAATAATAAAGCAGAACTTTCAGTGCAAGAAATATGTTTGTTGTTTTGTTTTTTTTTTATAATCTGAACGAACGAGGAAGAATTTATTCTTCTAAAAATGTCTAGATGATGGTATTCTTTTTGTTCTTAATGGCTAATATTGACATGAGCATTGTTTACTGGAAAAAAATACAGAAGTTGAATGTTAAAAGGATTCAGATCATCCTGCAATTGAGGCATTCTTTACTATCATTACCACTAATGAAATACATCGTTAATAGTTGTTTATTCGAAGATCATCAAGCACTTAAGCGTGAACATTATTTTCCCTTAACACCTGTGGAGAGCCAATGTCTGATAAATGACTGTGTGCAAACAAGTGGAAATTAGAGAACTGCAACCAGAAGATGTGTTCTTTTAAACTGACGTTGTCTTTTTTCAAGGTATCAGCAAGGTTAGTGCATCGGGGCCTTCATGAGACTTGGAGTTCTCACTAAGAGAGTTAATGTGCTCTAATCCCAGTACATTTATTTCTCAGCTTCTTGACATTTGAAGGCTGAGGCAGAATGGTTTGGGTTGGAAGGGACGTTGATCATCTCTTCCCAACCCCCTGCCTTGAGCAGGGACTCCTTCTGCCAGTCAAGGTTGCTCAGAGCCCCATCTAACCTAGCTTTGAAGTGAAAGTACTTTTACACTGGATTTTTAGGACACAAAGGTAGATGTTCAGCCTGCAGCAGTGTGTTGTGTACCATCACCAGTACAGTCTGCTGTATCGTGCTGGGCCTCAAGTTCAGTCATGTTACCTCCTTTCCCCAGACAGGTGTATCAGGTCTGACCTCTTCCCACTAAGCAGCCAGCCAGTTCTCCCTACGTGAGGGGCTGAAGGCATTTGCCAGGAAAATGTGGGCTGGGGTGGGGAACAGAAGAGCTTGTGGGGATGTGCTGGTGCTGGAGAGAGTGGGTAGTGTGGTGTGTCATCCTGAAATTAGGACATACTGGGGATGTGTAAGGCAAGGTGTGGTACCTGGTTTGAGCACGATCATGAGAGTGCTTCAGCTACTGAGTGTTTGTACCAAGCATAAGGAGAGTTTTACTCCTTCCCCCAACACCCTCCCCTTTTTTTTGGTGAAGAAGCTATAAAGCAAAGTAGTGAACTAAAAAAAAAAGAACTAGGATTTGAAGGGATTTATTAGATTCTGGTCAGATGACATGATCACAGTCATAAGAAAATTTATTGATCTAGTAAGTAGAATTCAGAACCAAACAAAACTTAAAGTAAAGAAACTGTGAAACGTTCCAATTTTTTAAAATTGCTTACTATGCCTAGCCCAAAAATGCATGAACTTAATGCTAGAAAAACCTAGTTTTTACCTAACTTTCATCAATAGATCTTAACACAGCTCTTTAATGTGATTATATTTTTAGGAGTTAATGTTTTAGTCCATATTTTTACCTTTGCAGAAACTGATATGCAAAGGAATAAGTGGCTTTTCCAGATTTACTGGACAGGCAGCTAGACAATGTTTTTGGTGTATTTTATTGGTGCTTGAAATGTGTTGTAGTTTCAGTGAAAGCAAGTTATTTGTTAACTGAATAGTTATATAAGGGGAAGGATGAGACATGAGCTTAAGTATTTGGGGTACTGGGGACACAGTCACATCTTTTTCATGAATAACTGTTTTACTTTGGAAAGACAATTTTATGTTTTTATACTGTAGGATAGAAAAGTTTATTAAATGCACTAAATAGCCCTGAGTGTTTTAGATCTTTTAATGGACAGCCCATTTCAAGAACTTTGCATGAACTGGTAGGAGAAAAAGCAGGCAGAGCAGTTTTTTCACATTAATATTCTGGGACATTCAAGAAGTTGTGTTGTTAATCAAAAGATGTATTTTAAATTAGAAAATAGAAAGTTAGAAACAACCAGGGGACCTGGATTTAAGTTTCTCCAAATTCAGTAAGAATGAGACGTGTCTGAAATTGTCTTTTCAGAGGATCAAATGAAGTGGGAAAAGTTACATTTCAATATCAGAAGCGAGGATTTAACTAGAGTTACATGCAGAGGTTTTTGAAAACCTGTGGCTGAAACAGATTTTCTGAAAATGTTTATTTCATTATTGTTAGGAGAAAGTAACTTTCAGGGTCTTTTGTGCTTGTTTTGTGGGTTTAAAAGAAAAGCTATTTGTGCATTTAACAAAATGCAGAGAAATAGGATTGGTCAGCTGAAGATTGAATGTCAGTGCATTAATTTCATGTCTTAGACACGGGAAGAGGGTGTAGAAAAACCAGTTGCTGCAGAGTTCAAGGGAGGGAGTTGAAAAGTTGCCTGGGTGAGGAGCTGTGTGAGCAGGGGTGTGAGTGCTGAGGGTGTGGCAGACACTCAGCAGGGTGTGCCCCACAAACTGCATGGCCAGGGCAGCAAGTCTGACCGTGGTGGAGAACTCAGATATTCATGTCTGCATGCCTGTGTCTGAGTACAGACAAACCTGTGGCAAGGCAGACAGAGTCGTCTTCAGAAGTGCAAGGTGTGGTTGTGGTTTTAATGTTGTATCATTCCTTACTTGAGAACTCGGTGAACTTGTGTTCACATGCTTGGAGATGCCACTGGTGGAGATGGTTTGTACTCATCCTCTGTGTCCACGACTACTGGATTAGGATTATTTTGGGGTGTTCAGACCAGCAGTATAGTGAAGACTCCTTTGGTTATTCTGTTGGCCAGGAGGTTCAACTTAAGCAACAGAAGAAACAACCCCCCCCTACCCTTTCCCCTTCAAAGATGTTACGAGTAATCTTTGTGTTTTAACTTGGGGATTGATCAAATGCCATGCTTTAGCCAGCTGGTTCCTGTGATGCACCTGAAGGCACTGTCAGTGAGTACTCCCCTGCTATGTGTGTTCTTCAGTCCTGCTGAAAGACTCTACTGGTGTAGTCACTGTTCTGAGAGGGGAAATTGAGAAGGAAAAGTTCAGTTTTATTAATGGATTTCTAGTTTGCATTTTCCAAAACTTAAGGGCTCTCAGTGTTTTAAATAAAGCTCTGTTAGTATCAAATTTGTGTTTTGAAATTTAGGGATGGATAGAGAAGAGACTACAGGTAATAATGTATACCAGTGTATTTGTAGCTTGCTCATACATGTGTATTGAACATTGTTTTTGTCTTTCTCCTTTTCATACAAAGCAGAGAAAGCATAGAGATAATATGCAGCTAGGTATGTTTTCTTGCTTTGTTGTTCATTTTAGCTTTTGTTTCTAGATACATCAGTACCATTGTTCAAGTGCCTTCAGTGAAGGTGTGTTACCAGTTTGCTCCCCACTGCCTCTGCCTAAGTTGAATCTTAGCTCAACAGCTGATTTGTGGTATTCATTCAGCTGTCACATTCCATTTTACTCTTGAATCCAAAGATAATGAGGACTGTGTTTTGCCAGTCTAGACCATGGATGGTATCCTGTTAATGCCAGTTATTTCCTTACACATTATTAGCAAGAGTGTTTTCCCTGAGAGGTGGTTCTGGTTGTTCTGGATCACAGCTGGACTTTGCTGGGTCTCTCTTTTCTGTTGGATCAATGCAGTTGCACTGAATTTTCTTTCTCTCTTTGTACCTTCTGACACTATGTAAAGTTGTTTTTTGATTCTTTTGTGCTTGCTTTTTCTTTGTGGCTTTGGTATGCTTGAAGGCAATTTTAACATGATTAAGATTTTATTAATTCATATTCTCTGCATTCTCTCAACTTGTGAGTGCATTTGCTTCAGTGCCAGTGTTTCATTAGGAGCTTTGAGTTCAGTGCATTGGTTCCTACTTCTGCAATTGCATTATTAATTTCTTAATTTTTAAGTTTGATGCTTGTATCACATCTTTCTAGTCCCAGAACATTTTCATGATACCTACTCTGAAGTAATAAGTTTCTGGGTTGAAACTGAAGTGCTATTTTTAATCATTAAAGGTATAAATGGTTTGAGACCCAGTTCCTTGAGGGAGCAAGTTGAGTGCTGTGGAATCATTAGACCTGTTTTGCTATAAATGGGAGGAAGCAGTGGATAGACTGCTCTCTGTATAGGCTTCCCAAATTGAAATTAATTTCCTTTCTTGTTCTAGTGTATCCCAGTTTGAATAATCTCTTGAGTGTTATGAAAACTCTATCTCTGTATTTTACTGTGGGTAGTGAAGGTTCTGGATGGTAGTTTGACTTGATTCCCTAGAGCTTGAATTTTTAAGATTGTCTGTTAACTGGAAAATGGAGCTTGAATTCTTGTTAATATGTTTAAAATTTCAGTGATTTCAGCTTTGTAGTAGCTTTGTCACTACTTCATGGTAAAACATTTTCTGTGTTAGTGCATTTTACACAGCATGTACTCTAACCTAGGTTAGTATTTGGACTTGAATGTCTTAAAATTTAACTTGGTTTGTACTTGCTGAGTTTGTGCATAGAGTTAATATGCAGACAAGTGAGGCTCAGCTGAAAATAATAGCCTAAACAAAGAATAACCTAATTAAATAAACCCCTTAATTGCTAGTCTGGTTCCTGAGGCAGCTGCAGAGGACTGATTGCTCATGTGATCACACTGACAGCCTGCTCTTCCAGTTTCTGAAGCTATTTGCCAGTATACCTTCATTTGACAGCATTAGAGATCTCAAAGATATTCAGCTTTAGTGGATTTTGTGAATATTTGTAGCAGAGGGAGACCTGAAGTAGCAGAATTTGTCTCCATTGCCAATACTTTGTTTGAACTGCCAGCTGACAGGACAAGATCCTAGCTGAACTTGAGACTTGGGACCAGAGGGAAGGCCCTGGAGGAAATGCAGAGAAAGGTGATGACAGGGGCCTCGGAGGAGCTTGGCTTTTTGCATGGGAAGGGTTGGAGATGGAATACAGGAACCTGTGCATTACTAATTGCACTGCTGGCAAGTAGCTTTAATGTTACCCCTTGTAAAGCTTTGTTACAAGCTGCTTCATCTTTCCTAGTTTCATTTTCTCTGTCTTGCTTAGCCGGTTTTAAACTGGTTCTGTGGCTTACCTTGAAACTCTGCTTTTATCCTTCACAGGGGAGCTTGTGTAGTTTCAGAAAGTAGTTACTAAAATTGACCTGAGCAGGGTGGTATTTCTCTAAGTCCACAAGTAAACTGATGGCTGAATAAAACAGAAGGTGTATGTGCATTTGCTAGTGTTCAGAAGTGAATATGCAGGCTGTTAAGATTTTGTAAAAAGTTGGTATTTTGTAGTTTCAGAGTTCTATGGAAGACAGCCAGGTGCTGCCCATGTATTTTATAGTGCTATGCAGGGTCCAGGTACTTTGTGTTTAGGAATGGTGGTAGTTATTATCCTTTGTACTTGTCTGATCCCTCAGTGAAATAATTAAGATCACTGACAAGGTAGGAAGTTCATCTAACAGAAGGAAGGTGAGCTTTTGAAGTTTTACTGAGCTGGTCTGGTTTATGGGTGGATCAGAGAAATGTCAGAGGAGATCCAGGGAGGTTGCAGTGGTGCTGTGTAGTCAGGCAAGGAGTGCATGGACTCTCCTTGTGTCACAGTGGTGCTGAGCTGTCTTCTCAAACTGCACCTGTGCATTTGGATTTCACTTTCTACATACTGTGCTGTGATATTCTGTCTTCCTCTCTTAAAGAACAAGCCTTTCCTTTTTGAATTTTCTTGAGTATGTGACACGTGATGTTGAAGTGTCTGGAGTACAAATCAGATTGTTGTTAATGAGCTGATGAACAAATGGGACTCCTGTGGTCATCTCCTTGTGTTTAAGTAAAATTATCTCTTTGTCATAATTCAGGTTCTTACTGACAATTCCTGGACCTTCATATTTGATAATTGGTTCTCTATTGTTGCAATAAAGGGTATTCAGTTTTTTAATCATGGAATCATAGAATGGTTTGGGTTGGAAGGAACCTCAAAGATCATCTAGTTCGAAAGCCCTTGCCATGGGCAGGGACACCTTCCACTATCCCAAGTTGCTCAAACCCCATCCAACCTGGCCTTGATCACTTTCAGGCATGGGGGAGCCACAGGTTTTTTGGCAAGCTGTGCCAGTGTCCCACCACCCTCACAGGGAAGAATTTCTTCCTAATTTCTAACCTAAACTTGCTGTCTCTCAGTTTAAAACCATTCCCCCTTGTCCTGTCGATACATGCCCTTGTTAAAAAGTCCCTTTTCAGGTCTCTTAGAGCCCCTTTAGTTGCTGGCAGGTTCTGTAAGATCTCCCTGGAGCCTTCCCCAAGGTGAAGAACCCCAGTTCTCTCAGGCTGTTTCCACAGCAGAGCAGCTTCAGTCCTTGGGTTATCTTCATGACCTTCTCTGGACTTCACTCCAAGAGGTCCATGTCCTTCATGTGTTGTGGGCCCCAGGGCTGGGCACAAGTGGGATCTTAGGAGTGGGGACAAAAGCAGGGAGAATCCCCTCCTTTGACCTGCTGCCCATCTTGCTGCATTTGGACACTTCTGGCTTTCTGGGCTGCAGGAGCACATTGTGGGGACCTTCTTGTCAAGCAACACCTCCAAGTCTTTTTTCCCTGGGCTGCTCTCCATCCATTTTCCACCCAACATGTATTTATGCTTGGGATTGCCTGGACCCAGGTGCAGGACCTTGCCTTGGACTTGTTGAACTTGATGAGGTTTGCTCAGAGTCCCACTGGATGGCATCAAGACTGTTTTGATGAGCTAAAATTTGTAGTTAGTAGAATCTTGGTTTTATGTTTTGTTGTGGTAGTTCACCTAAATAGAAGCAGATCCTCTGAAGTTTACTGTCTGTCCATTTCTTGTGTACAACTTTGAAGTAATCCCTTGCTACTATCTTTGTATTTCTGTCTCTGTTACCTTTGATAAGTGCAATGGAAAAAAGGCCCCTTTTGGTACTCTTTAGGTGTTAAAAGGTGTGAAGAGTGATGTGGTTAGTGTGCATAATGCTGTTAATGAACATGGTGGACATCTCCTGGCTGTGTGCTGGACAGTTTGATGGGTAGAACAAGGTACTGGAAAACTCTTACAGGAAGGAAAAGTGTTTAAGTATTTTAAAGACAAAGACAATATCAGTGGAATAAATAATTGCTGTATTTTTAAGTATCTCAATTTTCCACAGTCCTTTTCTCTCTTTATGGCATTACTAGCACTTTTGCAAGTAAGGTGAGAATAGCAGTGTCATATATAATATATAAAAAATACAATGGGTTATAGAAACAATACTTGTTCAGAAATACAGGAAAACTATTATAGAAGATCAGTACTTGAAATTAAATATTTTCAGAGCTTCTGGTAATGTTTTCAGAATAAACACTTTTAATATTTCACACAGGTTGGTCACTAAGAGTTTGACAGAGACTTTCCTTTTACTGAGCTGAAGTTTACCTCTTTTCTGTAAGAATATCTGCAAATGAGCCTATTAATTATGATCTGATTTTTTTCTTTTCAGAAAGATGAAGGCAGTGATGCTAGTTTGAGTGATAGCCACATATCCCCTCCTGCCAAACGTACCTCAAAACATGCTGATCCTGTGTGCAAAGAGAAATCCAAGTCACGCAGTACTGGGCAGCGAGAGGAATGGAGCATCTCAGCTGGACAGTCCAGGTAATTGGTGCCAAGAGAAGGAGGAACCCAGACCAGTTTTTCTTTGTTGTTATCCCACTTATGATATTTCTGCAGTCAGCTGCAGCTCAGGAGTGTACTTTGGAATATTATTTTCAAACAGTTTTCTTCAGTTTAAGACTCCAGGAATATGGATTGCATCAATCGTCTCATCTCTGGTTTCTTTCTATGCACATTTGTGCAAAAAATATAAAGTAATTTTATTTGAGCTGCAGTCTGAGTTTTAGATTCTTGATGCATCCAAATTTAGTAATGTAACTGTTACTGTTATGTACTGAAGCTGTAAGAAGACATGACATTTTAATTAGGGAATCGGTGTTACTGTCTTTAGGAAATGGGTAATGGTCAAGTTTATTTCTATTGTTGTTCAGCCTAGTAGGTAAATTTTACTGAATATAGCCTCAGTTCTGCCATATTTTTATAACTTGAAGCAGATGTAATTAATTTTATTATATAACTCTGATATAATAGTATTTTACAAGCATCCTTGTGTTCATAAGGTTCCTCACATGGTTACAAGTAACTGTGAGACAGTGTACACATTGTGTTCCTGATCCATGAACTTTCAGTTAATACTGATTCCTTTGTAGATATGTATTTCATATTTGTGTACATGTCAAAATTGTTCTTGCAATGATTTGTATGTAAGAGTGACTCTAAGTCACTACTGAGCTGTCGACTGCTAGGATGGAGTTTGCTTAAAAGCTTTGTAAATCTCCAAGTACACCTCTTCTTCTGTTTATTTTTCTCTTTTAAAATTATGAATTAAATCTGGCATATTCATGTGCCATGGTCATTTGGAATGTATTGAAACTCATGCACCTGTTCTTTTGTTTGTAAGAGTAGACTTGTACTGTACCTCCTAGAAATGTCAGTATACAAAAAGAGATATTTAGTGCAGCTGGGAGAATTTAGACCATTGTGTAAAATGAACTTTGGCCAGGGTATTGAAAATCATATTGTTGCTCATTTAGAACCCACTGTACCATGTCTTTGCATCTGAAGTTTTAAGTTGTTTCTGCCAAAAAACCAAAGCACTGGGTTTAACAGTGATCTTGAATCACTTAAGACTTTTCCCAAAAGTTCTGTTACTTCTACTGGTTTATCCAAGGTGTTGGAATGGTGATTGCCATTTGGAGAGCTATACCAAGATACTGTTCTGAAATTTGAGGAGAGAGTTAACAGGACAAGGGCATGAAGAAAGATTAGGGAGATTAGTCAAAGAGATGCTTGGACAGTTGGTGGGTTCATATAATTGGTATTGGGCAGTTTTGTCCTTACTGAGCTGTTGGGCATGAAGCAGACTCTTCCAAGGCTTTGAAATCAGAGTATCACAGTATTTTCACTGTGTGCCTTTTGCTTGGCTAAGGAATGTTAATGTTATTTGTGTGTCTAATTGTCTCCTAGGTTAACTTCTCAGCCTGGTGCTACACTACCAAATGGACGTAGCTTATGTAAGTGAATTATAGCAGAACTTGTTGTATCAGCTTTTGCATGAAAGTTTTATGTCAGTGATTTTCAGTGGCATATGTTTTTGATAACCTTACTGATTCCTTTGACCATTTTGACCAGAAAAATTACTGCTCAGTTTTCTCCTGTTGCCTTCTTGGTTACTCTCTGTGGATATGGGGAATATTTTTAGATAAAAATCCATTTCTCTTCTCAATTCAGACCTCTTGGCCATGATCTTGATGTTTTCCTTAATTCCCAAATTACTGTTATGAACTAATTTTGGCCTTCCTCTCTCAGTTGGTCTCTTTAATTTACTTAGTATCTCTGCTCATCTGAAATTTGGCCTTCTGTGGTTCTTAACATTATTTAACTCGATTGCTTAAGAGAGACCTGCCTTGTCTGCAGCTCCTGCTACCTTGAACAGTCTTCCTAAAAGCTTGTACCTTTATAAACTTGCCATTTCATTGCTTATCTCAGATAAAACCGCTTTGCCTCTTGTGTCCCTTTTTCATCAGTTCTGTCTTGTTTGATTTTGTGTTGACTCTATGTAAGTGTTATTTCATTAAGCATATTTGGTATTTTATTATTAATTGTGGTGCCTGAGGAACAATTAGCAGTGGGATCTCTTTGTTTGGCACTGTATAGAATAGCTGGTATAAGTTTGCTTGTGAAGTTAATATGTTGTATCTGACCTTTTGATACTGTATTTGAAAGACCAAGAATTGAATCTGTGGGCCAAGTGTGCATTTTAGTATTGCTGTTAACTTAAAAATACTGAATGCCTAATTGAATGCCAAATTTTCATCATAAAATAAGATCATCTAAGGAAACTTGCTTGAATTTGCTGAAATAACTTTTAAATAACTTTGATAAGAACTGAATACAGTTCTTTAGTTCATACTGTGCTTAATAACTTCTGGTTTATTGTCCTTGCTAAATATTCTCTTATCAATTCTTGTTTGTGAAAATGTTGTTTCCTGCATTTTGAAGTAGTAATACAAATTTCTCTTAGCTCTCAAAAGCCACCCCCTTCGAGGGGAAAAAAAGGGAGATGGGGACCATGCTTGCATAAACGGAGATATAGAAGTCAGAAAAAGTTGTCGGTCCAGGAAAAACAGATTTGAAACTTTGAATCAGAGTTTATTGTTTGATCAGCTAGTAAACAGGTATGTGGGGATACTACAGTTGTATTCATAAAGCACCTTAATGATTTTTTTAAATTAGAAACCCCTGTGTTCCAGTGCCATGTCTGTGTTTTACTGTGGGGATGCGTTGAGACAAGCTGGACTGTGCTGAGTTCCAGCTGGGTCTGTGCTGTGACTGCCATGGTATCCATGCTCTGAATGCAGAGCAGCTTCCCAGGCTTTCACTGAGGGGGAAGTTACTCTGTGTTTACACCTGGATGAAGCTGTATGCTGGCAGTTACAGCAGAGTGCCTGATGTGCTGTAAATCCACACCCTAGTTTGTTTCTTGGTAACCTGTTTATGTAGTGATACTTTAAATGTCCTGTAAACTGGTGATTAGCAGCAGTGCTTGGAAGCATTCTAGATTTCACTTGTATGATTTTGATCATAAATATCAAAAGTTTGTAGCTTTCTTTTGTTTGTTTTTTTTTACCATTTGTTAATAATTCACATAAGGGTGGGTGTCACTTTTTGACATTTACTGTGCAGACAAAGTAGGTCAGACAGGGAGGCACGGTCTGGTCTGAGCATAGGAATGGGAGCCAGAAATGTTTTTTTTTTAAATAAAATTTCTCTGTAGCCCTGGACAGGTCACTTAGTATGTCCTGATCTCCCCACCTGTAAAACAGGTTTTAGCACTCAGGTGTGTGAGAGACTGCTTTCTCCAGTGCTGGAAAATGATTTAAACATAAACATTTAATTGTCAAGTATGATCTTTATTTTTAAATGTATTATGTTGAATCTTAATAATTTAATTTTCTTTTTTGACTTACTCAGTAGCTACTTGGTATCAGCTTGCAAACTTACATTGAGTTAGATCTATTTTTCTAGTTGCAGTTGAATCTCCCTCTCCTCATCAACAGTAGGAAAAAGTCTGCCATGAAAGTTGTAGTTTGATAAGATCATGGTACTGAAGTCTGTATATGAGGTTATACTGATAAAAGTGTGTACCATAATCATTGGAGGTTTTTAAGAACAGCTTAGACAAAAGTCTGTCAGGAATGATTTAGGCATTCTGTAGTGTGCTCTTGCCTGGCAGAGCACTTTTCCAAGTCCCTACCAACCCTATTTTCTTTTTAGCAAACTGCAGCATGATTTTACTTGAAGTGATTCTGTCACACATCACAGATATTTTGGAAGAATTATTTAAAAAGGAGAGGAGCTCTCACAATGAAAGCATGACTTTACTGAGTTACATCACCAGAACTTCCAGTGTCTTCTTTCTAGGCAGTCTTTCTTTCACCCTTTAGATTTACTTTTAAACAGCTTGAAAAAAAAAAGGAAATTAAGGTTTCTGTCTTTTTACAAATATTATACAAATATAGTAGAATTGCAGTTGAAAGCTACTCTAATCACCATGGAGAGCAGTAACATTGTCTTCAGGACAGGTGGCCAAATAATTGACTTGGCCTGGCTGATACTGTGGTGTTCCCTTCTTGAGCAGTGAAGCATCTTGGCCAGGATTGTCACTGTTACACCACCGTTGTTTTGACAGCTGTTTACAAATACTCCAGATAATGAAAATGCTGACTAAATAGCAGATGAGAAATGGTAGTGAGGTCAAATACTGAATGACGAGATTCTACATGTTACTGATTTAACAAAAAAGAAAATCCTTTATGTTCTAGTGTCTTTTTGAGGCCAGGGTAAGAAACTGTAAACCTTATGAGGTTTATAATAGTGGAGGCATTAATTGCATTCCCAATATTATAATTATGTAGATGAAAAGCTTTACTTTCTTATTTTGCAAATTTAATCTTACCTGACATTTAATCTAATGTCTCAGCAGTTGCAAATTTGTATTCTACAATTTATACTGAGCTAAATTCTTCAAAAAAGTTTGTTAAAATACTACTGTCTAATTTGAACCCCAAACTTTAATAGCATCAGCATTTCTTCTTTTACATACTTCTTAGTTTATATTCTTTCAGTTTTATTGTGGTTAGGTTGGTAGTTAACTGATAGACAACTTAAGATGTTGAATGCTACGTCCAAAGTTCTGCATGTTACTGTTTTAAAAGTGATGTTTTGTGTGTGTTAACTGTTGCATGTGTTTTAGTACTGCTGAAGCTGTCCTGCAGGAAATGGATAATATTAACATCAGGAGGAACAGGAGATCTGGGGAAGTGGAACGGCTTCGGATGTGGACAGATACAGAATTCGTAAGTGCAGAGTTTCTGAGATTGTGGATAAAAGTCATATCAAGGCAGAGCATGTTTGTTTTTGCAAACAGCATGCATTTGTCTGTAGCTCTTTCTAAAGATTTATGATTTTCTTCAGTGAATAGCATTAAAAACATGATAAACTAAACTTTGATAAACTAAAATTCAGAACTGAATTAGTGAGTATGCTCTACATTATTTCCTTTATTGACAAATTCACTGTCATGCTCTCATGATGTGCTGTGGTGGTTCTTTGGTTTGAAGCATACTCTGGTAGCCTGGAAACAGGACCAGGGACTGTCATCTGCTTTTTTCATGAAAACTTGATACTGATGTTACTTTGTATTAGATGGACTAGGTACTGTCTGAGAGATTTACTTTAGCATCTATTAAATGAGACTGCTTTTGTAGTTTGCCTATGGAGAGCACTGCTGGAAAAACACTTGAGGGCTAGAGATTGTGTGGAGCATCACTTACTGCCCTGGGACTGATACTGGGTGATGTGGGACAGTACTGATGGGAGTGCATGTGAATTTTATTCCAGGAAAACATGGATATGTATTCTCGAGTGAAAAGAAGGAGGAAATCACTGAGGAGAAATAGCTATGGGATTCAGAACCACCATGAAGTGTCCACAGAAGGGGAAGAAGAAGGTATGGGTTGTAAAAAATTGTGTGGGTTTGTCTGAAATACTTATGAAACAAAGTTCTCCTTCCCATGAGATAGCAATATATTGCACTACAGAAAGCAGAACAAAGCCTGGTTTCTAAATGTTTGTATAGTATATTTCCTTAGTTCTGTTTTTTGTAACACTAAGTAATTGGAGCTTTCCTTACATTCCCTGTAACAATCCTCTGGTGGAAGTCAGGATGTGATGAATGTAGTCTACAACTGTGTGTGTTCTAACTGACTTGATGTTTCTCATGTGCTGAGTGGCAATTACCAGAAAGAATTTGTAATAGTTAGGCCTGCATCCTTCCTTTGGGGGAAGGTATTAATTAAAGTCTGCTTTCTGTCCATTGACATTTTAGAAGGCTTGTAGGTGCACAGCTGTAAATGAAATTCTACTTTCCTTTAAAAATTTGAATGAAACTGGTCAGTGGGTTCAAAAATTACCAGAAAAGAAGAGATTGTGCCTAGCTTTGATGGCCTGATCAGCATCATGCTTGGCCTCCTTAAAAAATCAGAGTTAAACTTCAGGCATCCATACAGGTTTCAGCATGCTGCATCCCAGTTTTTAACTAGAACTGCTGTGGAAGATATGGTTTGTCCCAATGAATAAGAATGCAGTCCTTGTTCTGAGATCCATGGATGGAAATTCTGATCCTGTTAACAGATGGGCCTATATGCAAAGTATATAAAGTGTGTTTCTGTGTTCTTTGCTTTGTGTAAAAATGATACCGTGAATCATAAAATTGCACTTATTTTCATGCTGTGTCAAATATTTGATTTTTTGAGGCTCCTGTCATTATCCTTAATTTGAAGGATAATTATTGAAGAAAAAATACAGTGGATAGAAATGATACTTGAAGTATTTTACAACTAAAACTGTTTTGAATGCAGTTATTTTTCTTTCTTTTGCCTTTCCAGAATCTTGTGTAAAAACTAGAAGGAAATTTGACAATGTTCTGTTGATTTATCATGGTCATCAAATTTCCAGAGATTTGCCAATTTGTGTTAATTAATAAATGGGCAGTAATTCTTAGTGACCATTAAAATGTTAGGATGAAAGTAGTTCTGATGGGAAGTGGAAGTGTTCTGAAAATGTTTTTGCCCCCCAACAGAGTCTCAGGAAGAAGATGGAGATATAGAAGTAGAAGAAGCTGAGGGGGAAGAAAATGATCGGCCATATAATCTCAGACAGAGAAAAACTGTTGAGAGATACCAGGCCCCTCCAATAGGTGAGGAACCAGACAGTGCTTGACCTGCAGGAATACCATGGATGTGGGGAGGGAATAGTTGGATGGCCACTTGTCACCCCTGACAGAGTAACAGGGATGCAGCACTGTGTGTTCCCATCCTGACCTGTTGTGGTTCACCACGTGGGTGGGACACAGCCTGTCAGTTTGTCAGTGCTGGGGACATTGCTGCCTCATTGAACTCTGCAGGTACTGCCCTGGGCTGGGCTCGGGTTGGGGTCAAGAAATATTTGGCAGAAAGCAATCTAATAAATTAGGTGATTACACAGAAAAAATATTTACTGTTATGCTTGCTTCTCTTCTTGAGTGGTAAGCCTATTTCATAACTGTGGATAAATGGTATGGCAGCAGTTATAACAAATGAGAAATCCAGACTATTCAGTTGGAAGGAGTCTACAGTGATCATATAGTCCAGCTGCCTGGCCACTTCAGGGCTGACAGAAAGCATATTATTCAGGTCATTGCCCAAATGCCTCTTACAACAGCCTTGGGCCATCAACCACTTCTTTAGGAAGTCTGTTGCAGTGTTGGACCACCCTCTCAGTAAAGAAATGCTTCTTCCTGTCAAGTTTGAGTTTTCCCTGATGCAGCTTTGAACCATTTCCACAAGTCAGAGGATCACAGAACATGATTTCTCTGATAGAGAACTGCTGTGGTTTATTCAGAGAAATTTCAAGACATCCCATATTATCAGCTATGAAGAGGTTTCTGTGTGGAGTTTAATGTTCTGCAAATAAACTCAAAATGCTGTTGCCCTGGATGAGTTACATTCTGTGCCATGGCAGACACAGCTCTGATCATTTGAGGAGGGTGAGGATGGAATTCCCGTGCCTGCATCAAGCCGAGTACGGTGATAGTGACAAAGCCCCCTGCCCAATTCTTTCCTTAATTTAAGCTTTTGGAGAAACCTTTCACCTTATTGATGAAAATTGATAATCCAGCACTTCTGTGCTGCATTTAGATTAGTTTATTATTCTTTTGTAATTGATGTTACAGTGCCAGCTCATCAAAAAAAGAGAGAAAACACGCTGTTTGATATTCACAGATCTCCTGCAAGAAGAAGCCATATCAGGTAAATGTCAGTCTTTTGGTGTGTAATTGTTTGCTTTCCTTTAGTACATTCTGGTAGCTTTTGATTTTCAAACCATTCTTGAGTGAATTGCACAGTTCATTCAGCATGTGAGTGGGTCTTGAATTGTATCCCAAGTTCAGACCTGATCAGCATCCAGACAGGAGTGTCATGGCACTGTCTAAACCCAGTAGAAGCTTTGTACTAGACAGAATGGAAACAGGTGTGCTACAAGTACTGGAAAGAATTCTGTATGCCACACTGGCTTTCTCTGTAAGGTCATATATTTAATATTTAAATCCAATGCAGCAGTTTAACAAATAACCCCTTCCTGATCTGTAAAACTGAGCAAAGCAGGTTAATGTTTTTTGTCTTCTTTCAGTTCAAATTTCATCCAAGAATTATCAACAATTTAATAAAATATTTAGCAAGCAGGATTTTTGACTCTTATGTTATGTGTCAAAGATGTCTGGAATGTACCAAGTTGTCTTGGAAACTGTCAGTAGGCTTTATGTAACAAAACTGATGAGATTACAGTTTAAAACATTTTCTAAAAAATAAACTTACCCAAAGCTTCAAAAAGACAAATCTGTCCATAAACAGAATCCAAGTAAATGAATGCTAGTCATAGCTGAAACTCATGTCTTATTGATCAATTTAATGGCCTAGTGAAAATATGTAAAGTGAATAAAGTAATGGCTGAATCTTAGGACTCTAAAGTTTCTCCGTAATACAGATAAGAGTAGGTGTTTTTTTTGCTTGAAGGGCATATGACATTTTTTTGGGTAATCTCTGGGTTTGTACTTGTACTTACTATTCATATGTGAAGAGTGTGAAAGTTATTATCCCTTCAGTTTTAGCCTGCTCATTACATGGCCCTCATTTTATCCCTTCTTGTCAGGACACTGTCATAAGAAGTCTTCCCAATTGCTTGATATTCTCTTTGATGTTTTTTTGAAATGGATCTCATTTTTGGTCATTGAACAGTAAAACTGATAGACCATGTTATCCATTGGCAAAAACCAGTTAATTGAGTGCATTATCGTGTTCATACAAATAATGCAGCTCACTGTATTCACTTAAATCCAAGACTTTTTACTAGTAACCAACTTCTTCATGCAAAAAAGTGGTGAATATTTTAAACCTGTATCAAACTCAACACCTTTTTGTACAGAAGATTTCATGTACATTCTCTAATATTTCAGAAATACTCAGTTTTGTGAAATGCTTTCATACAAAAATAAGAAATAGTTCATTCAGACTTTGGTTAGTAATTTTATGTGGATTCAGATCAGAAATACAGATGTTTTGAGAGCCTATTCTGCTATTCAGAATTAATAGCCTCATAAAAAGAGATTATATACTTTGTGAAGTATGAAATTTTTAAAGGAGAGTATCAAACTGAGTAAGGAGATTGGTATGTCTGTTACGTTAGAGGTGGCTAAAGTGGTTGGAGATTTTAAGTACAATTGCAGCTTATTGACTAAATATTCAAATCAAATTGCTGAGGTAGCATGGACTGGACCACACAAATTATGGGGCTCTGCTGTTCAAGGAATGTTCATGTTGGAATCAGATAATCACTGTGGCAGTAAGAGCTGTTGTTCCCCTCTCAGGTTATTTTGATAGTTGATGAAGCTAGAATTTGCATGCATCTCAAACTTGAACAGTGCTGTACTTGTCATTTCAGTTTCATTTTTATAGAAGGACCAAAACATGACATTCTACTGCAAAAAAGACTGAGTTTTCTGGTTTTTTTGCCACTTCAACAGGAGAAAGAAGCATGCCATTCACAGCAGTGATACAACCTCTTCAGATGAAGAACGTTTTGAACGAAGAAAATCTAAGAGCATAGCCAGAGCAAGAAACAGGTATCAAAACATCCTTGGTCTTCAGAATGGTTTGATTTTATTATGTATCAGGAAACAAGTAGAACTAGTCTATAATGTATGGGTTCTACAGTCTTTTGATTCTGGTTTAGGACGAGTGCTGGTTATTTATATATGTTAATACAGGTTTTGGAGTCTTATGAGTAGATAATTAGTAATAGCGATAAGAAGATGGAAATACAAGAGTAGTTGTTTGATTCAATTCAACAAACTCCTGTTGGTCAAAATATCGTTGGTGTATCTTGGTCCTAGTTAATTCAGTTGTACTCCCAGCTCTTCTCTCTTCCTCTTGTGTAAGAGTTCATGCATTCTGCACACCCAATTAACATTCTTTTGGCCTTACATGTATTTAGCAGTAGTCTAAAAGTGGAAGACCTATAAGTAAATTCATTCACTGATAACTAGGTAGGAAAATTCTGCAGGAAAAAAACTTTCCTCATCTTTTTTCCATCTCTGTCTGCCACATCGTTCCCTTTTCTATCACAAGGAATTCAAGCAACATACAACGACCAGAAGTGTAGTTCTGAGTGTAACCTGTGTCTTCCTAGTACCTTTCTTCCACACTTTAACTATGTAGTTGGCCTGATAATATCTATATAGGGGCTTAAAGGAAGGAAATATTGTTTATTCTGTGTTTAATCAAAATAATCTGTCCAGCTTAGTTCTTAAGATTGAAATATGTGTATGGATGCATGAAACCAACTTTATGTTAAGGAATTTCCAGATATATAACTATAATTACCACAAAAAAGGAGATTAATTTTGTTTACCACTCTGGGAAGATTATCTCTTCATGTAGTAAAAGGCATTTAATCTCTTGTTTCTTCACCTCCAAACAGTGAAAGCAGAACAGTGTTTATTTGGTGTTTGTGTGTTGTTGGCCAGGTGCCTGCCTTTAAACTTCAGAGCAGAAGACTTGGCCAGTGGGATCCTTCGAGAGCGTGTGAAGGTTGGGGCGAGTTTGGCTGACGTTGACCCGATGATTGTTGATAAATCGGTAGGTTTGGTTAGAGCTTTTTATCTTCCTCCCCTCAATTCTCCACAGCCTCTTATTGATGTTGAAGTAAATTCATGAAAAGCTCACTGATTTTTAAATTTTATCTTATTGTTACCGAAGCTTTTGTCTGTTTATTCCTTTGGACTACAAAGCATTTGCTCTGGGACTTAGGCTGGATTGCTGTAGATGTCCAGGCAGCCCTGGCACAGTTAACTTACAAACCAGATAAGCCTCATGTGGGCAGCCAAGAGTTGAGTTTCTCAACTGTTTTTTTCACACTTTGAAAATTCAGGGAAATCCTGTTGATCAATGCTGTGTTTTTTCTAATTTGTTTTCTAATGTTTTATAAGTAAAGGTGCTTTTGTGGAAAGCTGTTACAATATAAACTTTATATGTTTTTTTTCCCCCAAGGTGTGTTTTGATAGTATAGGGGGATTGAGCCATCATATCCTTGCACTTAAGGAAATGGTAGTGTTTCCTCTTCTCTATCCAGAAATATTTGAAAAATTCAAAATTCAGCCGCCAAGGTAGGTATATTTACTCTTACTGTTGCATTTTGCATTTTTTTTTCCTTAAGCCTAAGCTTTTTTTCTTAAGCTCTGAAGAATTGAAAACACATAGGAGGTTGATTCTTTCCCTGAAGTGGTTTGCAGTTCAGATAATTTTATGTGTTTGCTCCCCCTCTTGTCTATCAGAATACGTAATAAGCAGGACGAAGAGTTAAAAAAAACCTAGTGTATTTTTCTTGTGGTAGGAAGGTGAACTTTGTGATTTGGTTAAAGAAAGAATTTTCAGGTGTTCTATTTAGTAGTACCTTGCCTTTTTCCCCAAAAATGTTATTAAATATTTTACTAGATCAAGCAAAATACTGATGTTTCTCTCAATAATAGTATACTGGGATTTTAATATTTATTGATGAGATGTCTTGGTATGTGATTTAAATGGGTACATGTTGTCTAAGTCAATGGAAAAATTGGGGGTATTTTTGTCATTTAATTACTTCCTTCCAAAGAATTAACAACCATTAATTAAGGTACTACCTAAAACCTAATACTTGAAGAGGTGGTATTTAACTAATGTAAAAGAATCCTTTGGAAACTTAATATGCCTTTGGTTAATGTTCTTTACAAATCAAAGTTTTGCTGATTTGAAAGCATAAAACAAACTTAGATTTTATGAAGTCATGTTAATACTACAACATGTTAATAATACAATACTGCTACAAAATAATAATATGAGATCTTAAGTCATTCTTCTCCAGGCTCCCTGTCTTCATTATAAAATTTGACTTGGAGTTTTTCAGGAGACATAAAATAAGTTTGTGACTGTGTTGATCCATTTATCTTCAGGGGCTGTTTATTCTATGGTCCTCCTGGAACAGGTAAAACCTTGGTAGCTAGAGCTCTAGCTAATGAATGCAGTCAAGGAGACAAAAAGGTGGCTTTCTTTATGAGGAAAGGAGCAGACTGTCTCAGTAAGTGGGTTGGTGAATCTGAACGTCAGCTTCGACTCCTTTTTGATCAGGTTAGAAGAAAATACATTTCTTTCATATGATTTCTCTGTATGTTGTTTTGTGGTTCAGGTAGCCAGAGGTATTTGCAATTGAAACTAAATAACTGTACATTTTCATAAATTAAGCAGGATTTTACCAAATGGTATATTTAGATGTAAGGAACAGAGGAATACTGACAGTAGTTTTTCTTGCTCTGGAAACTCAGAGAAAAAGTCTCTTGATTTTTCCATTAATGAAGCAAAGTAGTTTGGGTAAAACCTGGGGAAAAAAAATCAGTCAGTGAGTTTGAGTTTGACTGGCATGTTCAAGGTAAATGCTACAGAGGGGAATCCATGATTTCCTTGGTTGTGTGTCTATTTTAGTGTTCTCTTTTGGTTTAGAAAAGGTTGAACAGAACACAGAGTCACACAAAGCAGTAAAATGCAGTAGCTCAAAGAAAAGCAGTTGTCAGATTATGAACAGATAAGATCATGTTTTCTGTAACAGTGTGAGGTGTTTGTCTTTAACCTGTCCAGCACACAGTAAAACTGGTACACTGGTGCCATCTTGCTTACTCGAAGTAGACTGCACTCTGCTTTGCTTTGAAACACTGCTGCAGTGGAAATTCAGTTTTCATTTCAGACTTGGCACTTTCTAACAAAGATATCTCAGTGTATGTGTTAGCTTAGCATGTTAATGCTTTCTAGTGAAACCAGTTTTCAATGTTGATGGATGAATTAGGAATTAACAGTGAATTCAATTTTTGTTTTGTTTATTGCATGCCAGGCATACTTGATGAGACCCTCTATAATCTTTTTTGATGAAATAGATGGTTTGGCTCCAGTTCGTTCTAGCAGACAAGATCAGATTCACAGGTAATATTTCTTCTATGCTGCCATTATCTTGGTATAGGGTACGTTATCTTGGTAAACTCTTAAATGTAATTTTTTCTCATTTCACAGGAAAGATTTTTACTTTTTCTAAAGCCCACTTACTTACACTAGAAAGGACAGATTGGTTTTTTGGTGTTGAAAGTCATCTTTTCAGTCCTTCAGGCAAACTGTAATTTGCTGGGAATGGAATTGCAATGACAATTACCCTTCAGCCACATTATTAACTGCAAGATTTCCACAGCCACTCCTTGATTTGCTGTTTTGTGCTGTAAACAGATTGTCTGTTACCAGTCCAGTAGAATAACCAGTTGAAAAAACGTTATTCTAAGGTGATGAATTGTAATGTTCTATCAATGAACTGAACTCACCTGTGATTTTGATTCTTAATGGTGTGATGTACAAACATACCTTGTGTTGCTATTGTGTCATTTTTTAGAACTTTTTTTACAACAGTTTGCTGTTGGCTGAAATTTTTTGTGGCTGCTTTTGATCTCAGTTTTGCTGTACTCTGTATGGCAACACACTTGTACCTGTCATTCTGTAGGTGGTGGCATTTATATGTCTGTCTCCCTCCACTCTGCTGAGAGAAATTTGGGGCCAGGAGGCCAGTGGAACATATGAGACTTGAAACTGTTATGCACCTGTTTGTAGCTTAGCTTTTTTCTTTTGAATGTATTAATGTTGCATCTGAAAATGCAAAAGTTCTTGCAGTGTTCCTTAAACTTTTATTCTGAAAACTCTGTTGTAGCTCTATAGTGTCTACTCTTCTTGCCCTCATGGATGGACTGGATAATAGAGGTGAAATAGTTGTAATTGGTGCTACAAATAGACTGGATTCTATAGATCCTGCACTCAGGAGACCTGGTCGCTTTGACAGGGAATTTCTTTTCAACTTGCCTGACAAGAAGGTAAAACCTGCAAAGGAGATTTATTAATAAACATCTGTAGGATATTAAACATTTGAATGCCTGACAACCAAGCTTATAAAATAAAAATATTCATTCTTACTTGTAAGAATGTTTAATTTTAGGAAAACATTTTTAGTACAAACAGATTGTTTACATGAAGTTGTATTCAGCTTCGGATCTTCAGGATATAGGTAAAACTAATGAGAGGTAAATTGTTCACAATAAACTGAATTGCTTATCTCAAAGCTAAGGATTTGTATAATGAACCCTAACTATTTGGAGGCTTGAAACTTATGGTAAGAGAAAATAACTTTACATCTTGTAAACTTCTAAGCATGTAAAAAATGTCCATGCACAGCCAGGCATTACAATGTTGGCAGCAGGAAAACTTCAGTTCCTTTTTCGAAACTTAGATAAACTCAGACATAATACGTCATGAATTTCTACTTAAAATTAAATGTGCTTTGTATATGGATAGATGTATTTAGATTCTATAGACCTTTCAGCTGGAATTGTTTTGGGATTCATGTGTGTGTGCTGTGCTACTCAGCAGTACATTAATTGGTGAGGCCTTTGACAGTAGAGTACTCATAGGTACTGATACTCACAGGTGCAGTAATTAAAAATGGAATTATAAAACTATGGTAATTCCTAATAGAAAATGAGTTTTGATCAGTTCATGTATAATAATGTTGATCAAACAGAAATTAAAATGTGTAACTGGTGAAAAAAGTACTTCTAATATATATGAAATTAAAAAGAAGAGAAAAGCTGTGTTCTTGAGAGACTTTTGAGTGCTAAGTTCTATTTTATGTGTCTCAGTTACATGCCAAAAGCAGGTAAAGTAACTGGATTCACATGAATAAAGAATATTTTTTCCTATGACATGGATTTGACTCGCTAGTTTTTTAATCTCATCTTCTTTTTTTTTTTTTTTTAAATCAGGCACGAAAGCACATTTTGCAAATTCATACCAGGGATTGGAACCCCAAATTGTCAGATCCTTTCTTAGGAGAACTGGCTGAAAAATGTGTTGGTGAGTGTTACGTTGTTAGTACTTTTACTATAGAGGCTTTCTCTTCTGTGTAAAACTTTGAAGGTATGTTAAATGTGTCAAGATTTTCTTATCTCTACCTTTCTAAACTTCTGTACTTTGAACAACACTCTTTTTGTAGTAACAAATACCTTTCTGTCTTACTAAACCACAAAATGAGTAGCTAGTAGTCGTTTGAACATACAACCATGTTTCCTTTCTGTGACATCACTGTCCTTATATAGGATGCATACTTTTAAAGAGAAGCAAAATGAAGTTGGAATTGGAATCTTTAGGTAGGCTTCCCACTAAACTAGAAAAGAGATAGGCAGACTTGGGTTTTTTTCTGTCTGCTTACTGACAAAAAAACCCAGTACTCGTGTGTGGGGTTTTTGTTTTTTGTTTGTTTTTTACTGACTGGCATGCTCTCCTCTGACATAAATCCAACAAACTAACCAGCCTTTCTAAAGAAAAATTTTTTTTCCAGATTGCTAGCACAGAACAACCTCAAAGTGTAGACATAGGTAGGGGAGAAAAAAAGCAACTGCAACATGGATACCTTAAATACACCTTTGGAGCTCACAAAGACCTGCTGTACTGAATGGAGGTTGGTTGTTCAAGATAAGCCTGCTGTTTAAACCTAATCAGAAATAAACCCAAATATTTTTATAGTGAATTAAACAGAGGAAATGACCCTAAAGCACACAGCACAGTACCTTCTCAACAACTTGTCATGCAAAGATACATCCTCTGTCAGTCATCTGCTTGGATGAGCACTGAAGTTCTCAGGAAAAGAGCAGTCCCAAATATCTGTGCTTTGGAATCCATCCACAGGGAATCTAAGAACTTTAAATTGAACATCAGTCCATTCAGTCAGCTGCAGTACATCCGAATTATCCTCTTCATCCACAGGGACATCTCTCAGCGAAGCAGCATCCCTCCGCTTTTGATGCACAAAGACCTCAACATCTTCTGGTGAGGACAAAACAATAAACTGTCCAGCAAACTCCAGTCTAAGCTTTGCCGGGTGTGATACAGCACATGACAAACCCGTTCCATGTAAATTCTGCTTGAATGATGCAAACACGTGGTGCTGCTTAGTGGGAGAGAGGGGAATAGGTGGGGAAAAAAACCACAGATGTTTCTTTAAAAATTCACTGTATTTTTTCAGTGAGAACACAATATTTTAAAATTGCAGACAGTAGGGAAAGCTCTTTGTACATTTGACTGGAAGACATTTTTTGTGCTCCATAAAGCCTGTCAGTTCTGTGGAAGTCAGCAAACAAAAAGAAATACTCTTTTCTGTTTTTCTTGGCTTTCCTGCTCTACAACTACTGTACACTTGATTGTCTCCAGTCTGTATCTTGGAATTTAAGTGTTTCTGCACATCCAAGATGAAAATCTTTGAAGTATTATGAAGTCTTTTCAAAACAGGTGAAGTAAGACTGATGTATCTTCTTCACCTTGAGAGTGCCTCATTGTTTCTGTAAGTGCGATCTGCAGCAATAATGATTTAAACAGACTTTTCCAGATTCTTTGTGGCCATTACCAGTGGAACTCATTGGCACACGTGTATGTCTGTGATACAGTTTATACCAGTCTGCTATTTCCTCTTGTGGGCAGGTTTTCTTTAAAAACAAACAACCTTCCCCCCAGAAAAACAAGACCCGCTCTTCCCCAAGTAAAAGCTGCCTAGACTTGGCAGGCTTTTGGCACAGCGTGGTTGATACCTCTCTCCAGTTCAGCAGACTTGACAACACTTAACTCCAAGCTTCTGGATCCTAATGAAGAAAACTGCTGAAATACTCCCAAAGCAAATGACTTTGGGGAGGCAGGTGTATGTGTGACTCAGAACTTCTCATGATCCAGGGGTGTAATTAGAAGGAAATGGGAAGGGAAAAGGACCTGCAAAAAATAGGTTCTTTCCTGAGGGTTGATTTTTGTCCCAGGTGTTATGGATTACAACCTTTTAGGGGATTTCTGTGTATGTGAGAATTAAAGACTCCACTTCCCTGAATGGCCTCATGACTCCAATGTGTGTCAGACAAAGTGAAGCAGCTTGGGGAGAGCACAGCATTGCTCAGAAGACCACACACTTCTGTCTTGTTAGTACTTTCAGTAAACACACATAATTACTATGTTTTTTCTCTTTACTGGAGATGGATCCCAGATACCCTTAACTTTATAAATCCTTTCTTATCTCTTGCGCTTGTTCCCTTGTTTGGAATGGTAACTTTCTGTAGGTGGAGAGATTTACCTAGGAACTCAGTCTTGCAGGAAGCAAAACATACTAGCAACTGAAAAAGCATGAATTTCTCCATCTGGCATTTTGCAGATGAATCTTTTTATAATGTAGTAAGGGTTATTTAAATGATGTTATTAAATAGAATTATAAAGAAACAAACTATTATGCTGAAGATGCTTGTTGAAAATATTCTGTGCTTATGATTGCAGGAGTGTTTTGTGGCAAAATGATGCCATGTTACATTTTTCTTTCCCATCCTCCTGAAATGACGGTGGGGGAGATTTTGGCATTAGCATTCCTGTTTTTCACAATTCTTTAAAATAAGCCTAGTAGTTATTTTTCATCTCTATCATCATGCTGAGTTGTTTGCTAACTCTTTCCCTGCAGTAATTTTGTGAGTTTTGTCAGGAGTTGCACAACATAAAGTGGAAGAAGTCTTCAAAATTATCAAAACTATTCTTGTAAATGCTTCACCCCATTCAGTAGCACTTTGTTGTGGGATTTTTAGGGTGGATTTTAGGCAGAAGAAATATTAAAGAGGACACAATTTCTACACAGTAGAGGTGGCTGCAAAATTTTGGTGATCAAAGTGCATTCTTTGGAAACCTATATAGGAATCCTCTTGTTTGCTGTCCTTTTTGAAAGTTGTAGTTCAGAAATGTTCAGCAGAGTTTGGTGTTACTGGGTAGAAGAAAATGGGCTACTTGACAGGAATCCTCGTTTTGTTCTAAGTTAAGCTGTGCCAGTACATTTTGCCTGGCAAATTGAACATCTTTCCTGAGATGCTTCAGAAAAGGAAGCAAATGCACTGAACCCTGAGTTTATATTACAGTGTCAATTTGGGTAAAAACTGCATGAGGTTATTTACTGTTGGTATGATACATTTTATTTTGTTTTGACAGTACTTCACTTACGTTTTTCTTCTGCTTAATCAGTGTGTGTTTGCTTCTTAGCAATAAAAAGCTCTTTAATGTTTCACAAGGTACAGGATTTTTGCTGTTTTCTTGTCACTGAAATGGATGTACAGTATGCACAAGAGAGTCCCTCAAAAAGAGACACCAATTATTAGTCTTCAAATGTAATTGCTCCTGAGAAATGAGAGATAGAAATGGAGACTAATTGTGTATCTGATCACCTGAGAATTTAATTCTAAAAATAGGCTACAGGCTATTATTTCCTAATTTTGCAATTCTTTGGAGATGTACAAGCGGTGATTAAAATCACTGTAGAAACTGATGTTACAGCATTTGTTAATAGAAAAGTTGGGAAGGATCTAGCTCCTGAGCTGCTGAATCTTTTCCCAAAAATACTAAACTAGCTTCTAAAGTGACAGGCATATCTTCATATGTTGCATATCTTCAGTATATCTTTGATTTAAGCTTTGGTTTAGTACTCCCCTCACTCATTTTTTGTTTAATGTAGTGTGGGTTTTGGATGAAAAGTGGACCAATTTAAATGGGAATGGGATACCTGATACTTAAAGAACAATGCAGAATTTAGAACCCTGGTTTGGTTTGTTTGATGCACCTGTAGCTGCTGTCTGATAGTTTCATGTGGTTGGAGTATGCCTGCATAGTTTTGATTTCATGTTAAATGAAAGTTAAAAAAATCCTAAACAACATAACTTTAGTGCCAAAAACAATTAGTTGTCAATTGATTAATATAATGGATATATCTGAACATATTTCAAATATAGTCTGTATTTATTTCAAGGTAACTTGGGAATGTGAATTGCTACATACGTTTTAGGTAACAGTCATGGTGTGGACTCACCAAATTTACACAATTGTAACTACTGATATTTTAATAAAATTGCAAATTGGTTTAAAAATTGAAGGAATCATCCAATATTTATGGTGATTGACCATCTGGGGTTATTTTTATTTTACCTTTTTTTTAAATTATTATTTTCAAGTATATGTAAGAAAGGTGCAGTTTGAAGTCTCATCCAATTTAAGTCATCTATATAGCTGAAAAGTGGGTATCTTTTATTATTATCCCCCAAATTAATATGTCTGAAAGATGGGGATGGAAAAGTGTCTCCAGTCTTCCACATTAATTGCTTCCTTTTTTATTTTTAAATACTGTGCATGGAATCAGCTTTGTTTCTTACTGCTGTATGGATCTTGTAAAAATGTACATGCCAGGAGCACTGAAAGAACATCAGAAGCTAAAGAGAGAGAAGCAAGGCAGGCCTAAATTTTGTGACTTGGTGCTGCCAAAAGACCAATCATGGAATCACAGAATGTTTTGGGTTGGAAGGGACCTTAAAGCTCGTCTCATTCCACCCCCCTGCCATGGGCAGGGACACCTTCCACTATCCCAGGTTACTCAGAGCTGCATCCAGCCTGGCCTTGGGCACTTCCACGGTATTGGGGCACCTCTCTGGACTGCCAGTTCAAGTGCCTTATAATAAAGAATTTCTTCCTAATATCCAATCTAAACCTGCCCTCCTTGGTCTTAATACAAAAGTAGAGTAGAAAAAGTGCAAGTAATGTAAGATTTGGTGAGGAGGAGGAAGTCTGGTAAAAAAGCAGTTGAATGAGAATAGTTTTAACTAAAGAATTGATTAATTACCTTCAATAAACACTTCATTACAAAGCCATGAACTTTTATATGGCAGTACCTCAGTGCAACATTTTCCTATAGTGACTTTAATTCTCGAAATTACTTTTCTCACTGGAATACTGTTTTACAGTTTTTGAAAGATGAAGCTATGGTGCCTCAAAATACAGAGGCATATTAATGTCTCTTGCTGAGAGAGATGGAAAAACTTGAAATCTAATTTCTAGCTCTGGGGAAAACCCCCAAACCATTAGTACTGCAAAAGTCTCAGAGGTATTAAGTCTCTCTGTATTTCATAATTATCAGATCTATGTTTTTCACTAATGATGATTAAGCAATTATAGGTAGCCACCTGTAGATACTTATGAAGATAGGCTAAATTAAATTTTTAATGCATTTTAATTTCTACCTTTGATTATATTAGTAAAGTTACAAAACTCTTGAATGTCTGAAACATTTTTCTTCGTAGTAGAAGTTACTGTTTTTTCAAGAATTCAGAGTATGCCTTTTTTTACAAGAGATTCCATCTCTTCCATATTCTACTCATCAAACATTTTTCTTTATACTGCTCATTTTCTCAGACTGTAAAAGTTTAAAGTTGGTGATGTTCAGTGTAACAAAATTACTTTGCTATTAAAGAATATATTCATGTGGAGCTATTAAAGGAAAAAAGGAGGAGAGGGACCAGCCTGTTAAAATTGCACAGATATGTTAGACTATATGAAGGGAAAAGAAAGAGCAATAACAGACCTATAACCCAGGAGTGAAAATACATTATATATCAAACGATGTAATGAAAATGTAGGTAATTTTAACCTCCGTGCGGAATGAATTTCTTAGTGTATCTTACGAATGTGTGTAATTCCTTGATATATGACACTGTCATCAGATTATGACCTGATACCTTTTGGCAGATGCTTTGTGGACCTTGACAGTTGAGTATTCCTGATGTGTTTTTAGCTGGGTGCACGTCTGAGCCAGGTGTGGCACAGCAGCGCCGTTTCATGGCAGGTTTGTGTTCCCGTGTGCACTTAGGGTACTGTGGAGCTGACATCAAAGCACTTTGCACGGAGGCTGCCTTGATCGCCCTGAGGCGCCGCTACCCCCAGATCTACGTGAGCAGTCAGAAGCTGCAGCTGGACGTGTCCTCGGTGGTTCTGAGCGCGCAGGATTTCTACCACGCCATGCAGACCATCGTGCCGGCGTCCCAGCGCGCCGTCACCTCCTCGGGCCACGCGCTGTCCCCCGTCATCCGCCCGCTCCTGGAGCGCACCTTCACCAAGCTCCTCGAGGTCCTGCACAAGGTGTTCCCTCACGCCGAGTTCAGCCAGGCTGACAAAAGTGAAGGTGTGTGGTTGGGGGTTTTTTTGCAAATACTGTTTCAATTTGTGAGTTTTTCAGCTTTACCACCTGGCCTTAAGTCTGGTGGGTATTTACTTCAGTGTTGTTACGATGTGTCGTTGTAGGACACCAAAGAAAGGTGGAAAACTCCAAATATTTCAGAAGGCAAAGAGCACAGAAATAAGGCTTTATTGTCTAATTCTTACTACCTTTTATAAGGGCTTCTGATACAGACTTAACATGATTGGTGAATAGGAACAACACCTCTCTAATCCCATTGGTTAACTAGAGAAACAGCAAAACACCACCTGGAGAAAGATTGTTTTGAGAAAGAATAGTTGTTTGCCAAGATTGTTTTGAGAAGAAGCTTTCTTGAGAATTTTTTCCTTGGGGAAAAAGTTAGCAGCTGCTAGCAGGCTAAAATCTCTCAGACCCAGAAATATCAGGCCCACAAGGATGTAAATACTATTTGCTTGGATGGTGCATAATTATTTTTGCTGATTCCAAGTTGTTGTAGAATCTAATGGCCTGACCTATATACCTCCCATAGGTGTGAGGGCCATCTATAAAAAGAACTCAAAAGTAATTTACAATTTAAATACAAGAAACATGGGGCATAATTAAAGGACAGAACCAAAAAAAAAAGAGTGAGACAATGTTGCTGAGTGTAACAGGACCTGAAACTGGTGCTCCTGTCCTCCACAATGATGAGCTATCCCTAGTCCTTTGCTTGCTGGTGGTGCAGAAGCTTTGGGGGGCTCACAGCTCAGCAGGTGTTTGGCTGAGGTACCTGAGCCTGTGTAATGGTCATGTGCTGATTAAGAAGAAAGTCCTGAGGCTTTCCTCTCCTTGAAATGGCCTGGTCCATTCCTGATCCTCCAAGCTGATTGTGTCAGTGTAGCAAGTGGAGAATTATTTGCTGTTCTGTCAAGTTAACTTTTTTTGCCATATTAGTGAGTCAACTAATCAAACAAATCAAACAAACTAATTAAACAAATTAGTGAGTGAACAACAATTCAACTCACTAAGGGGTCAGTGAGTGCCAGAAACCTGCTGCAATGGGAGCATGTGGGTGCTCCAAGGAAGCAGGGAATAAGAAGGACTGTGACTGACTGTTTTGACTGGCAGAGAGTCAATAGGTTCTGGGGGTTTTCTACCCAGCTCTTCTCTGAGACATACTTTAATAGTTACCCTGGTCATTTCTTGGAAGTTAAATGTTAAACAAGATGCCTTGGGTTTGAGATCTGTTTATTCTGATGTAGCCTACTGTTTTTATCTGGGATCATTCACATCCCCCAGCTCTGTAAACAGTACTGGGGTTGTGTGTGATTAACTTGAAAACAGCCCAGTCATAATGCAAATCTGTGACAGCCATGACTTTCCTCTCATTCCTGTTCCAGAGCACGCTTTCAGCCTGCACCCCAGGCAGCTTAAGCTGATCCTTGTGCTGGCTGCTGCAGTTCTCCAGCCCAGCTGTGCATTTTTGCTCCATCCTTTCCACTTGCTTGAGTACTTCAGGTCCTTTGTTCAACTGTTTTAGCCAGAAAACTCATCCAAAAATGATGTATTTATATGTTTTCTGCTGACTGTGGGGTAGCTGGAGGTTTTAACAAGTGTTGGAGTTGGCCAAAGATGGGCCCTGGGAGCATGTGGTGGTGGGTAGGGGGAAATGAGCTGGTTTGCAGCTGCAGTTTGATCCTATTGGACTCCCTCAACTGAAAGTTATTTCTGATGCTTAAATTTCTGTAGTCTGTTAGTGGCACCCAATTTAGAGATTGTCATTCTTGTAGAAGAATTGGTTTAAGTTCAGAGTATTTTCTCTGTTTATATTTTTTACATTCCTATTTATTATTGCTCATTACTTGTAACAAATTGAGTTTGGAAGCTTAAGTTGATTTAAATAGTAGTTTTACTACATAATTTGCTGCTATGTGTACCTTTAAATGTTTGTAGGTAATTGGTTTTGAAGATGCATGAACTGAGTTTTCTTTTAGTATTTCCTTTAGCTTTTTCTTACCCCCTTAAATCCAAGAAAATATTGAATAACAAGCTTTAATCTTTGTTAAAAACCAGAAAAATCCACTTTCAGGTACAATGATTACACATAAATGTAGATTATGCAATAAATAGGGCTTCAAATTTTTTTGAATGCAAAGTCAAAGTATATAGAACATGCTTACAGGTATTCTTACAATCTACATATCAGGTTTTCTGCATTTCACTAAAAATTCCACTTTTTTGTACTTCAATGAGTCAAATGCTTAAGCAGAGAATGTCACAGAGACTTGATGCTAGGGATTAAAAGATGCAGGGCTGTCTTTTAAAATAATGTTGTATTTTAGGGAGAAATTTTAGGGAGAAATTTTAGTCCAGTGCATGAGCACTTATGCCTACGGTTGGTATACTGAAAATTCTGTCTGTTTTAGGGACTGCTTTAGTGAGCCCAGAGATAGCAGCCCTGTGTTCCATTGATTTGGAGGTCTCCATCCTTAGCTTTAGCTAAATATCCACAGCTTCTGTGCCATGTTTTCTTGCTCTGGATTAGCTTTTGGCCACTGCTTGGGATCTGCAAGCCTTTTTCATCTTTGCTTCTGAGGAATGATTGCCAGATGTGTGACTGCATCACAGCTTGACAAGACATGTGGCACCTTCTCATCTCATGGCAGCAGAATATCATTCCTGCCCAGCCTGCCCTGAATCCAGCTTCTTACATCCCACAGCCAGCTAAGGGAACCTTTGTTGTCTCTCAACATTTTTTCCTGGAACCCTGGGACAGTTTTTCCTGTGGCTTAGATGGCACCTCCATCTGACACTTAACACTGCCTTGGAGGTGATTCCTGTGTCCCGTGGTGATTGTCTGGTCAGTGTGGCAGGACCTGTGCCATTGCCTCTTGTGAATCCAACAAGTCCTGCATTGGATTGGGTAATTGAGAATAACACTTGGATCTCTCTGTATTTCACACCTTCATTTCACAGCAATCCCTTTACTTGAGTGGCTGTGGCCAACTTGAGCTGCTGTTGGGGTGTCTGGTGGTTGTCCTGAGCACCAGAGTGCTGCAGGGACTGTGCTGCTCTCAGGATTGCTGCCCATCCATTGCAGAGCATTTTCTTGCTCAGCAGAGCTGGCCTCTGCAGTTCTCCTGCTGTACAGCTGAGTGGCTGGGGCCGTTTTCATCCCATCATTGCAGACTTCCTTCCCTGTGGAAATGAGAACGAGTGGCCTTGCACAGGGCAAAAGCAACTCAGCTCCTTTCCTGGGGCAAATTAAGCTCTTGCAGCAGTTCTTTCCTATTATCAAATCACACCAGGTAACTCTTAATCCCATTGCAGCTCTGGGAGCTAATTTACCTGATTTTCAGCTGTTACCTGGTTGTTCTGTTTTAGTGCCATATTAGTAATTTTGCACTGGTTTGTCTCTGAAGTGTGTCTTGTGAATATAATCAGTCTTTGAGCTTTTTGTTTTTCAAGGTCTGTGTAGAAAGTGCTTCAATTCATTGTGCTACTATATTAGCAAAGGAATTAAAGTAGGTAAAGGTATAGTATATGAATATGGAATGCATTGAACTGATTTTGATAAAAAGTAATTTTATATTCTACAACAGATTATCAGAAGGTGGAAAACAATTCTTCATAAACATACATTATCTAGGTAGTCATGCTGAGAATAATTTTGGAAGAAGTGTGCCTGTGAGAATTTGGACACTTGGAACAAATAAATAATTACAAAATTCTATGTAGTCTGAGGAATGACAAATTTTATAGCTTCATCCTTGAACAAACCTCTAGCTGTGAAATAAACCCAAAGGAAGCATTTCATAACAAGTTAAACTTTTTTGTGTTTGAGGCATTGTTTAGCTTGATTGTTTAAAAAAGTAAATTATAATTATGATTAGATTTCTACAGTATTTAATTTGTTTTGTTTTTTTAAGTAATAAGTACTTATTATTCTGAAGGCTGATACTTGGTTTTAACTAATTTCTTTGCCATTTGAAGATTTATTATAATTGACACAAACAAAATTGTAATGGCTTGTCTTGTTTGTTGTACTTGTACTTGGAAGTGATAAAGTTCTAATTAATACATCTCTTGGAACAGATGTACCAAGTCTAATATTAGATGATAGTGAAGATGAGAATGCTTCATCAATTTTTGAGACGAGCTGTCACTCAGGATCACCAAAGAAACAGTCATCAGCTGCTATACATAAACCCTACCTTCATTTTACAATGTGAGTGTTTCTCTCAATGCATATAATTAGATAGATAAACCCAGGAGAATCTTACATCAGGAGGGCTAAAAAAGTTGGTTTTTTTGCTTTGGGGTGGCAGTGGTGTTCTGTAATGGAAACATTTAAGTGCACAGACGAGAGTTTTGGATGTGGGGGTGTTTTTTGGGAAAGGCCACATCCTACATACTGGAATCAGAAATGTTTTTCAATAGGCAAATGTAGATGAGGAGTAAAGATGCTAACAGCAATTTTTAATTTTAACAAACTAATTTGATTTGAAAGATTAAGAACTGAGAAGAGATGTATGTAGGAATGTTTTGGAGGGGTTGTGTGCTTTTTCTTGCTTTTCCTCTGTTTGGAAGCATCATATATAATGATTGTATTCAGCGTTTCTAATGTGCTTTTTTCATTGGAAAGTTTCAGGAAAAAAGGAATTTAGAAAATATCTATGGAATTTGGATGAGTGTTTCCTGTATAAATTGGACTGGCTACAGTAATTAACATTTCTTTGTTTTGTGTTAAGAGTCGTTTTAGACTACTTTATGTGGTAGTTTCTGCAGGGAGTTTGCTGAAAAAGAAGATGAAGTTAGAAAAACTATTCATTAGTGGCACTGTTTAGTAGAGCCATCTTGTGGAAAAGCGCTAAAATTTTTATGTTAAATAATGTCAGAACAGGAATTTATGGATATCTAAGCTTAAAAATAAGCATGAAAGTTCAAAGAGTTGGAGGGACATAGTTAAGTGTTCTAATGCCAAATTTAAGTTTTTGTTGCGAGGTTGAGAGGGGGAAGCCAAACCCAAAACAACAGTAGGCATTTGTATGGATGTGTGTCCTTACGTAAAAGAATCTCAGGACTGTGTTTATTTTTGCAAAGTATGTAAGCCTTTCTCTCTCTTTTCTGAGCATTTTTGATTGTTACTTGTGTGTGTAACCACCAGAACTGAAAGCCAAAGGTCAGCAGTGTTCATTGCTGTCCCAAAGTATTTAATATGAAGTAATACCACAAGTCTTGTTCCACTGCCTGAGTTCACTGATGGGCAGATAGAAATGCTTTAATGAGAGAAAATGCAAATTAATTAAGAACTTTCTTTTTTTATGATCAGTTTTCTATAAATGGAAAAGACTTTTAATGGAAAAACTTAATGTGTTTTTCTTCATATATCATTTGTTCATAAAATTGGACAAAAACACCCAAGAGAAAGAAACAAACACAAAATCCCCAAACCCCTTCTATGGACTGCTTACAGTTTCTTCTCAACAACAAAAAAAAGCCCAAAAAATAAGTTTACCTTTGCAGTTTTTCTTTGAAGTCTTCCTTCTGTCCAGAAGTCTGCTGATTAGAAGTGTACAAATAGGCTAAAACACACAATGCATAGTGATGTTATTCAACCCTACTTCAGGTCCTTTTTCTTAAATAAGTGAACTGTTGAAATGTTCATTGGTTCTTGAAAATCTTGGGCAGCACTTTAAGGGATGAAAGGATTGACCTGGGATTCCTGAGGCTACTGAAGAGATATGTTAGTAGTTAGGACTGAACCTGAATGATTAAATTGCTGTCTTTACTGGATGTTCAATAAGTCTTTTTATATGATCAAGGAATTAGTTTTAAATAAACTGGTTATAATGAAAATTGTCATGAATTTAATATATGCATAGCTTCACACAGATGAGTTTGAATTAAATGGTTGTGAAGCCAAAGATAAGATAAATGTTGAATTATTGGCACCTGAAGCAGTACTGAGGGATAGCCAAGTTAGTTGATATTTTTAGGCTGTTGTAGGAAGCTATTACCCATTACTGAAAGTCTTATGGATTCTAAAATACCTCCTATATATCCACCCATTGATAACATTGGTATGTTAATTGACTGTTGTGACTGTTGTGTTGCAGGTCAGCTTATCACCAGCCAACCTCCTACAGACCGAGATTGCTGCTCTCCGGGGAACGAGGGTCAGGGCAGACATCACACCTTGCTCCAGCACTGCTGCACACCCTGGAGAAGTTCTCCGTACACAGGCTGGACCTGCCAGCTCTGTATTCAGTCAGTGCCAAAACGCCTGAAGAGTCATGTGCACAGGTGATATTTCACATTTCCCTTGTAGCGAGTCAGTTATGTCATTCTGGTTTCAGCAGTGTAAAGGCAGCCAGCTGGAATGTAACTTAAAGTCCAGGTTTTTTTAGGCTCCTTCTATTTTCTGTTTAAAATAGAGAGGTCTCTACAGGGTGATGGAAATCTCTCTAGTGACTAGTGAATGTAATTACATTTTTAACCTGCCCCCTCATCACATACCTAGTGCTAAGTAAGTTTTATATGGGTATTCAGTGTCTGATGTTCATTTTATTCACTTGTGTAGGGATTGGTGTGCTGTGGTTCTAGGTTAATTTGCTTAGTTTTAAGTGTTTTACATTTCCAAATAGCTTGTGGTGAATATTACATGAATTGCAAAACAGTTTAATTTTCATCTTAATTGTTCAGTCATAGCAAGTTTTGAAAACACACACATTTTTAAAACAAAGTAGTTGCTTTGTAGTCTCCCTGGCACATTGACATAAAATAATTGAATGCTGTAGCTAACAGTCGCAAGCACTTGTTTAGAAAGTCTTTAGATAATTCTATTCTGCTGGAACATTTGTCTATAAAATACCACAAACATGAATCATTCTCTAATGTGCAAGAACTTTGTTACTCACAGCTGATGGTAACAATTAGTTCCTTAGTTGAAATACGGCTGTTTGTTTTTAATTAGATCTTTCGTGAAGCTCGAAGAACAGTACCAAGTATAGTTTACATGCCTCATATTGGTGATTGGTGGGAAGCTGTCAGTGAAACTGTGAGAGCCACTTTCCTAACTTTGCTGCAAGATATACCATCTTTCTCACCTATATTTCTACTGTCTACCTCTGAGTCCATGTTTAGTGATTTGCCTGAAGAGGTAAGTTTATCGTGGAAGGAGGCATTGTTAGGGGGTTCTGTGCTCTTCTGAATGTTTTAATCATGTAAAATCATTTTGTTTTGTAGTGGCTTTCTAACTTAATTTAAAATATGTCAAACAGAAAATGTAATAATTATTGAATGTTAGTAATTTTCCTTAAGGAGGGCTGTATGTCTGTATTACTGATTTTCATAAGCTCTATGCTGCTCTACTAAGAAGACAAAATTGTTCATTTTGTCAATTGTTCTTTTTGACAAATGACTCCATTATAATTAAATGCAGATTTAGTCTGAAGGCCTGACCTTGAGCTTTACATTTTCTGTGGCTCTGGATTGGGGGAGGGTTCCTGGTTTTTCTCCTTAACATTTTCTGTGATTTTTTTTTTTCTCCTGCCCTTTTACTCTCCTTGTACTGCAGGGTTGGCTGTTGTTAGGATTATGGGATACTGTGAGTTTTGTTACTATAGAAAATTGAGTGAGAACTACATGTGTTTATTTTCCATTAGCCATGAGCAGAACTTTAGGTAGAGCTTACTATCTCCTGTCCTGTGCTTGATTTTGAAAAGTTTGTGACTAGTATTACAGTATGGTCATTGTTCATGTCTTTTTCAGTGGGGGCTCATTTTTCTTTTTTTTTTTTTTTAGCTGAAATGTATTTTCAGAATCCAGTATGAAGAGGTTTTTTATATTCAAAGACCAAGTGAAGAAGACAGATTGCGATTTTTCAAAGGCTTAATTCTTGATGAGGCAGCAATGCCCCCACCAAGAAGGAAACAGGCTGGTAAACTAAGTTACAGTAAAACCAATAATAATTTGATCCTAATGTTTTATTTTATGTTACTTTCCTTTTTAAAAAGGTGTGGGTAATTAACAGTTAGTTTCATTACCATGTGACAGCATTAATCAGTGCCCAGAATAAATTTCATAGTTACAGTTAACAGTTGTTGAAGGGCTCTCGGATCAAGGATGTCGTGATGGTTAGATCCACAGTGAATATTAAATACACATAATGACATTTGTCGTGGCATAATCCAAAGAGCCACTGTACTGTTCACGTTCCCATTGTCTGATTTCTTGTTCTTTTCCCCAGCTCTTCGTGCCCTGGAAGTTCTCCCCCTCGCCCTGCCGTGCCCCGCCCGGGAGCTGTCGGAGGCGGAGAAGCAGCGGATGGAGGACCAGGAGGAGAACACCCTGCGGGAGCTGCGCCTGTTCCTCAGGGATGTCACCAAGAGACTGGCCACAGACAAACGCTTTAACATCTTCAGCAAACCGGTGGATATTGAAGAGGTCTTGTTTCAGTAAAGTGCAAACAATGAAGTTGAAAATATTAGAAGAAAAATGCAAATTTAAAAAAGGGAATGGTTGAATTAGTTAAAAAAATAGATGTTTGATCCATGATCTGTCTGGTCTAAGATACTGGTTTTTAGCTGGTGGCACAGTCATAGCCTCATCGTCCATGATGCAGGAATTTGGAACACGTTCTCTTGCCAGTGACCCTTGGAAAAACCTTGTGCATTCCTGTCCATTTTATAAATGAAATGAGCATTTTGAAATGCCAACACTCCTGTCCTTGCCAGTGCTTCTGAAATACTTGAAACCATAAATATAATTCTTTAATAAAAGCTTTTACAGCATTGTAATCATAAACATGATAATATTGGGAAAGTGATCTGTGTTCTGTAATGCATTCAGCATTAATAGTATTGTTGCATAATTTCAGCATTAATGCTTGTGGATGCCATTAATCACAGATGGTAGCACATTATAAGGCATTAACTGGTCGATTATGGACTGTACACACCTAACTGATGAGACAGTTCGATCTGCAAATCTATTTTCAGGTGCTGCTGTATGAGTAGGATGGTGTTTGGTCTGACTTTGAGATCAGATGCTGGCCCCCTGCAAGCTTTGCAGACTTACTAGCTGAAAAAAAAATCCTAATTGCTTCTGAAGAGAGAAGCATCTCTTTTGGAAGACATTAAATGATGAATATGGGACATCAGAAGACTGGCATTGTAAAAAGCAGATTTGGAGTGTAAATTCCTTGCAGGATGGAACATGCATCTTTTATGGGCTGATGCAGTTCTGTCTTAATTTGAGCTTTCCATAGTGTTCCACAGCTGATTGTTTTTGAAAGCCTGGTGAGCTGTTTAATGTGGCAACTACAGTGTGAGCATGGTCTGAGCAGTAAATTGGTTTGATTTTTCTTGTGAAACTGGGAGGTCCATTATTGTAGAAACTCTTCATACTTGTAGTGAAGTTAGTTCCTTTCTGTCAAGAATTTGTGGTCTAAACTGACATGAATATAGGCATATAGAGAAAGAACAAGTAACTGTCCATGTTTGGTAGATGAAGAGAATAAAAATGTGAATTTGCTATTTGAAGACTTGCCAGAACCCTGCTAATATATCACAGCACCAGAAATCAAATGTAATCCTTTTCGTCCCACCTGCTGCATTTAAGCACAGGACTAGCCTTTCTTTTTCTACAACAGCTTGTCTACTCAACTACCTGAGAAAATATGTTAGGTTTGTTTCACTCCTACTTGCATTGCAGAGAATGCTGCTGTGTGATAAGTCAAGGATTTTCCTGACTAAATCAGCAGCAATATTTACAGCTTTCAGTGAAGATTTTCTGATGCTGTGCTGACAAGAAAAGGAAGCCTGTGGCTTAGCTTTCCAATCCCTGAACCAGATATTATCATGTTTCCATAAAGGGAGACAAAAAGAGAATTTTTTTGCCATTTTAATTTGTCAATATAAATTTCAGTGTCTGTATTTAAGGAATTAGGTTGACACATTGCTGTCCACTGAAGTAATGCATTAATGTTAGTTTATGTTGTAATAAATGTCTGCAGGCCCTATATTAAAAAAAATTATAGATCCATTATGGCTTGATCTGAATAGGTTTTTAACTCCTAAGTGCTTTGGCAGTGACCATCATATGTGGATGATTTCAAAAGAAATTAAGTACTGTTTTAGAGGCTGCCAGTGTTTTTAATTTTCTGATCTAAATCCCACTGAAACATTCAAGTATTTTTTTTTCTGTTAAGTAAATAACAAATTCATAAATTTTTTGGTTGAACTTGTTACAGCTGCTGTGCTGATGCAGTTGACTATGAAGGCTGAGACCCTTGTGGGATCATGAGTTATGTTAAACACTTTTTAGTGTGCCCCGTTGATTGCTGAATCTCCAGTTATGATCTAAGCTCACAGTAAACTGTGACACAAGGCTGTTTCTTTAGATTGTCCTTCTGTACAGCCAGTCTAACATCTGCAGTCAATAAAACCTGACTTTTCTTTGTTTAACAAGTAGTTGAAGAAACAATTTAATAGAAGGTATTTAAAAGCTGATAATTTGGCTGTTAAGTTTAATGAGAACTTTACCTACAAAGTGAACAAAATAGAGCTTCCCTAATTTTTCCTAGGGCTTCAAGTTAGAGTGATGGGGTTTTGCCTTTTTAGTCCATGACATTGTTACAGCACCATAAAAATCTGCAACTAAATCAGTCTAAAATGAAAAATACATTTACATTGAAGTATATTGCTTCAAAAATACTGTTTAATTAACTTTGAAAGATAAATCTGTGAGCTTCTGAAGGAAAAGCAGATTTGGAAGTCCTATGTTTTTAGCCTGATAAAACTTCCATTTTTAACATAGATTTGCTTAGAAATCAAAATGTTCAGTAAATGTCTTAGAGCTAAGCATGTGGAATGAATCCAAGTATAAAGGTGTGATTGTCAGTGTTCAGTATGAATGCATATGGTCCTGTGTCATTTCTGTGTGCTGTTTATAGGTTTCAGATTACCTTGAGGTTATCAAAGAGCCAATGGACCTATCAACAGTAATAACCAAAATTGATAAACACAACTACTTAACAGCCAAGGATTTTCTAACAGACATTGACCTGATCTGCAGCAATGCATTGGAGTACAATCCAGACAAAGATCCTGGAGGTAAGAACCTACTTCTTTTTGGCCTATGTAGACCTGAAAGCCTGGTACTTAATCTCATATGCTGTTGCTATTCAGGCATTTAGATAAGCTGCATGCTTTGTGATAATTACGATAAGCAAGTCCTAAGGGTCTGTGCTTTTAGTATTCTAAGGCATGGAGTGCACTGGGGGACATTAGAAGAGCAGGAAAACTACAGCATTCAGAGCTGTTTTCTAATAAATTAGGTTTTGTAGTTCCCTTTCAAATTTGATAGCTCCTTTTTGGTATCTAGACTTTGTATATGCAACAAAACCCCACTGTAATTTGGAGAGCTCTGTAGAGAATCCTCACACAATCTGGCAGTGGTCTGCTGTATTTCCATGTTAGCTTAAAATATGAAATTCATCCACAGAAATTCTATATATTTGGGGATAGAAATAAAACAGGATAAATCACCAGGCAAGGAAGTCAGTTACAGCTGATTAGGAGAGATTAGACAGTGTTGTCTTGACGAAGTGTGATGGGATGCTTTCAATTAAAAAGGAATTTGTAGACTGAAATGCTTGTAAAAGCTGTTCATGCTCCAAACTAGGGGAAGAACATCTTGTGTGCGCTTTCCTAGGGCTGTCTCACAGTGCACATTGCCAAAAGAAAGCCTCTCAGCTGGCAGCTTTGAGAGTCAGCAACAAAGCATCAACACAAAGCACCCTTTTAATCTAGAGTTCTATTTAATATATGTGCTACTTGGAGATCAGGGTCCATCTACAAATTTAGTCCAATGTTTTAAAAAGTTTTTCATGAAAGCTGTGAAATTGCTTTAGCATGTTAAAGCCTGATTTTTCTGTATTTTTCTTCTCAGATTTTTGCTTTTCTGAGGCATTTTGCAAGTGTCTCATGTGTGGACTAGATACAGTTCAGTCTGGTCAGGCTTGTTTCACATTGCCTTTTGAACCAGCTTCATATTTGTAGAAGATTAACTTTATTTCTTCAATTTATGCTGCACTCTTTTCTTTTAAAAAAGGCCATTTATTTTCTGTTCTTGATAACACACTTTTGAGGACTTCTGATGTGCAGTTGATGTGAATTAATTAAACCCTTGATGGGCACTTGGTGTTCAGAGTGTATCTGAAGAGCACCTGTTTAGGGATATTTTGATTTTCCTTGCTGTCAGAACTGAGCTGGGAGAAATTCATCTGGCTCTTTCTAGGCTCAGTTTTGGATAGGAAGGAATGAAAAATTGGTCTGTCCTCTGCTGTTAACCACAAAACATGTATTGCTCTTCTGACATGCAGGATTTCTTGGGCTGTTGTGTGAACATACCTGCAACAGCACATTATGGCTGTTCAGAGGAAGCATTCCATGCATTCAGATGCATTCATTAAATGAATATTAACCTGAATATTATATATATGTTCACATTTTTTAAATCTGGACATATATGCTTGCCTCTGCTTCATGCTTGAATTTGCAGAAGACTCATACTGTACTTGCTTTTGTCCTGTTGTTAAGTTGGACAAGCAAAAGGAGGACCAGACTGGCCTGGCTAATTTTATCTGCAGTCTGGATATCAAAAACTGTCTGCTTGGGGATTTTTTTCCTGGCACTTTGCTATAGGATTTCAGACAGGTTCTGTAGTAAGACAGGTTGGGGTTTTCTTGCTGCATTGTTTGACTGGGAAATGTTCTTGAAGGCATGGGAACATAACCAGTGTATGTTGGACACGAGTGTTTGCCTGTTGAAGCTCTGGCTGGGGGAAAGTCTTGCCCAGCACAGGATTAGAGGAAGGTGGTGGTTCAGTCAAACACCCCAATTTGATTCCTTTTTATTTCTCTCCCCTCCCCTCCCTTCCTCCTTTGTAAGGGCTTCTTAAACTTTATTATCTGACCAAAACTTTGAATTTTAATATCTCAAAATTACATCTGGAATGAATGCAGTGTGGGGTTTTTTGTGATCATAAAACATAATGCTTCGCAAATATGTGGGCAAAACCTTCCAACTTTCAATAGATTTAATGGACAGTAGTTTTCCCCAGAAAATGTTGGACTCTTTTGAGCTGATACGGGATAATCTTTTTCACTCAGCAGTTTTTCCAGCTGTAAAACCTGTTGTTTTTAGAATTACAAATATTGCAAAATAAATATTTAGTGATATTTTTAATTGTTGTCTTTAAAGATCATTAAAACATTAAATCTGCTGGTTGTAGAATATGTTCTAGACATTAATGTTGATGGTTACTGTTGAAATGCCTGCAACAGCTGAAAAAAGTAATTCAGTATGGATAGACTGACAAATTAAATATGTTTGTACCCAAGTCAAACAATGAGTGTTGCAGGTTTCATTGAAAAGCTACATTCTAGATGTCAATTTTCTCCACTTATGGGCTTAGTTATTAAGTTCCGATTACTTTTCAAATTTCAGTGGTGGAATAATTTGTTTTGTGTGTTTCAAAGGAAGGGGAACTGGTCTGTTTTCCTGAGTTGCTTTTAGGTTAAAGCAACTCAGGTTGCTTTAGGTTAATTTCAGGTTAAAGAAAAAAAACAGCAGGGAAGGAACAGAAGTGAGCCAGGTCTACCTTACAGATGCAGGGGTGTCTATGTGACTTTTCAGGCAGTATAACTGTGAATATTCCTGGACCCCAGTGGGTAAATAATTCCTGGACAATTCTGTTACTTTTCAACTCTTTGCACTCCACTCCATTATAATTGTGTAGATCTGCCTGTGGAAACTGGCTACACCTTATTGCAACTTGATTTAGGTGTGTTCATCATTCACTGTTTGCATTTGTTTATAGATGCCACTGTGGATTAAAGTAACAATTTATACTTCTGAAAATGCCTATATGTCTATAATAGCTGGATTGTGACTTTTGAGTGTCCTGTGGTATTGATTCATCTGCATTTTCATACATCTGTAATTTTTCCCAGTTACTTCTGTTTATATCAATGTTGTACTATACAATACTAACCAACATAGAAATGCTAAGGAATTTTTGTAATTGTGATAAAAAGTGTGCTGTCCTGTTTTCTAGATAAAATAATTAGACATAGAGCATGTACTTTGAAGGACACTGCTCATGCTATCATTGCTGCTGAACTGGATCCAGAATTTAATAAGATGTGTGAAGAAATCAAGGAAGCAAGAAGAAAAAGAGGTATGTTTAACTTCAGTTATCATAACACAACACATGCAGAGACCCAGGCAGATAGGAATGGGCTCATGTTCACAAGCCCTGGACCTTGGGGCTTCAGCTACCCCAGTATATATTGAATGGACAACACAGAGGACAGAAGCAATTCAGGAGGTTTCTAGAATGAGCAGAGGACAACTTCCTTCCCCAAGTCATAGAGGAGCCACCAAGAGGAGATGCTGTGCTGGACTTTGCTCTCACCAGCAAGGAGGGGCTGATGGGGAAAGTGAAACTCAAGAGCAGCAGGGCTGCACTGACCCTGAAGGGGAGGGGTTTGAGATCCTTTGGGCACCAAGAAGGGTGCACAGCAAAGTTCAGTACCTTGGTCTGACTTCAGCCTGTTCAGGGATCTACTTGGTAGAACAGCCCTGGAGGGAAGAGGGGCCCAGGACAGCTGGATTGCCTCCTCCAAACTCAGGAGTGATGTTTCCCATCAGAGAGGAAGTTAGGTAAACACATCAGGAGGCCTGTGTGGATGAACAAGTTGATGGTGGATAAACTTAGACACAAAAGGGAGCCCTGCAGAGAGTGGAAACAAAGAAAGGTAACCTGGGAAAACTACATAGAAACTAAGCAGCCAGGGATCAGGTTAGGAAAGCTAAAGCTCTGGGAGAATTCAGCCTGGCCAGGGACAAGGGCAACAAGAAAAGCTTCTGTGCAAGTATGGGATAGAATTCACAGATCTCCATACAAAAATTTAAATTTAATATGAAATAAAGAATGCATGTCAGATTCAGACAGTGCAGGTTAAAGGCTGAGCTTGAAACCCCTCTACTTTTTCCTATTCTGTGAGCTGAACTGATAACAGACAGTACTGTAGAACCTGGTTATCAAGTAAATGTTAGGGTTGCTATACTAACTTCTGATGTGGATGTGGTGGAAGCAGAGCTGTGTTCTGAAAGTGCCTGTAATATGGCATAGTAAGAATTATCATAAAAGGGGGAACAGCCTTTAAACTGGATTTTTAATTCACCCTGGCATGTGTACAAGTGTAGTTTTGGAGATAACGTATTGATTGTTTTGATTAAGAAACGACCCTTGCAAGTCTGTGTACAGCTTCTAAAGTGACCAGGGGAAGTTATCCAAAGTCCAAATATATTCCTGGTGTGGCAACAGTGCTCTGTTTACATAAAAAGAATCTGCCTCCAAAAGTTTTAGAATTTTGAAAGTTGAAAAAGGTTGAAAATCACTGAACTATAACATTAGAGCAAAATTTCATGCTGATTTAGGGATTACTGATTTCAATAATTCCAGCTTTACCTTGGCAAGTTGTTTCCTGCTTTGGTATAAAGCTCCATTATTTGATTTCTAGGTTGAATTGGCTGTCTTACCTTTCAGCTGCTGATTCTTGAAATACTTCTGTTGGTAGATTGAAGACCCTTTATTAATAAATTTCTTTGAACTATGCAAGTATCTATAGGCTTTCTCTTCTTCAGGTTAAAACAGATACAATTCTTTGTATTTCCCTATTCAGTCATGCGTGTTTTTGTCTAATTTTGTGCAAGCTTCCAATGTGTGTCTTGAATTGTGGATAAATGAACCAATTGTAATTCGCTGTGGCTGTAAAACAGAGCTAATATAATACCTTCATTTCTCCTCTGTACTTTTCTGTTAGAACTACAAGAATATTCACAATTCTGACTGCAACCTCATGCTGTGAGCTGTGCTCAGTTAATTTTCCAAGTCCCCATGACCATTAAGGGTTATTGCTTCCAAGGTTAAAGTAAATGTTTGTAAGAGCTCTTTGTTACAGAGAATGACTCTATGGCTTTCTTGCAAGTTTACAAGAGCTGGAATGCTTGCCCTCCTTTTTGTGGCAGTGGCCCAGTAATAGATATTTCTGGGGACAAAGACTGCAGACTCTGTTGAAAGAAGGGCAGTGTCTTAAGTCATAATTAAGGCTGATGGTATCATGGAATGAATTTGTTAAATTGGAAAAAGCAAGTACCATTGTTATGAGATGCTGGTAAGTGGGGCCTTCAGGTACCAGGTACATGATGAGCAGCACCAGGTTGTGGGACAAAACAGCTCACAGACAAGAATGGGCAGGATTCAAAGTGGATCCAGTACATTGGCATGGAAGCTGTTACAGTGTCACAGGTACCTGCAGGTGACACTTGAAGATGCTTGTGCTTCTGGTGGGTTCAGTGACAACTGAGCTCTGCAGTTGATCCAGCTGTAGAACATGCAAGATCACTGACTGGGTTAGCAAGGAATGCTAACCAAAATGCTAACCAAAACAAGTCCAAAAGACTTGGAATGCATGGAAGAAGTTGTGTTAGATTAACTGTTTATGAACAGAGGAAAATACATCAAGATCTTGAGGTCAGAGGAAGCCTCAGGCTGAAAGGCAGGCACAGGATCAGGAGTTGTGTCAAAGATTGTGGTGGTGCAGAACACCTGGATGGTCACACTTGAGGAGTGTAGTCTTGGCACTGATCAGTGTAATGGATGGAAGGGATGTGAATGCTGATCAGTTCTGCCATTATTCTCATTTTGCTCTAAAGAACATCCTCAGCAAGACAGCAGATCAGGACAATCACAGTGCATCACAGACTTTGACATGCACCCTGTTTCAGAGCATTTTCAGCAAGGGATGAAAAAAGCTAAAAAGCTCCTTATCCATTTTCTTCACAATTTTGTTAGCAAGTTACTTAGCAATCTTATGTAGTTGTAAAATGGAAGTTATTTTCTACATGGCTTTTTTTTCTCACAACTTTCCTGGTGATTTGGGGGAGTGGTTGTGCTGGGTTTTTTTTCACACCTCTGCCATTTTTACTTAGTACTCTGACTGGCCAGTCTCAAAAGTACTGCACATAAACTGTACAATAAAATCAGTATGTAGAAGTCAAACTAGAATTTCTTGTTCCTCTGTTACTGAAATGAGGTGCCATTGTTGAAAGATGTTAAGCCTAATGACAGCAAGTTTTAAGTTGGTAAATTAAGAGCTATATATCCTAGACTATTGAAATTGCAACTACTTGTGAAGACCAGCAAAGAGGTAAAAGTGATAGTTGTTTTGAGTAATGAAATATGTTTGGTATACAGTTTAAATTTTTGTAATAGTACCTAGAAACCTATGCTGTAATTACTAATTGTGACATGAGAAATTCTGTGTGAATCTTTTAATTTCTGCATCACTTTTGGAGCTTTTTGTCAGCTCTTGATCACTTGGTTCTGGTTTCTGTTGGAGACATGGTATAACATTTTGAAGACCATTTTAGTGGATGGGTGAGAAATTCTAGTTCACAAATACAAAACTTCAGATATTCATTTATGTCTAAAATGTGCTTAACCAATATGAAAGTTTGCTTTTTTAGAATTTAATTAAAAAGCCTATGAAGCAGTAGAAGTATGAGATGAAAATATATTACAGGAAGCAAACCACGCTTTTTGTTAAAAGCAGAATTGCATTTTCTTAATTTAAGAGCTGATATTGACTCTGAAAAGGATCCATTTTACATAACATAGATCACAGAGACAATACAAGGTTCTTATTCAGATACTCTTTGTGATATGGCATACAATGCCATTATGAATTGCCACTTATTTTAAAACTATCTGTTTAAAATAAGGAAAAGATTGAAATGGTCAGTAAGAATTTACTCATAGAGGAAATATGAATAGAAGGGTCAATCTTTGGAGACCCAATGATTGTGAGGGGCAGTCACATTTTTCTAATCCATCAGAGCTGACAGTTTGACCATGCAACCAGTGAGCTGTTTTGTCAGCAGAAACCAAATGTTCTTGATTCAAATCCTTATTTTGAATGTTTGGCTAATTCCTATTGCAGTATGGTGCTCCAAGTTTTTTCTTTGATTCATTGGATTCCTGCAGCTTGCTTTATTTAAATAGGTATGGTTGTCTTTTGCATGCAGGCTTATCAGTGCCAGCAGAACAGGTAAATCCTCATGGTTCCACTGTACGGAAAACAGAAGCCAGAGTTGAAGAGGCGTTTCGGAGCAAACAAAAACCCACCATGGCCGTGTGGCCCAACTCTGCAAATAAATGTGCTTGTAAGTACCTTCAGTGATAATTGTGCAAAATTAGGTCCTTTCAATAGTAGACATTTGAAATATGTCTTTACTGCTGCTTACTGATTATTTCCAGAAGTAATTTTAGCCATGAAATGCATGGAACTAAGAAATACTCCTTCTAGAACTACATAAAATCTCTGCCCAAGAAGTTGTAAGGAGGCAGGATTTCTGAATTTGTGATAGAGAATAATTATTTTTCTAATGAAGTATGAGTATTTTGCATTTTTTGTGGTAAAAAATGTTTTGTTGTAAAAAAAGAGTAAAAGACTGTTTTCAGTATAAGACAACTCAGATCCAGTATGAAGGACACTTTTCAGTGATTTGATGAGGTTTTAGGTTTGTTTACTCTGTGTATTAGCAAGTAAATACCTCCACACTGCTTAATACTCTCACCTGCACTACATTGAATTCTTACCTTCAATACATTCAGCGTCATGCTCAAAGCTAGAAAAGAGTTTGCAAATTTAACTGTATTTTCCTTTATGGCAATGGAAACAGCCAGTAACCATTACTGCAGGATGTTAAGATGCACTTCCTGGAGCCTACTGAACGAATCCAGTTAAGTGATCAAAATCTCTAGGATTGTGAGGTGTGATTGGGTAATCAGAGGCAGTGCTAATTGTTTTCAAGAGGTAAGTTGATTTGGACAGGTAAATACATAGCAGATACTTTCATTATAAGGAAAATAACGAATATGAGAGAAAGTGAGTATGAGATATAGTTGCTCCTGGCTCTCCTGCTGAAGATGTGGAGTCCATTATTAATAGATTATTAGTAGCATTATCAATTATTGCTGATTGATGGCAAACTGATTGAAGCGAACAAATTTTCATTTTGGTCTTTGTGCTATCCTTCATGGTGCTTTTCCTTGATGAGAAATCATTTTCTAGGCATGGCAATAACTGCCCAGAGATGAACATTGTTTATATATGAATGATAGTGTTGATGTAAAATGGTTTAATTAATTAGAGGTGTATGATTTTATTTCCCGAAGCTGTAATTTCTTCCGTTAAAGGAATTAAAGTCAATTGTACAGAATTATGGTTAGAATAAATTGTTATATAATAAATTGATGATGTGGATCCAAGCTGTTCTTTATTCATTTGGCAGCTCGTGCAAAACAGAGAGTGTAGGAAAGGGATTCCAAATTAATGTTTTTTAATTTCCTGTGAAGTCCAGGATGGAGACTCTCCCTCTGGCTGCTCTACAGAGCACTTTGCTGGCTGTGCATGCTGAGCAGCAGACGGTGGGGTTTACAGACCTCCAAGCTGGACATCCCTTGGGAAGGGGGAGAACAGCCCTTGTTGGTGACTCGAATCCAAAAGCAGCTCCAGTACCTCTCTCACTTCCCCTCTGTTGTGGAGGCAGCAGCAGTTGTTTGAAAACTTGAGCCATCAGCTGCAGGAAATTGCCAGTGTCTCCGTGCATACAACAAAGTTACTGTTAAGGCACTGATCCTGTTGGTATTTTCATGATCTAGCTTGGAAGGCAAGAAAATTTGAGGCTTAGTGGTGTTTGAGTGTTTGGGTCTATGATCAAATGAAAATCTGCCTTTTAAGGCTGAGTCTGGGAAAGGTAACTAATCCAGGAGGAATGTGATGCATCTAGTAATCAAGAGAGAGAACCAGGAACTGATGAGCAATCAGAAATCTGCAGAAAGGATTCAAGTAGTACATGGGCACTCTTGAAGATTGATGTGGTCAGTTCAGCAGGGACTAGAAATGAGGGAGAGAAACGGCCTTAAAAGGATACTTGGAGGATAAGCTAGAGAAGGGTGAGAGCAGAACTGAGCAGATTGTGGGGAGCTCAAATAGCAGAAAATGAAACCGTGGATTGTGATTGTTTAAATGGAAGAAGTAAGTTTGGAGAAGGAATTTCTGAAGAGGGATTATTTTAGAGGGAGAGTGGAATTTTTTTATGGTCGCAAAATAATATTTTTTAAAGACTATAATATATTGCACAATCAGAATAATAAGAAAAATTATTAAAGGATTTTAATTGAACAGGATAAAACCATACTTCTCAATAATTCTGAAAATAATTGCATGTTTTCTGCTGTTTGAACTTGAACTAATGTTTTCCCTTAGAGGAATCTAAGGAAAAAATCACCAATTGTAACATTATGGTCCTTATCAGTTATTACTATTTTTTAGGAGCTTTGTTTTACCATATTTTAGAAAAGAGCTGCAAAAAGGTTAATTCAGATGACAAACCTGAGAATTTTAAAAGATATTATTGTCAAGTATCTTTAAAAACAGAGAGGACTGCAGACAGTGCAGCAGCCTTGCCAAATTTAGGATCCTGCTCAGGGCTAGTACAATAGAGAGTGAGAGTTGGATTATTGTGTGTTGCTTTGTTTTCTGAGGTTATATATTTTGTATAAAACTTTATTTAGTTTTTAAATTACCTATTATTTTGTGATTAATTTAATTTTTCTGATGTATCTTAGATACTTTGTTAATTTGATTAGACCAGATGGGCTGTTGGAAATGTGGGGCATAAGTAATTTTTCTGTTTGGAGGCATGGTGATAGACATTCCTGAGTTACATTTCATCTGCAACTCCCATTTCCCTTGCTGAAGGTACAGCTGTGGGAATTGTGTCTCACAGTACAGATGAGTTTTAAAAGGATTGAATTGATAGAAGTTGCTGAAAATCTATTTGGAGAAGTTCTGCCACAATTTAAAATACTTCCATTATCTACTGTGTGTTTTGAGAAAAGTGCAAGTATTCTGATGGGAACTTGGAATGGGACAGATGTCAGAAGTCTGATAGAAATAGTTTTATGATAGAATCACAAAATTAGAGTGGTTGGAGGGAACCTTTGGAGGTGTTCTAGTCTAGCTCCCCTCACAGCTGGTTGCTCAAGGCTTTGTCCAGTTGTGTTTTGGACATCCCCAAGAATGGGGGCTCTGTGTCATGCCTAGGGAACCTCTTGTAGTGCTTGGATACATACAATAAATTCTTTTTCTTAATTTTGTGTGTCTTGTATTTCAGTCTGTGCCCATTGCCTCTTGTCCCTGGGCACTGCTGGGAAGAGTCTCATTTTGCCTTTGTATGGAGCTGTGTGGAAAAGGAAACTACCAGCAGTGTGCAGTTTGGTGTGCTTGCTTAATTAAGTGGTTTAGATACATGTTAGCTCAGAAAGCATTAGCATCTCTTTAATCATGGGGATCCTGTACAATAAAACTGTATCCAACTGCTCCATTTTGCCAGTAGATGGAGCATGGTACATACTATTTTACTGTCTTGCACTTGCTTCCTTTAGAGTTACATATAAATAAACTCTGTGGGGAAGATTTGGCTTTGCATTCTTATCGTTTTTTTGCAGCATTTAATGATAATATATTGTAGTGATAGACTGCAGATTTTATGTTTTCTTCATAGAGAAGATGTTTTTTATGCCATATGATAAATAGCATAGCTGTGAAAATGACATTTGGAGCAAATAAAGAAAATTTAAATCCTTTGTGTTATGCAAACTATTAAAAATGTAAGTTTTATATGAAAGTCATTTTATGAAATATGAAGTAAACACACTGCTAACTTTTCCCAGTAATTTAAGTGATTAGTGGTCTCTCTAGAAAGAACTGTAGGGATACCAAGCAACGATTTAAAATAACTCTGGCAGAAAATGTTGTTTTTAAATAAGTAGTATTTTCTTTGCCTTTTTGTGTTGGATTTTTTTGGTTGGTTGGTTTTTGGTTTGCTCTTTTTCACCCCTAAATGGTGATCTTTGCTGTCCTGTAGAACACTTTCCTTCTGCTTTATCATGGAATGGCTTTTGTTTTGTCTGGGGTACTTTTTAAAAAAGATTTTTAGAAAGAAAAGGTCTTTCCTTTACAGTCTTTCTCAGAAACTGTTTTATGCTCAGTCTTTGTCTGATTATTATCTGTTTAGTGTCTCTTCTTTGACCTTTCTGTTACAGTGGTGTCAGTGATTGCTGCACTTGAGGCTTCTGGGACTGCAGCAATGTCTTATCAAAGGACATGGCAGACCAGATGCCATATGGTTTTGATCATTTGAACTGTTTTCTCCTTTTGGTCTGGTTCTGAGTTTGGATTCAAAAATTGGATATTGGCAAATTAACAGTCATTCAGATGCTAACATGAAAATCCCAGTAGCTGCTGTTTTGTCTCTCATCCTGTATTTGTTACTGTTTAGTTTTCTCCTCCTGCTTTCCAGATTTGACTCAGATTAATTCTCACTTGAGATAGAGGCAAGTACTGTTACTTGATAAACACCATTAAAAAGATTTTCTGGAATGTGAGGATATCTTTACTCAGAGCTGGGACAACTGTCTCTTTTTGTCTCTTTGTTGTTTTGTTCTGGGTAGCATAGGAGTTGGCATTCTGGATGGGAGAGGTTTGATCTCTTGTGCATGACACTGCCTTCAGCCAGATGCTTTAAAAGAAAGTTGCAAACATTTGAGAAAAAATTCTTTTTTCATGCCTGCTTTTGAAGGAAATACCAACGTAGCTGATGATTTCAGATTGGTTAACAGTTCTTTTAAACCCCATAGGCTTTTAAATTCTTCTAATTTAAAATGCAATTTAGTGAATTTGTGGGAGTTCTAATAAATCTTGACTGCCTGTTCTTTTTTGGGATCCCATCAAACTTTTGAACTCAGTGACATCTAGTGACAAAGAAATTTTCTTTCATCACTATTAAATACCTGCCTATTGAATTAATCAAGTGTCTTTTTTCTCTGACAGAGGGCTAAGTGGGTTCTACAATTTACCTGATCAGTGACTTCTTTATATTCTCTTGTACTCTTCTTTCTATCTCAGTAATACAAGATGGCTCAGCCTCTCTTAGGGTTTCCTTGAAAGTATTATCATCACCTTTCTTATAAACATGGTAAAAAGCTCTTCTGAAGTAGTTTGGGGTTTTTTTTCCCCTCTAAGTGGTATGCACAAGTAATGTAATAAAAACAGTTTTCAGCCCAGATAGATCCCTTCCTCTCTTTTGAAAATGGTGGCAATGTTTGCTTTAAATTATTTTAAGACTTAGTGTTTCTGTCTGCAGAAGTAGTGGATTTTCTTGGGATTATTCCCTATTTATTAACTTCAGATTTGCCTCCTTGGCAGAGAAACCACCCTGTAGCCATGATTGTTTCTTGTGTTTGTTCATGGCTCTCTTGCAGCAGGAAGGTGTCATTCAGTAGTCCTTAAGAACCAAATGAAGGTACCAAGGATGTGTATAACTGCAAAAGCTGCTATTGTACAGAGCTAATCAGCAGAGGGGAAATAAGCAGGTCCATAGAGGTGGAAGGTCTAAAAATTATCTCCACAGATGACATTAATCTGATTGTCCTTCTCTTTTAACTTCATTTGCCACTTTCATTTTCCAGCGTGACTGTCTTGCCATGTATTTTACTAACATAATTACTCTGGTTTCATGTAAATTATATTTTTATCTTGGTTTCCCAAGAAAATCATACCTGAGCTCTCTGTCCATCTCTGCTCCCCTAATAACTTCTGAATCTTTTAGCACAGTTCAAACAGATTTGGCAGGAGTTGGGAGCTGAAAGATTAGATTCCTGCAGGTTTTGTGAAAATAGGTAGCTGGACAAAAGCACGTGTCTTGTGCAGGAAGAGGAGATAGATTGAAAATGGTAGCGGAGCAGGTAAAACATGGTATTGACCAGGCATGACATGCACACCTCAGAGGGAGTGTGTCCTGTTCAGCTGGAGTGGGGAGGAGCAGGAGGCACTGGAATAGTTCCATGAGAAATACTGGGAAGAGCCTGGGTGAAGAGCATTTTTGGGGATGGTAGGGGAAAGCAGTTGGCTGGGGAAGAAAATATGGGAATGCTACAGCCAGGATTGGTTTTGTACCTATTTCAACTCCTCCTTATGAAACTTGACTCCTCCTTGTTGATTAGAGGTGCCTAGGTTCTTCAAGTATTTGTTTACAAAACATAACTGTTATATAAGGTGATAAAGATCATAAATATGTGAAGTTGTTGCATGCAGTTCTTTTCATGTGTTTGTCAGTTCTGTGCCTTGAGTCCCTCCATCTAGGTGAAGAAAATGACATCTTTTAGGGATTGGTTCCAGAGTCACTTTAAGCTGGTCAAACTGCAGGTCACTACTAAAGAGATTGTCTTGCCTTGTCACTGGTGGCATATTCCCCCCTTGTTCCCTGTGCAGCACTGTCATTCATGACTTGGAAAGCTCCACCAAAGATGTTGAAAACTAACCCAGAAAAAACCCCAGCAACCTAATGTTTCAGATGGATTTAGTTCCCTTATCTGTTTTACTGCAGGAACAGTAGTGCCGGCACAAAGGAGGCACTGGAAATGCTGTAGCTGCCTTTGGAGGGAGAAATGGCTTTGTTAGTGGAAGCTGGCACCTCACTTTGCTTTTTAAGCCATTGTGGAACTGTGATCTGTTCTTTCTTGCTGCTTATCTCTGACTGCAGTTTAGGACATTGTGAGTGGAAACTCCAGAGATTTTCAAGTAGACTATTTAGTGCCTCTTGGTAAGGAATGTGGAGCTACTGGAAGCAGCTAAATTACTGTGGCAGGTACATAGATATCTTGGATGCTGTATAAAAGAGTGTAAGTTGCTGGTTATAAGTGATTTCTCAAGGCTTTGAGTTACTCTACACACAAGACATCAGAAAGATGTTGAGGGTTTTGATCATGGAAGAAAATCTTAAAACACATGGATTGCTTTAAGTGGTTCTTGGTACTGCAGACTGAAAATCTAGATCCATGGTGATCTTGCTTGTCATGAGAATCTGCTTTGGGTTTTAATCCCTAGGAATTCTTTTATGAAATACAGTAACAACAGAGAATTGACTGTTTGATGGATTTCAGTTTTATCATTTACTGACAGAGGATTCACATTCTCTGATGGGTTTTAAGCAGTGTGGAAGCATGGAAGGGTCTTTTCTGCAGCATAAAGTGAACTTGTGAGCCTCAAATACTGTTCTGCACTCACAGTACTGTAGCAAACTACAGAAATTTCAAGAGAAAGATCTCTGCTGCATCTTATTAGGGTTCTTCCACATTAAGGGAAGCAGACTTGCTTGTTAATAGTTGACAGTCTTTGAATCATCTAATTATGTCTGCTTTCTTTTCCACTGTTAATTTTATTTCTCTGTAGTCTACAGTTCTGTCACTGTACTGCTGGATTTGAGGGACAGTAACAGTGACTGCGTACCTCAGCTCCAAAGCTTCTGTACCATTCACCCATTTTTCTGAAATATCTTTTCCTGAGACCACAGTAAACAGAAAGGTCACTTCTAGGTCTTGCAGAAATGCTTTGGGAAAGTGGGAAGGAGTTGAATTTTTTGGTTCATATTGTTTATGATGTCTTTAGGGGTTTTTTTTTGCTATCAATGTTCTTTAGCAGCGGAGACCATTCCTCTGCTCTGGACAGGGTTGGTACTTATGTCACCAGATGATGTTGTCATGACTTAGTGTATCTGACTGGAGAATCTCCAAGCAGCACCTGTCAGTGGGCAAGAATTCAGAATTTCTGAAAGTCTGCTACAGGTTTCATTTTACTTAACTTCATCTAGAGGACTAGTTCTTCCGAAGTAAGGACACTACAAAATTTCATTTTAATCATGCCTAGGGGAAATGCTGTCTGTCTTGTTTATGGGTCTTTCAGAAGAGTGAAATTGTCTTAACATAAGAATGCAAGAATTGAGGAACTTTGCCTACTGCTTAACAAAATGTAAATTTGTATTCAGTGATTAGTTGCATTGTATTACATAGCATGTTAAAAGAAACCTGTCTGCATAGGTTGTGCATCTTCGAAAAAAAGAGCAGGGGAAGTTTAGTTTTGATACCAACTTCATGTGAACCTGAGTGAAATGTTAGGTGTGACTTGTGGTCAGACAGATATTTATTGTTATTAAAAATGCTTGTTAGTGATTTACAATAAAGCAAACCAGACAGAAGCTAGAAGTGAAATTTGGCAAATCTGTAGAGGTTGTGTGAAGATTACAGAGTGAATAGTTGGCCAATTTAGAAGGCAAGTGAATGTATTCATGTGTGAATAATTGCTGTTGTAATAGTTTGAGTTAGAGAAACTCAGTTCTACAAAGTGGGATTCTTCTGACAGTAGTATTTCTACTGCCTCTGGCACAAATACTGCCAAAAGACTGGGTATCAATGGGAACATTTCTGATGACTAGTTTTAGAAGGAGTAATTGAAAAGGTATTAAGGATTTAAGTTGCAATTGTATGTACTATGTTTTTAAACAAAGTTCACTCAAGAGTTTTTCTTCTGTAAATAGCTGTCCCATTCTGTTACCTACAGGAAGCTGATAGTGTGTCATGAGTCATACTGACTAGAAAATAAAAAGCTTGGCATTCTGCTCTTGATACTTTACAGTCTTCTAAAATACAAACATTAAAGTAGTGAAGATGGGATTCCAGGTTCAGTTTATTTTTTAGCAGCTATCTGTTAACCCATTAGTTCCTCCCCAGTGGCCCTTTGCATCAGTTTTGCATCAGTTTTATCCTGTGGTAGCTCCTTCATCCTTCTAAAGTCATAATCAACTGTCCTGTAGGATTCAGTTTCCTGAATCCTTCTCAGACCCATGATACTCTTGCAGTAGTTCCTTTTTATTTCCAGTAAATATAAAGGGGACCAATATAGGTGATGAAATTTGGTGTCAGTGTCTACAATTTGTCACGTGGTTCTCTGGTCTGTTAAATACTTCTTCTTCTTGTACCACTCCCTTAACTTAACTGGGGGAATTAAGCAGGACAGAAAGACTGGTGATGGGTTTTGTTTCTAAATGTATTCCTTGCCCAACTTTTCACTCATTTAGAGGCTTGACTCTGTGTAAAAGAAAAATCTATGTAACAATGTTTTGGTTGCTAAGGATCTGGAACTAGAATTTCCTCTCTCATCCGAGAAGACATAGCTGCCTCACTTTTTGTTGTTGCTTTGTCCTAATTAAAAACAGCAGTAAAAAACAACATGCCTAATGTTTGTTCAAAAATACTGCATGAGACACTGAGTGAGCTGGACTTGCTGACTCTCACTTGGGAAAGACTTGAAATATAATGAGATGGGTAATACAAGGATTCATTTCATTTTGCTTTAAAGTGATTTCTTTCACACCTAAGAATTTTAGGAATGTACCTTTGTGTTTAGGCAAATTATGGATTCTCATCCCCGGTGGAATTCACAGTGTGGACAGAAGGGATGCACCACTAAATATTTGAAGTACAATTCACTGGTGTAAAAGATGTCAAATGTACTTCACAATGTATCTGATATATCTATCTGAATTACAGGAAAGTCTGCCTAAACAGCCAAAAATCAGTGTATCTTTAAATATTTTAACTTATTTTCTACATTTAGGATGTACTAGATTTCCTTTAAAAGACTTCTACTCTCCTTCAGTGTTTTATTTACCTATCTTTGGAGTTGCACTGAGGCTCAATCCATTGCCTAATAGAGGATTATTTTTATTTTTGTCTGTAAGTTTACATTTCCCTGTTTAGTTTCAGATTTGCTGCTTCAGTGATTAATTGAAATCTCTTGCACAATCTAGGGAAAAAATGCATGAACTCCTGAAAAGTTATGTGAGTAGGTTGTAGTTCATCATCAGTAAAAGAGTGACACTCACTGTAGAAGTCACTATCAGATCTTGAATATAGCTGGAGAAAGGGGATTTTTTTTCTCTCCTCAAATCTTGCAGTTCTCCATAAAGATTATTTGTAACAATAAATACACATTCCAAGAGAGACTGTTTTTATTGCAGTGTGATTATATCTTTAGATAGCTTTAAAGCTAAAAGGTTAAGATTTACTCCTAATGTAGTTGTTAAACTACCTGCTTACATACAGCACTCATGGGGAGAAGTTCTGAAGTACAACTGTGCTTCTGAGTGGCTGTGAATTAATTCTCAGCACTTGTACCTGCACAGTGCTTGTACCTTCAAAGCAAGATCTTTGTAACTCAGTGTGTGGTTGGCAGACACAGTGTAGGACTTTACCCCATAAATCAAAGCAACTTAAAAATGTAAAGAACATTATGGAGGTGCCTAGCATAAGAGTTCACTTTGAAATCGAAGGAAATTTGTCAGTCTCTGGTTACTATTGGCTGTGATTTTCATTTAGAGTAGTTGGCCACAACTTAAGCAGTTTGGCAAAAATAGAACAGTCTTTATCAGTGCTTGTATTTTAATGTAGAAGCTTCACTTTTTCCCACTGTCTTCCTTCCGGGGTCTTCTGAGCTGTGTCTAGTTAGTGCTTTTGAAAAGGATGTTGACAATGGCATTAGGTTTGAGTGGTCTTCCTTCTGCATTTGCTCATCAAATTACAAATGTGTCCCAAAGCCTTTAGATCAGTACCTTAATTGTACTGCAGATAGGATAATAAGATAAAATGGCCTTTCTGAAAAATAGTTTTGTATGTAATTTTTCAAAGGCACAGAGAATACAACTAAGAAATAAGAAAAAGGAAAATTTTGTGGCGAAATAATGAAAGAAGCCTATGTGGCTTCAAACTGAGTAGCACAACATGGCCCTCACAGCTGCCTCTGGTTGGGGTAATAGGTTGGATTAGAGGCTTCCTCATATCCCTTCCAACCTGAATTATTCTGTGAATGCATGGCTTGCACTTTCATTTGTTTTATTTTATAATCATTTCAAATCACCAAGGAGCTAAAAAGGGAAAAGGAGAATAACTAACTGTCTTTGGAGTCTGCATTACCCAGATGAGTTACCCAAATGACTACATCCTGTTACCCAAATGATTACATCCTTGCTTAGCTGTTCTAAGTAGGAATTTCTTGTTTCCATAGTTTAGGAATTGAGTGGATGACTGAGTGTCCACTCCTGATACATCTAAAATTCCTTGTTACCTCTAATTTTCTCGCATTCAGATGAACAGACACCTTATTTTTACTTAATTGCCTCACATAGCACCATTTTTTTATATCCTGGTCTCTTTACTGAGGGGTACCTGTGCATCTAAAAGTGTTTGTGTGTTTGTTTTCAGTTCGAATAAGGAGAAAATCACGACGGCGCTCTCAGTGGGGCAAAGGCATTATTAAGAAGAGGAAAGTCAATAATTTAAAGAAAGATGAAGATGATGCAAAGTTTGCTGATGATGAAAATCATGGTGAGGACAGTAAATTGCTGGAAAATGGAGAGCTAGAGATCAGCATTGAGGAGAATGGAGAGGAAACAGGAGACCTCTCTATGACAAATGATGAATCCTCTTGTGATATTATGGATATAGATGCAGAGCAGAGGCTTAACAATGGGACATCAGGAAAGGAAAACAATTTTGCATCCACAGAAGAAGAGAGCTCAAATGAATCCCTGTTAATAACTGACAGTATTATCCTGGGTGATGAAAAGGAATTGAGGAAGGACTCTATGTTGAAAGAGGACTGTGTGAATGGAGAGACATCTGTACACAGCTCTGAAGGAGTACCTGTTCCAGCCTGTCATAATGGTAAAGTGGAATCACTTGATGCTGTTTCACCCTCTGACAACAGGGATGGGTCCAGTAACAAGCAAAAATCTTTATCTGAAGATCAGCCAAAGGAGAAAATGGGAGCTTCCAGTGAAAGTCAAGGAACAGATCTGGTGCAAGCTGAGTTACCACATTGCAGCAATAATGAGAAAACACTACAGAGCACAGACACTGAAACTAAAGATGCTGAAGCAGATAAAGAAGGTATAGCTTGTTTTCCATGTTTCTGTCTTTATCTCAGTGTCCAAGTTAATGTGTGTATTTTTCAGTGTAATATCTTATGTTACAATTATTATTATATAGTGATATTTTATTAATTGCTGACTATTTATTTGAAACTCTTGGCATGCTTACAGCATTTAATTCCACATAGAAAAATCAGATATGCAATCTTGATTTGCTGTATTTTTATCTTAGGCAAGAAAGTTTATCTCCATACTAACACTATTCTGTTCATATTTGTCAGCTTTGTGGGAAATACTTTGATAACATTAAAACAATAATTAAATATTTAAAAATGCTGTAAATAGTGATAAATATAATACATCTTTTGGTCTGTATATTCTGTCTGATTTACATTTTGATATATGTGATAGATATTGACTTGTTTTGTTAGAGAATATGATAGTAGTATCATTGACATTGGATAAAAAAGAATAGAAATAAAGAATGTATTCCTTTAAAAACTTGCTCATAGCAAAAGTTGAAGCAGTTTAAAACATGGCAAAAGCCAGATTGTTGTTTATCTGTTGGAGAAGGTATCTGGCTTTGGAGTCACTGTGAACACAATAACAGTGCAGGAAAAAGATAAGAGAAGGAGAAGGAAAATCCTGGTGGTGTATAAAAGAAGGGGCCATGTCCTTTGAAGACAAGAGAGACAGTTTCCTTAGGGAGCAGAAATAGAAGCCTTATGCATGATTGCCTTTTTAATGAGCTTTCAGAATTATCTAAAAGAATGAGATCTTTACTTCAAAAGTTAGTGCTGAGATTTACAAAGTAAATGAGCTTTAATGAGAGATCTGAATTATGAGAAGATTGCTGTGTACATGTTGGCTGTGTTTGTACATACATATTTTCTCTAAGGGGTAGGAGAGTAATACAAGAAAGGTCCTAGGAATATCACAAGAAGAGTATGATGTGTCAAGAGCCTTTATATTTCTGCATTTGGTAGGTGACTTTTGTATGCTTTAGGATAGTTGTAATAGCAGGGGTCCTCAGAAGAAAAGGTATTTTAAATTGCTGAGGAGAAAAATAGTGAATGAATGTAGGGAGAGTATAAGGAGATAGGAAAATATTTTGTTCTTTGCAACAGGATTGGTGAATAGCTTGAATTCAGAAGTGGAAGAAAACAGAAATGTGTAACAAAAGCATGAGGTTTGGAGTAGAGCAGATGTTGGAATACTGTGTTGATGAAGACATGGGATGCTTTAAAGATAAAAATGAAGATTTGTTTCACTTGAGCAGAAAGAATTTCAGCATTTGCTTAGTGTGTGAACTTGTCTTTGAAGCTGTTTAATTTGTTGGTGTTGAATAGAAAGATATGGTGAGAAAACTCTTAGTGAAATTCAATTTTTATTCAAAGTTGGCACTTTGGAGTTGGGTTTTAAAGATTTCCAGTTTTGTGTGTGTCTGCTGAACTCTGGGTCTGAGCACCTCTAAACATTGAGAATTCGACAGAGCTGATGAATAACGTGCACTGCTGCAATCTTGCTTGATTCAAAACAGCCCAACTAAACTAACTAACTAACTAAACAAGCAAAATCAAACTGAAGTGGAGAAATAGGCTGCGTTTTTTGGCACTGACAGTGCTGATAATTGTTTTTGAAATAACAGGTTTGTTCAAAGGCAAGAAGACACGAAAAGTCGCTGTGGAGCAGTCAAAGCCCACGAGTTTGGAGCAGGTTCCAGAGGAGCCTTCAGATCCCTTACCCTCTGTGGTTGTTGACCATGACAGACTAAAGGTAACAGAAGTGAAAAAATAAATTGAACTATTAACAGACTCCATGAAAAAAGCTTCCTTTCTGTGTTCTGAAGCAACATTTCCTTTAGTTTTGACTGCAAACAAGTATTATGCTGGTAGTGACTTTTGGAAATGATTTGTCCATTAGTGTTTTTTGGGTGAATTAATAAAACTACAGAATCCTTACTGTCCCATCATTACTACCCTTATAATCCAGTAATGACACAGCAGTCCACCCTTTAATTGCCATTTTTGCAGGTACTCATATGTGTTAATTGGCTGTGCCAGGTTCCAAGAAACTGCTGGGTGCCTGGTACTTGGGAGTTAACGTCATCTTTTCCTGTGTAGGTATACCTGGTGGAGAAAATTTAGTGGATTGGAAAGCAAATGGGAATTTGTGTTGATTTTTTGGCATTATAGACTGCTGGTTAATTCTCTTTCAGTTTTTCTTAAGCAAAGTTACAACAAAATTTGCTGTCTTATGTTGTAAAAAGTAGCTTGACCTACTGTGACCTATGAAATTTAGATCCCATTATCTGTGGAGTACAGACAATAATCTCTTTGGAAACCACAGAATTGTTATGACAGGAGAAAAAAAAATCTTAAATGTCACTCTTTGCTACTATGTAAAATACTTCTGCCTATGTTATGAGAAATTTTATATTGTGGTGTGGCCTCCTTCTACCCTCTTTTTTTGTTTTGTTTATCAACATTTGTGGAAGTCCAAGTGTTTTCATGTGGTGGTAGTTTTTTTTCTCTGCCAGTATAAGTTGTTAAAAACATCTGCTTTAGCCATCAAAGCAGTTGGGTTTTGGGTTTGCTTTTTTACAATGACTGACCAAGATGAAATAGGGTGAAGTAGCATTCCAAAAGAACAAACATTGCCCCAGCAATACTGAGTAAAAGAACCATAAGACAAGAAGAAAAGTGTGGGTATAAGTGGAGAAGTGAAAAGAGACATCAAGTCCTTCTTGTATAAATACTGAAGCAGTGGCCTTGCTGACACCCAGGTGTGATTAATTTCATTTGTATGTATCCCTCTGAAGGAGAGTTTAAGAAAGACACTGCATTTTGGATTTGTCCGTAAAAAAACCTAAAAAATTATTCTAGAAACCCTCTTAACTTCACCTTTTGTTGTTCCAACAGAAACTGCTTGATTTGGTGGTTAAGAAAAGTGACAACCTGACTGTTGACCAACTGGAGAGATTGTATTCACTCCTCAGCCAGTGCATCTACAGACATCGTAGAGACTATGACAAATCACAACTTATAGAGGTGATGTTGTACAGCTTCTTTTATTCTTTATCTGAATATTGTGAGATAGGCTTTTCAGAAACTGTTAATCTGTCAATTTATTGTTCTACTAGCAGGCAAAACCTTTAATAGACTTTGAAGAAGGTATCTATGAAAAGAATAAAGCTCAGTGTAGTAACTTAGAAACTGGCAGTTGTTTCTAAGAATGCTTTCAGCAGAAGAGGTTTAAGAATTTAACCTAAAAGAAGGGAGGAAAAAGAGGAGAGAATACAGCAGCATGACAAGCACATGCTAGCAGAGTGAAATGGAGCAGAAGCAGTTTCCCTGTTTGTGGCATGACTAACAGTGGATGTAAAGTGGTTTCAAAGGCAGCCTGACCTGGTGTTGCTGCAGTTGCCTGAATTGTGTTGGTGTAACTTGGCCAAAACCAATTACCCCCCTCTGCTCCATGCAGTTTGCAGATTCTGACTTTCATACAAAGCCTTAGAAGTGTGAACACTCTTGATCAGTGAGTACAGCCTTGAGAAGGTCAGTGCAGCCTGGTGGCAGCCAGGTGTCTGCCCTGCCATCATCCTTTGCCACTGAAGTGTTTTCCCTCCAAGGCCCCCTGTACATGAACAGCAAATTGGTGATTTCACCATTGGCACAGGCTGATGGCAGCTCTGGGTGTGCATTCCCCTCCAGCACCACTGACTGCAGAGGGGTTTGGATCAGCTTGCTGATTCAGCTGATAACCAGCCCTGCTGAGAAAAGGACAACAATTGCTACTTTCCAGTTGGATCACTGAGCACTAAATATTGTTCTCCATGAATAATTTACAACAAAACCTGGAAAAGCCATAGTGGGGGGTTCTGTAGAGTTCCTGCAGAATACTTCTCAAACCTTTTTCATGCTGTTCTCTGCCATATTCACCTAAAAATGTGTTGAGAATCTGTCCAAGATGTTAGGTAGATTAAAGAGGCATTTGTCCAGCAGGAATGTGTAGAGACCAATCTTTACTTTGATTATCCAAACTGTGCAGACATGTGGTTACAGCTGGGTCACCAACAGCATAAGTGTGCAGTTAAGACTTGAACTCATGCAGTGTGCCACTGCAATGCTTTCCTAATATATATTGAGCACATTAATTATATAAGTGACCCTAATAAACCTTGATTTTCACATGGACTGTCATAGTAGAGTGCTCTTCTGCATTAATACTTCTTTAATGAGTTCCCTCTTTTATCGTATTTTGCTAGCAGAGAGCAGCTAATAAACAGAAACGTCTGTTTTCATATATTTATTTGTTCAGATTTAAAAAAGTATCGCAGTAAGTACTATTGCATAAAGTAACTATTTCTGTCTCTCTATATTTATGAATAGTTAATGGTCTGTGTCTCTTGCAGGAGATGGAAAGAACAGTTCATGTGTTTGAAACATTCCTGTGAACTCGTCAAGATGGGTGGGTTTATCCTCTCAAACTGCTCATGGGAGAGCAGTCCTCTGAGCCATTCAGTTTCCATTTGCACCAAGTATGTGCAGAGCCTTGGTCTTAAGTGCTCTCTCTTTTTGTTTCTGTTGAATTTGGTGCTATTGTCTCAGGTACCTGAAACCAACCAGCCTACAAGAACCAAACAGAACTTCATATAGTTGTATCTGATATAAATAAAGAATACAATGCCACAGCTTGGAGATTTTTGGTGCTACAGAAACTGTTCTCATTCCTGCTCTTGTTCACTCTACATGCATTATCCTTGGGTAAACTTCAGGCAAAGTGAAGACCAACACATACAAGAGGACTGGAAAGAGCAGATCTAAGTTGAATATTTTTGAACAGGCAACCTTTTTTTATTTTTTTTTCCAATTTTTCACTTCTCTGGGGTTATGGACAAAAAAAATCTGTCCTAAAGAAGGCAGTGATGCATTGTGGTGGGAATCTTGAGTAACTGGATGTACAGTAATTTGAAGATGAGGCTCTCTAGAACTGCCTTTAATGTGCCTTTTAGTCAATTGAGAAAGATAAGGCTAAGCAATTTGTTTGGATTATAGCAAATGGCAATGTTAGAAAGCTGTCTGCAGAATGAAGATCTCCAAAAGGATGAATTGTATTCTCTTCATTGGATGGCAACCAGTGTTATGGTTCTATAATGCCTGTCTTACTCTACAGAACTAAACTAAGACACACTGAAAAAGCCACATACTTTACCAAAATGGTGAATTTCCTTTTTCATTGGTATATATTTTGTTCTAGAAACAAGTTACACAGTGAAACTCTTCTGTGTTGCTAAAAATGAAGCATTTTCCCACCATGTCCTTGTTTTCCAGTGCGAGTTCTCTAAGGAAAGCAAGGTTAATACTGGCAGGTTTCATTGGGAAGGTCTGTGTTTGTAATACAGCTTGGACTGTGCAGTGCAGGCAAGAAGACACTATAGTTGGTCAAAGTCCTGGAGCCCAACCTCAGCTGAAAATAAAACTTCTCTTAGGTTTCACGAGTCGTTCCGTGCAAAGCATTGTTACTGTGGGGAGGATTGGAGGAGAGCCTTTTGCATCCACCTTTTCTAAGAGTTCTCTGGGTCTGAATTGTGTAGTTCAACACCTTTCCTTTCTGGCAACTGGAGAGAACAGTCTAGGCAGTTTTCGTGTTTTGTCACAAGCTCAGTGTTAGAACATGACCTGGGCTGGTTTATTTCACCCCCGTGTGGAAAGTGTTGCAGAGCACTTGGCTGGTGTTCCCATGGTGAACCTTTCATTGTGACTGTCCCTGCACAGCTGCAGAAGTGTCTGTCCAGAAATATGCAACGCAGTGTGAGTAGTTTTTAAATAGAGAAAACAGACTACTGCAGAGATACTGAGCTACCTCAGCTTTTTGTATTTTAGTTACCAACAGTGTTTATGTAGGACTGTGATCACGCTGCTCCCGTGTGCAAACCCAGGCTTAGGGACTTGTCTCCACCTCTACGGCTCATCCCGGGGTAGTGCTGCAGAGAGAGAAAACGTGGGCCTTGGGCTGCTGCAGTAATGCAAAGTGCTTTGTCCGTTATGGTTAAACATCAGTCCATCTTAGATCTTTTTCTCCCCTGGATGCAACTTTTTCTTCATAGGTAATGGCAGAAAAAGGTTTTAAGGGTTCATGTACATCTAGTTACACCTAAATGCAACCCATGCAGAAACACTGTATTTTTTAGGTGGGAAAGTGCGATTAAAAACAACAAAAATAAGCAGAAAACACATTTTAAATGAGATTCTTTGATCTCAGATTTGATTATGGGATTTTTTTCCATGTTTCATTTAGTATTTATTAGCCTCATACCTGTTTGAGATATTTATGTGTCTGGTACATTAACAGCATTTTGTATTTTGATGGAAATCGTTACAAACTTTAAGATTTGATTAAATGAAATGTAGCAGATTTTTTGTAGCAAGTTTCTGATAAAAGGGTTTTTTGCAAGTCTCAGGTTCTTGCTGCAGAATTTTTTAAAAATATTTATTCCAGTTTCACTTACTCAAAGAAGTTTTTGTTCAAGTAACAGCAGCACTTGTGGAAGATGAACTGCATTCATTTTTAAGAAGATAATAAATTTATATAAACTAAAACAGTTGAGAATTTTAGTCACCAGTGAGTGTAAAAAGCAAGTTTAATCTAATGCCTAGCATTAAAAAAAGACTCTAAAAGGTCAGGTTTCTAAAGGAAAATTTTTACTGTCAGTTGTTGATTGGGAAATCTCATTAAGAGGCAACTTTACTAATTGGTGGCTGCCATGTTGTTTTAGAGGAACGTAGCTAAAATCAGATGTTCTAGTGGACAGCTTACCTAAAATGATATACTCGCCTTCTTAGCCCAAATAACCACACTTCAGTTTTTGTTTTCCTTTACAGATGTCTGGTGGTTATAGAGTTAAAAAACCTGTTAATCTATCCATGTGGTCTAAACTTGTTTACTCTTTGTATGTTTTTGATTTTTTTGCCACATAGCACTGGCAAGAGTTTGTACAAATTGACCTCTCTTCCTTGTTTCTTGTTGTGAAAATTGCAAATAAACTCCTGTGTGAGTCCTTGTGCTGGACTCTGTGGAATGTGGCCAGCCAGGAGGAGGAGGTTTCCCTGGGGGTCTGGGAGGGGGCTGTTTTGGAGTGATAGAGGTGCTCTTGGGTGATGGCTCTGGAGTTAATTGTATTTGCAAGCTTGAATCTCACCTGTGATTATTTTTCTTTGTTTTGTTTTGTGTCCTCTGTATTGTTACTTGATTTCCTCATATGCCAATGTATTTATAGGATTACTGGGTTTTGTAATATCTTGTTTTCCCTTTTTTTTTTTTTTTTTTTTTTTTTTTTTTAAATTAAGTTGGTGAGTCAGCACTGGTTTTACCTTCAGTCTCCTGTATGGCAGATCCTGCAGCTGATAGTCCTTTATTTTGTTTTTGTTTTATTTTGTAATCGCAACGTAAGCTTGAATTTGGGCTTGTACTTGCATCTTTTGTATCTTGTACATTGGGTTATTTAGACTTTGGGGCGTCCTCTTTGGTTTCATTAACGTGTGTCTACTTTGTGGATTAAGTAGACTTCCTTCATCAGCTATGGTATAATTTGGATTCTATAGTTTTATTCAGAATTGTGTTAAAATTGATGTTTTGCATTTTGACTTCATTTTACGTTAGTTTGAAGTAAGTTATTTAATTTTTTTGAACTTCTGGAAATTTTGAACATTTTACTGTAATTTGTAATATAACTGCTGTGAAATACTTGAATAAAGATGACAAGAAAACACAGGTTTAGCTCCTTCCAAAATGTATTTAAAAGAAATGCTGCCTCCTGGCTGATAACAGTCTTTTCCTTACTAGACCTCCTTGGTTTTGCAGTTTAGATGTGACACTTTGGGATCTTGCATTTTTGCAAGATTAGTTATTTTGAGCAGTTTGGTCCAACTTCTGCTTTCAGTGTTTGTCCATTAGAGAAATGGCTTCTAATTAGAGGGTTTTTTTAAGGAAAGACTCTTTCCTTTCTATTTATTAGATTTAGCAAAGTTGTTCTTACAACTTTGGGTTGTTTGCTTTTTGTTTTTTTATAGATTAACTCTTGAGTTGTAGGATATGGAACACCCCTGGACATTTCCCTCTCTTCCTTTCTGTGTACCTTACACTGTAGGGCTCCTGGGCAAAAGAGTAGTTGAGGAAGGGGGTAGTAGTAACTTAACTTCGTGTCTGACACCAATTCCACTTTTATATGCAGCTTTGAAAGCACAATTAGATATGAAATTTAATACCTGTTGTATAATAATGAATTTGACTGGTGAGAGCCTGGGCTCAGCATGGGCAGGTGTGTTTTGACCTGAATGGCCAAACCCTGGGGTTTGCAGTCTGAATAAAGGAAGCAGAGTGCCAGGTCCTGTGTCTCTTTTGTCTTTCAGGAGTGGGAATGGCCGTGTCAAAAGAGAATAGATTCAGGTCTGATTTCTGACAGTGGATGTAAAAATGACCAGTCGAAAGAGAGAAAATATTTGGAAACTGACAAAAGGATGCTTGTGAAGATATTTAGTGAATTTCGAGTGGTATTTCAAAAGCATGATTTAGTAAGAAATAGTTAGGGTGGGTATTCCTAAAGCCTTAGTTAGATGCTTGTGCAACACTCATATTTGTCAGGTGTTCACTGCTTAATGCTGCTTCCTTCTGCTGTTGATTTCTGCCTTGAATGTAGTTTTGAAATCCAATTTCCCGTATTTCCTTAAATTTGCAGTGCTGCACATTCTCTGTTTCCTCCTTAAGCTCTTCAGGTAATTTATTTAAATAAATTAAAAATGAGATCTTTTCTTCTGTATTTTGGGTAGGATTTGGACTTGTAATTTATGGGGCTTTAAGTCAGCACTGCATGTGAATAAATTCTGCAAGCTAAATCAGTAAACTTATGAACTGATTAATGAAGCCAAACACTTCATTTTTTTTCCTTCTCCTTTTATGCTTCACTTGTGGTCATGTAACTATTATGTAAAAATGAGGGATTATAAACTTTAACACTAATTAATTCAGCCTCATTCCATTTCTAGGTGAGTCATTTTTTCTCCAGTGTGATCATTTGCATAGGAAGTATATTTTGGTTGAACCCACTGCCAGTAGATGGTTGTGACTGCTATGAAATTCCATTTATTTTAGAATTGCATTTGAGTTACGCTATACTGAGCCTTACTTTTATATCAGGAAAAATCCTTTCCCTTTAGAAGTATGATAAGCAGCTAAGATGTGAAATGGATTAATCACTTTTAGTGGAATGTTAGTGTGAACCTGGCCATTTGCATTGAGATTGGCTGTTCTGGAATGCTGATGTGGAATAATGCTGCCTTCAAGACTGGGATGCAAGAGGTGATGTGGTGTTCAAAGGCTCCTGACATCCAGTTACAGGGGTGGGGCAGGCTGGGGGCAGAGGTGGCTCAAACTCCACATTTGGGGTGTCAGTGATGCAGCCCCCAGGATGTGTTGGCCAGCAGGTGAGGTGAGGGTTGTTCTGTTGTGCTGGACTCCTCTGGTTTGCTGGGTTTGCCAAAATCCAGATTGCTGGAGGACAGGAGCACGTGTGAGAAATGTAGAGGTGCCTCGGCCTGGGGGGCTGCTGGGAGTGCTCACAGCATTTTGTCATCCCGGTTTTGTTGTGGACATGACAAAACCCTTCTGCATCGGGGTAAAATCTGATTTGTGCCAAAACCCAGAGATGCTCGACTGTGTCTACGTGAATGTTGGAATTTGTACAAGGTGTCCACTTCGGGACTCTGCACTGGGAGGAAGGAAAGACTTAAGTTTCAAAAGGACTCCTTTTGAAGTATTTATTCATCAAAGGGAGTGAAACAGAATATAGAGGATTAATTCATCCTAGCAAATACATTAAATTTGGACTCAGTTAGTTTTCTAAGAACAGGAATCTTTCTGCTGTAGAAGGAAAAGAAAATAATGTTTTGGCTATTTGTGATCTCCAAAGCCCCAGCTACAGTTTTGTTGTAAAGATCTGGCATTCTCCCGCTGACTTTGTTACACCTTACAGAATCCCTTCTGGAAGAACAGTGATACCTGATTTTGGTGATAGGGAAGGACAAATTGCTAATAGGTTTTAGGTTTCTAATGGCCATAATTCTGATGCCCACTGAATTCTCTGTGACATTACAAAAGGTTTAGTGTGATAAAGGAAATGTGACATGGATAGTCACATGTTGTATGTGACTACTAACATCAGTTTAGTAATAAATTACTGTTTTCTATAGACATTTGAAGTATCATATATAAAAGCATGTAAGACTACATTTTCATGAAGCACTGGAGATTTAACTGATATAAATTTAATGTCTCACCTTTATACTGGGGTTAGGCTGCTTCAGAGTCTTGCTCTAAAACCTAAAGTAAGCCCAGCAGGAAAAAAGCTTTTTTTAAAAATAAAAAGCTTCCTTTTCACAAGATTCAGAGGACAGCCACAGAAGCACAAGCTGAGCATAAATTTTACACTGTTAATCTTGTCAATGCATGAGAGTAAATTTTGGAAATGGAAATGAGCTGACATCTAACGATGATTTAAATGTTCAGCAATTTGTTACAAAAGTTTGGGTTTATTCACAGGGAATAATGCCAGCAGAAAACACTGCTTTGTTGAATTGGATGCTGTGGCACATATGATTTAATCTCCTGCATGCCGAGGGCCTGCGGACATCTGAATGGCCTAACAGTGTTTTTGGGGAAGGCATTCAGTCTGCAGAGGACATCTGCCCTGCTCTCTGAACTTTTCATGGAGTAGTTAAAACTCATGGCTAGAAACATGTGCCTCATTCCTCATTTGTTTTGGTGCAGCTTCAACTTCCAGGCTCTGCTTCTTGTCGTCTCTTGGTGTTTTGGACTATTCATACCTGTTTCCCCCCCCCATCGAGACACTAATGCACTGTGATCAACTAGCCTCTCCATCTTCTTTTTGCTGAAGAATAAGCTCTTTATGGCTCTCACTGCATTTTCTGCAGCCTTTAAGTCAATTTTGTGGCTTTATTCTGCAGCAGGTCAATTTTTCAACATCTTCTAAAACATTTGTTCACAGAGGAAATTGATATGATATTCCAGCATAGGTCCCACCAGTGCCATTTATAGAGGCAAAAATCACTGATTCCTATTCCCTGTCCCCCTTTTTGCACATCTAGAGATCAATTTAGGCCTTTTACACCATGAAATTGGGCTGGGAACTCTTGTTGTTTGACTCTTATCAGACTTCAAGTTTTTCATGATGCAGTTCTCCATCCTCAGTGTCAACGTTCCCTATTCCCACCTCTCTGAGGTCCTGCTTGGCTTTGTGAAAATAAGTTTTATGGTCCCAGCCAGCACCATATGTATGACTTGTTCAGGTCTCATTATCTTTCCCATGGCTAATCTCCTTTTCCCCAGGTCTGTGACTAGTGATTTATGTCAGCATTTTCCTTCAAGAACTTTGGGAGGATTCCCCCATTAGAAACACTCTGATAGTACCAAATTGAGAATTACTTGAGCAGATTAGATATATTCTTCAATTAATCTGCCTTTTCTTAGCCCATTTAATATTTGCTGTCTGAATACTGTGCCAAAAACTGAAGTATTTTGTCATATGCTGTTGGAAATCTATTACCTTATCAATCAAATGTGTAATCCTGTCAGAGAATGAGATCAGCTTTGTGTGATACAGCCAATTTTCTAGAAAATCATTGTATTTATTCTTATCCCTTTGATTCATGATCACTTTAGCTAGATACCATCTTTCCATTTTTACTTGGGCTTGATGTCAGGTGAATGCCCTGTAATTACCCACTCATTTCACTTGCCCTTTGATAACTGTCACATTATCAGCACTCCCTGAAATACCCCCATGTTATTAAAAATGAATGTCAGCAGGGCAGAGACTTCTGGGCTTTGTGGAGATGGTTGAGTGTAAGGTTACCTCTGGAATTAAAAGCCCCTTATCCAGTTGGGAAAGTCTGATACTCTCTCCAGGTAGTAAGCAGTCTGGACATACTGATCTCCATAGGGGATACCTCTTGCCAAGCAGTGAACAGAAATACGAGCCATTCTCAAGCTTTCATTCCCAAGCTGCCACATTTCCACTCTTAATTTTCCCCAGAAAGGCTATGTGTGGCTTTTTAATGATAGGATCAGAGAATGTTAGGGATTGGAAGGGACCTTAAAGATCATCTAGTCCAATCCCCTGCCATGGGTAGGGACACCTCCCACTAGACCAGGTTGCTCAAGGCCTTATCCAACCTGGCTTTGAACACTGCCAGAGTTGGGACATCCACAGCATCCCTGGGCATCCTGTGCCAGTGTCTCACCACCCTGACAGGAAAGAATTTCTTCCCAGTATCAAACCTGAATCTCCCTTCTTTCAATTTGTATCCATTTCCCCATATCACTCCAGTTCCCGTCGAAGAGTCCCCTCTCTGGATTCCCTGTAGGCCCCTTCAGTTACTGGAATGTTGCCATGAGGTGTCCTTGTAACCACCAGGCTCAACAGCCTCAGCCTTCTCAGCCTGATATGCTCCAGTACATAAACAGGGAACTTGCAGAAAAGCTGGGCCTAAATTGAAACAGGTAAAATTGAAATTAATGTAACAAGTAATGGAGCACTGCATTCACTAGACATGAAAATATGTAACTTGCTGAAAGATGATCTCCTTTAATGGAAACAGCTACCAAAGTGCCAGTGGGTTGGCAGTTTGAGCTTGCTTTGTGAGAGCTAATTATTGTTTCTGTGGTAGAGGGACAGTGATTCTGGTGGAGCACCAGGCTCAGGATACTCTTAGAGCATTTGGTGTGTCCCCTTCCCTGTTCAGTTCCCTGATCCTTACTGTGATGCTGTCCACCAGCACAGGGACATTGCGTTGGACATTAGAGACTGCTTGAGTTCCCAGGATGTGGAGAGGGACTGGCTCATTTCTACATGTAAGACCTATTTTTTAATTAACATGTATTGTTTTTAATGAGGGGAGAAGCTGATGCTTCTGCAGGAGTGTCACAGGTGACCTTATGTGGGTGTCTGCTCTTCAGGCACAAAAATGTAGGAAAAAGTCACTGATGCTGGACAACAGCAAAGGTTTGATACTGTATTTTGCCAGTATGAATCTTGCTGTGTAAGATCTGGGGTATGTATGAACTCCAAAGGAAGAAAGAACACTGCTCAAAACCAATAGATTATGAAGTTGAAAGTAGGAAGCCTTTCAAACCTTCATTGTACACCACCACTAATGAAAAACTCAGAGGCAGATACGGCTCGATGGCACCACTGGAGCTTCCTTCTCCCAGGCCTGAGCCAAAACACTTAATTCTGTGTGTAAAGCTGCTGCCGACTGAAGTAGAATTTGTTTAGATAAAGAAAATTGGAATTTATTACTCTGTAAGAAATCTGCTAGCTAAACAGGACTTCCTGAAAGTAGTGTGTGTTATCAAAAGAAAAAACACTGGTGACCAGCAAAGGGAGAGTTGTTTTTCACAGTAGTCTGCCACTCTGGTTTTTGTTTCCAGGCTTCCAGAGCTCAGCTGAGGGGCTCAGGATGGCAGCTCTTGCTCTCATAAATTCTAACCTCAGCGAGTGTTTAATCATGCCTCAAACAGCTTGGCTTTTTGGAGGAAAAACGGTGTTTCTGTTCTGGTATTGCTGTCCAGCTTAATGTAATGAGTGATGGGAACACCGTGCCCGGGATGCATCCATCTGCTTCCATCCAGACCATTTTCTTTCTGGCCTTCTCTGCAGTCTAAAGTTATCAACCCAGAACACTCCCTGATGATGGGAACTTAGTGCTGCCTCCCTGTATGTGCAGGTATCTCTACCTCAGCTGAAAGCACACTTCAGCTTCTGGTTTTGAGCTGACTTAAAATGGGAAGGAAGGCATTAAGGGGTGAGTTTAAGGGTCTCATCCAATTTAAAAGGCTTGTATTTGCATGGCAAGTTAAAAACGTCCAAGTAGACAGAGAGTCAGTGTCTTCTTACAGACCTGGCACAAGTTGCAGCCAGCCAAGCTCTGGCTGCATATACTGTGTGCAGTTTTATTTGATATTACATTACACTACATCACCTTTTTTCAGTGGGGATAGGGAGGCAGTGTTGTTCTGAGACCGTGCCCTTGCACTGGAAACAGCAGAGAAAAGCTTGGGGATCCGTTCCCTTTTCTTCAGACTAATTCTTTGTAAGAAGCTGAGAGGGTGATCGAGTTGTGCCTGTTCCATCTCTGCTGATTAAACTCATTTGTGCTGGTGGAGCCGGGGGGAGCAGCTGCTGTCCTGGCTAATCCTGCAGCCGCAGAACGCGGGTGCTTGTGCTGGTGATCCGTTTGTCTGGACCCCTCCAAGGGCAAGCTGCAGTGTACCCAGTGCTCTTAATTAGCTGCTGCAGCTACACTGTGCTAAGCTCAGCCTCAACACCTACCTGCAGTTAATTAAAAGATGGGGTTGCTGAGGTTTTATTAGTACAGCGTGTTTGCCGCGAGATGAAACAATGGGAGAAAGGGGGATGACTTGTGTAAATTGTCAGGGGTAGGTGATTACCTGAACACAGTGAACAGTCCCATTTGGAGATCACTCTCCTCCTCAGGTGAGCCAGGGGAGAGTCACACCAGCGAGCAAGAGAGTTATTATCAGGCTGCTGAGCCAGTCTGTCCCCCTGAATTTCTTAGAGCTTTTAAGAAGAAAAATCTCTGAGCAGATATGTGCGCATGATTCATTTGGCAAAAGCACTCAGCCAACTTCCCAGAGGGGAACTAAAATAATTTCCACATACAAGTAAAGTAAATAGTCTGTGTCTTGTTCATCCTACCAAGTATTATTGACTAGTGCTGAGTAAGAGATCCATGCAGAGCCTTGATGAAAGGTTGGCAACTCACCCTGCTTGGTCTGGATTATTACAGCATGGTTTTGTAATATTAAATTGCAAGGCTTTTAGTAATCTTCACAGGCTGTTCAACCTCAGCCACTAAGCCTAAACTAAAATGTTTAAAAACTGCAGTTCACGCTCTTAAATACTCTGTAAGAACCGGAGACAATTTCAATAAATGCTAAGCTCTTCCTGTTAATGTGCAAAACAGAAATTACCTCCTCAGATCAGGCTGAAATGTTCCACTGTGGTGGTATTTGAGACTAGTTATATTTGGCTCATCTTTGTTCCAGATCCAGTTTTACAACTACCAGATGACACCCTAATGAAACATCAAAGAAGCCATGAACGGTTGCATGGAATTGCTCTCTGAACGATGTATCCAGCGAGGTACAGAGCTCCCACACTGGATACGAAGGAATTTTGACCATAGGGCAAATACAGCTTTCATCTTTTAGACATCACACCAGCAGTGCAGCACAAACTTTTGCTTTCATTAAAAAAAAAAAAGTAAAAAAGCTGTTTATCAGGGCTTTTTTTCAAGATCGTTTCCTAAACTATCTTGAGCCCTTCTGTTCTTTACTTAATAGTACATTTGGGAAGATAGATGAACAAGAAACAGTCTTTCTGAATAAAATCTAAAATTACTTCTAAGAGATTTTTTCTGAAATGAGAATGAAAGCACTTTGGAAGCTTCTGAGTGTTTTAAGTCTTGCAATAAATTTTTGGATTTGCAAAAGAAGCTAGTTGGATGGAATGAATACATTTTCCTCCCTGGCTGGGTTGAAACACAAAGTCACCATTTGTGCAGTGTTTTTTCATGATCAATCATGACAAAATTAATCCAATCTGGATGCTGAATCTAGATCTATAAATATATTTATTATAATATAACAAGAACTTAACAGTAAACATAAACTATATACAATACCATTACAGATAACCCTGTTTTTAATATTATTCACAGAAATAGCCAGTTTTGTTCCAGTGTGAGAAATGAAGAAGTAAGCTAAATTGGAAATGTCGAATGTGTTTCAGTCTTGTTGACAGGTAGCACCTCCTTTGGAGGTAGACACACACCAACACTAAAATTAGTCCTGCCCCAGGCAGTTAGAAACTTGTGCTCCAATCTTTAGGTTCACACTTGCACCCTGTTTGACATAAATACTTTAAATGACATACTGGTATATAATTTTGTTGTGCTTATTATTTTTCTTTTCTTTAAAGAATAAATAAAACAACTGCATAACAAAGGCTGGAACCTCACTGTCAAAATGAGAGGCTTGAGTCATCCTATAGCTTGACTCAGCTGACTCGAGCACATTTTCTTTAAATACTGCAAGATACAAATGTCTTTATTTTTTTAAATTTTATTTTATAAATGATTATTAATAAAATAAGATGATTAGCTAACCATCTGCATTGATTTCCCCAAAGCTGTAGGCAGACCTCCCTCCATATAAAAAGGCTACTGTATTTGGTATGAAATTCAACTAGATATTGAATGCAAGATCTCACCCACACCCTGTACAGGACCCTCCTTGTATTACTGGTATGGCATTTGGGATTTGAGTCTGCAAAGGCAAGTATGGCAACTTTTTTCCCTCTACTTGGAAGGAAACCAGACAATCCTTAGCTTGGGGTTACTTCCTACTGGTGAATTTTAAGGTTCTTTCCCCTGCCCCCTCTATGTTACCCGGTCCATCTCCCGTTTGTTTTCCTTTTATGTATAAATTTATAAAGAATTTCCACATCACAATGCTCTCTGGATAGACAATATTTTAATATATATAAAAATATAACCCCTGTGCTGTGCATATACTTACAACTCTACATAGTAATAATTTGAAGTCTCTTACACTGGGCTTAAGTCTATGCATTTTTCTACCATGGGCTTTAAACTCATGTCTTTAAAATCTGTAAATAAGAAGTATAAGGCTTCCACACCTAGGGAAGGAACTTGAAAAATAAAGTAAAATAAAAAACTTCTCAGACTTTACATAAAAGATAGTGGCGTGTATCCCGACGTAAGGGATTCTGGTTGAGAACCAAAACCGAGCGCGCAGCCACAGGAGGCATCTGCTGTGTTTGGTGGACACGTGGCCAACCCACACCAGGCTGTGCGTGATTCTGGCCACAAGTGGAGAGTGGGTTTATCAGGAAAATGCCTCTGCAATCCAAACCATTCCCATTTTGCACTGCAGGACCTGAGCACTGCCAAGTGCATCAGCAGAAACACGGAGGAAAAGGTTTAGAAGTCCCCCACCCCACCGTGGGCACGGCCACACGTGCCCACACGAGAATCACCAGGAGCAGAAACTCATCCAGCCCAACAGACCTTTTGTTTTTCTTCATTTTACATGGAATTTTTATTACCAATGGCTATTCTTCTCCCCAGTCCTCACCTCACCCCTCTTTTGGGCTCTTCTCTAGAGAACTCAAATATTTGTTTTTGATCTGATGGAAGACTGACATCAACGTAAGCCATCTGCCACACAAGATTTCTCTCAGTCATTGGTATTGAAAAGCATGTATTAGAAACAAATGTAGGAATCAAAGTGGTAAGGACACTTTGACCTTTCAAATAGATTGACGCCTAAAGTGTAATAGTAAAACTAATCTGCATGGTTATTTCAAGAATCAAGCTTGAGCTCTAAAGTAAAATGCAGATTATTTTTTTCCTCTCTTCCCCAGCTTAAAAAATATGAGAAATTCTATTGCACCTGGGTTGACCAAAAGCCGATGTCCAGAACAAGTGCCACTATAACATCTAGTGACACCCTTGCATTATTAAGTTACAATATCTTACATAGCACGGAGCTCTCTGCTCCTTGTTCACCAAAAGGTGAGGATGATTTTTCTACATTCAATGTAGACACTATTCAAGACTTTAGAGCAATATGTTCACTGGCTGGCTTTGCTGCTTTTGTTCCTTAAGTAATAGCATTCCTGTGGCCTGCTGTCAGCAGGTACAAGCAGTTCTCCATCCATTCCCGGGGAACATCAGCCGCTCTGAATGTACTTCTTGATTGCTACGCAGCCGTGTCGGAAAACGGGGCAGGGCATGTTTGGTAGAAGTGTCCACGTGTTTGTTTTGGGGTCGTAGGCTTCCATGTTTCCCAGGGCAGGTCCTTCGCTGCTGACAATCCCACCAGTAGCATAGATTTTTCCATCCAGAACCACAGCACTGTGTTTTTCAAAAGAAAAAAAAAAAAGTTAGTTTGAGTTAGTTGTCTTACTGAGCAATTTTCTTTTTAGGCTTAAAATAAACCCATCTTTTATTACAGTGGGTAAACAATGATTACACCTTTTGTTCTTATCTGTGTAAAGCTGTGTGGGCATTTCTTTTCTCTCTCCCTTTCTCTCTCCAAAAGTAATCCTTTTTGTGTTCCTGCCAGGTAGGTAACTATTGTCTCTAATGTAAACAATAGATAAAGGTCCAAGGAAGATGCTTCTCCAGCCCACACACAGGATCTGCAGCAAAAGCAGCAGGTTGGCGTGTCCCTGTAATACTCTGCACATGCAAAACCAATCCAAGCAATTTGGGGTTCCCACCACCTCAGGTGGAACAAGCTTTTGTTTCAAGTTACTCCTTTGATTGTTAATGAATGCTACAAAATGAGGGAATTTTGTAGCATTTTGTAGAAATCTTCAAAATATGTTCTGTTGCTTCAGCCCCTTCCGTGGTTGTGCCCTGGCATGGGGGCCAGGAAATCCTGCTTTGTCCTTGTGCACCCCAGAGCTGTCCGTGGGAAAGCAGACCTGGGACACACAGATCTAACAGGGCTGTGCAGCTGAGGGAATGACAGGGCAGCTCTTTGTTGGCATCTAAAGAAGACAAAAAACCTTGGTGCTTTCCTAAAGTGAAAGTGTTTGACTTCAGATACCTTGTGTAAATCAAGAATAATGGGGCTGGGCTAACCTGACGGTCCATAGGCTCGTGGTAAGAGGGAAGGTGCTCAGGTCTGGAAGGCATTTGAAAGAAAAATTGCCCCTTGGTCTCATCCCTCCCTCTTCCACTTCATGCCTTGGCCTCCTGAGCAATGGTGCACGTGGCAGGACACTGATCTGGGCTGGTGAAGGTGGGGCTGGGCTCCCACGTGTGCGTTTGGAAATGGCAGAGCATGGCAGAGGCATCTGGGTGGGAAAAGCCAATGCAGGGCCTGCTGAGTGCTCCACGCTGCCTTCCCACTGCATGGGGGGAACCCAAAATTGGGGTTGTCTGCTTTTCATCTGCCAGGAGGCTGAAATTTGCCTTCCAAGTTGATTTAAAGATGTTAATCTGGATGGGGTTGGCAATGGCTTTTCTGGTGGCTGGGTCCATTTGGAGAGCAGCTGATGAATGGTTGTGTTGGGAAGGAAAATGGAGATTTGGACAGTATGTACCTGCCAAAGGACAGCAGGGAGAGCAAGAGGGATGGGAAGATGAGAAATTAATTGCAACCAAGAAGGTGGCCTAGATCTAACAAGGTGGGAGTGTGTACTGATCCTCTAGGCTTGGTAAAAACAAAGTAATTCTGCCTGGCTAATTTTGAAGTAGTGAGAAGAGGAAGATAAAAAGTGATAAAGGCAAAAGCCAGAGAGTGCTGGAAGATACAGGATGAACTGAGACTAAAATGGCACTGACAATGCCACGTGCTTCTGAAGAACACAAGACTCTGATGTCCTTGTGGAGAAGCAGAGCCCGAGGTTAAAAATAAACTCACAATGACAACAGTGAGGACTCAAATAAGCCTAGTCCCTGGGTACCGCCAGGAAATAGGAAATAATGAGAATCTTGTCAAAATAACTGTTAATCTGAAAGGAGGAGGAAGGAGAGAGAGACTTGAAACACTTGATTAGAGCCTATCCACAAATCAGCAGGGCTGGATGATGCATAGCCCAGGGTCCTGAGGGAGTTTGCTAATGAACTTACTGAACCATGGGTAATTATTTTTCAAACGTCAGGGAGAAATGGGGAAGAATAAGGACTTGAGTAAAGCAAGTGACATCCTGAAAGATGGCTTTGAAAGAGGAGCCCACCTCCAAAGGTGCCAGAGCTGGTGGCAGAGAGGCACTGCCTGGCAGGAATTCCTGCCAAGGCTCAGTCCCTGTGCCCAGGAGGAGGCAGAGGTAGCAGGTAGCCACTGTAGAGCAGCTGAGCAGCCAAGGAAACCTTCCCAAAATGATCTGGGACTGGGTTCCTCCCCAGCCATGCTCTGGATTTGGGGTTACAGCCAGTGGACAAGTGCTGCCCTTTTTCTCTGGAACCTGGGCTACAGCCCTGGAAAGAATTCCTGCCCATTGCCTGAGACAAGCAGCTTAGTCCTGTACCTTCCCATCATGGTGCTAATACAGTGGGGAAGAAATGGATGCTGAATTCCATCCTCTGGAAGACTGTATGAATTTTAAATGGAGATTAGAGCAACTTCTGCTCCCTCCATATGCAACTCCTGTAGATAAGACTGGCACAATGCTCAGCTTGTGAGTCATGCCTGAGGTTAAGCAGAGCAGTGAGGTGTTCCTGCCATGAAGAAACAGGCACTTCTGAGCACACAGTGAGTCCTCATATGTACAAGGAACTTTGGAGACATTCAGGCATCTCTGGGCTAAAGTGGCAGGTAGGTGCTTAAAATAATTAGGAATTTAATCCTAAATTGCTGCTACTTTGTAGTATTAGGACAATCACTGCTAATTTCTGGGACTTTAGGGAACAGAAAACTCAAGTGGGTTCCAAAACATTGAGAAAAGTGAGTGGAAAGGAGTATGCTCACTGCTCTTTCTTCTTTACTGTGACAATATTTCATTTTTCCCCTCCCTTCCATCCCATCAGCTGTAAAAACATCGTTACCAAGGCTGACATACAAAGAAAGAAATAATTACAATAATTAGGATGCGAGTTTATTGCTTGGTGCCATAAATCCTGAGAGATAAAATGATTACAGGCTGTCAGAGCCTGGGAAGGAAGGAAGGAAGGGAGGAAGCTCTGTGCCAGAGAGCCTTGCTGCAGGGACACAATCCTTAGTGGCTTTGGGGCAGTGACTTCCCTGGCTGTGGAGCAGCCAGACCTCCACCTCTCCAGCCTGGGGAGAAGGTAATGGGCATCCAAATTCAGATCATTTCAGCCACTCCTTCAAAAAAAATGAGTTTCAGCAAATTATTACCGTGCAGGCTAATGAATGACCCAGCTTTTTACTCTGCAGGTAATTACTGCTGTTCACTAGAGAGGCTTCTCCTGCCCTAGGACTGATTCTCCTGAGCTGCCTGGGCATCCTTCATTTCCCAAGCAATGCCCAGTGTCAGAGGATCATGCTGCAGCTGTCCCCTGACACTGCCATGGATCATCTAATCCATCTGTTGACCTCCATGAAGCTCTGGATTCACACTCCCAGGAAAATCCCAATGAGGCTGAGGTGTGCCAAGGGCTGGTGGGGACCTGACTGTCCATGAGTGGTGTGCTTGTGTAATCTAAACACCCTTTACATCTCTTCCCTGCCTGTCCACTTTCAGTCCTTGCCCAGGCTGAGCAAATGGCAGAGAAGGTTCCTCTCTGACAGCTGCCTGTTAAAGGACACAATGGACAAACAATCACTGAACCAAAAAATCAAAGAACAGCCCAGGCAGGAAGGGACCTTGAAAGATCATCTGGTCCAAGCTTTTGTGGGAAAGGGACACCAGATGAGATTATCTTGATCCTGTCCAATCACATCCTGAAAACCTTTTGTGATGGGGACTCCACCACATCCCTGGGGAGGTTGTTCCAGTGAATGACTGATCTCACAGTGAAGAATTCTTACATCATGATGAAGCCTCTCTTTGTGCAGCTTGTACCTGTTAACGCTTCTCCCCATGGCTCCTTGTCAAGAGAGAGCTTCTGTCCTCCTTGCAGCTGCTCTTTTAGTGCTGGAATACTCTGTGAGGGTCCCATGAGCCGTCTCCTCTCCAGGGGGAAAAGTCCCAACTCTTTCTGTCTTCCCTCATCAGGCAGGCTCTCTAGCCTTTTGATCATCTTCACAACCCTCCTCTGGACCCTCTCCAGTCTATCTGTGTCTTTTCTGAACTGTGGGAACCAGAAGTGCTGCCTGACAAGAGCTGAGTAGAGTGAGAAGATGAAAGTCTCCTCATGGGCAGTAAGATTTGGAAGTGGAGGATTATCACTGTCTTTTTTTTTCTGTATGTTTGAGAGGTGAATGCCTGGGTGCTCTTGCTCCAGCACTTTTCTCTCCCAATGACATGCTGGACATATCAAGCAGTGGGACTACAAGAAATGTTGATTTTATTATGGAACTACAAGAAATGTTAATTTTATTACTGCTTTAAAATTTCCTGCTCAGTCCTAAAGATCACATCAGCCTCATCAGGAAATGTTAACAAATATTTTTAAAAATTCTGTCTTGTAATGCTCAGGGTTGCAAAAGATTTGAAATGGGTGAATCAGTGTATTGTTTTGACTGCTTGAAGCCTAGTATGTTCTGTGGCCTCAAACAATGCTCTTCTCCCTCCTCATTCCTGGCTATGCATGCAGCAGCACACATTTACTTGGAGCAGTTCCATGAGCATTATTGAACATTATCAGTTGGGTTGACACAGGATCTGAGTAAAAGAAGAGAAAAAAACAATCCTTGCATTTATTAGTGGATGAATATCCTTCCTGCCCTAAGATTTCAGCAGGGCTTTACTGAGGTGGAACTGAATGATGCTGCTGGGATTCTTTGGGGTTGTCCTGTTCAGGGACAGGAGCTGGACTTGATGATCCTCGTGCATCCCTTCCAACTCAGGATATTCTGTAATTCCAGGATGCTCATCAACTGGATGGAGCTGGTGTTAGGGAATCCTCCAGGGTCCCACCCCTGCAGGGTGTGGCTCTGGGCAGTGCCAGGCAGAGCTGCCAGTGCCCCTTAAGCTTTCTTTTAAACCAGGGGCCTTTCTGAGACACCTGCATGGTGGTTGGTGGCACTGGAGCAAAAGGCATTGCTGGCACTGTGTCCTGTGGGTGGTGGCAGTCAGGGAGCCACGGTGCTGTCCCCTGTTTGGGTGGCAGTGCTGACAGCCCCTGGTGCTGTCCCCTGTTTGGTGGCAGTCAGGGAACCACAGCACTGTCCCTTGTTTGGCAGCAGTGCTGCCAGCCCCCAGTGCTGTCCCCTGTTTGGTGGCAGTGCTGCCAGCCCCTGGTGCTGTCCTACTGTCCCCAGTTTGGTGGCAGTGCTGACAGCCCCAGTGCTCTCCCCTCTTTGGTGGCAGTCAGGGAACCACAGCACTGTCCCCTGTTTGGTGGCAGTTCTGGCAGCCCCTGGTGATGTCCTGCTGTGTCCCCTGTTTGGTGGCAGTCAGGGACCCACAGCACTGTCCCGTTTGGTGGTAGTGCTGCCAGCCCCTGGTGCTGTCCTGCTGTCCCCTGTTTGGTGGCAGTGCTGCCAGCCCCTGGCACTGGCAGCCAGGTTGGGATGTCACAGAAGGCTCGAGCTCGGGTGGCCGTGTCATGCTGCCAGAAGTGTCATCTTTACAATGAGATGGATAAATGAGGGTCCAGATTAGTCATGGTCAATTAGGAGGATATCATGCCCCTTCCTGGAGCAGTATTATTAGTGTGGGTGGTTTGGCCAAGCTCCAGTTGTATTCTCCCCTACTCCAAGAGCACTTTCCCTTGCTAATGATCCAAAACCATCACGTGGCATCGTTACTTGTTGCTGAAAACCAGCAGTGTTTTACTCCAAAGTCCACAGCACATCAGTAATGGCCTGAGTGCTCTGTCTGTATCAGTTATGCTTTAATGCCCACCACAATCCTTCATGCCATCAGCTCCTACAGAAACTACTGCCAGTAGTTTGGTGCAGCAGTTCTCACTGCTGTCTGTGGAGCACAGCCCCACACCTACATCTCCTTCCAGACAGGCTGGAAGGGTTTGGTTTTCCCTTCTGGCCTACAAACACCTCCAGCTGCAAATGCTGCCAGCTGAACACACCAACCTTCCTGCCTGTAGGTTTGGGAAGCACATGGCCATTGAGGAAACCTGCTCCATGATAGTTGCACCTGGGAATATCCATCCAAACAAGCTGTGCTCCAATCCCTTCCAGTGCCTGGAGTTACCATGAGCTTTGCAAGGCAAAAAGGAGCCAGCCTGGGGAGACTGTAGCTGGTGCTGTAGGTCAGCAATGCCTGGCAGGTCAGTACAGGAGGCACCACGCTTTGCTGTTCAAAAACAAGGCCTTACTTGAAAAGAGGAGGTGGGTTGGGGTGGGGGGTGTGTGTATGTGTAAAGTAATCCCCAAACTGACCCTGGTTTTGTGCTGTTCAGCCCGAGTCAAAGTTTTATTAAAGATTTCCATTCAGCAGAACCATCTAATAAATCTTACTGGTTAGCAGTCAGAGGAGGAGGCAGAAAATGCTTTTCTGGTGTCTGTTGGGAATTGCTGGTACTAAATTAGCTTCTCTGGAATTATTGCTGGCACCACCATGCTGCTGCTGTTGCCCCGTGGAGGCTCTCTGTAGCACAAGCCTGTTTGCACGCTGCCTGCATCCTAAGCAAGCAGAATATGGAATTTTTAATCATGCACAGGAACGCATTTGGTATTCTTTTCACTTGTGGAAAAATAAACCCTTGAAGGGCACTGCAGGAAGGGAGGACTCCTGCCTGCAAAGGGAGGCCTTGCCACGCTGAAGGGGAGGGATATCTGCGAGTCTGTTTGGAGGGAGGTGTCTGGCAGAGCGAGGTGGCATCATCTCATCCTGACTTTTCATTCCTGTTGGCTGCTGTCCCCCATCTCAAGATCCTGCAAATAAACAGGGGCTGCCAAACTGAGACAGGGTGAGTGGCAAAAAGCTTACTCTTGCCTGATGTTTGGGAAATGTCAAATATTTCCCTCACCTGTTGTGTGAAAGGTGTTCAACCTCTCGGTGAATTTTAAAATGCTTCAGGCCTACTATAGCTCTTTTGTCATTTAGCACCATCTTTCAAAGGGTTAATTCTACATCAGCATGAATTTCTTATTGACTTCCATCAGGCTGGGCTTAATCTGAAAATGATCCTCAATTTGCTCTTCTGTTGATTGTGAGCTGGAGACCCAAACCATTTATTTTTCATTTTTCATGAAAAGTAATTTAACTTGATATTAAAACCATTTGAATGGACCTTTAGATTTTCACAGGCAGGGAATGTCACACACATTTCTGTTCCCTCTGCTCGAGGCTATCATGTTCCCTCATCACTAACATGTAGAAACAAAGCAGATAAAAACGAAAGTGATGCGGTCAAGATTTTTCCCAGCAAATTCAGTATTGAGTTATTCCTGGTGAGAGGAGATCAATAGCGTGCAGTTAATTTTTAAGTTGTTTATGCTGCTGCTTTTAAACCATGTTTTTTGTGATCCATGCTAATGAGTGGAATGAGGAATTTATAGATTCACAGGCTAAGGTCAGAAGGGACCTCTGTGCTTAGTTAATCTGAGCTTGTGTATACACAGGCCATGGACATTTCCCCAGGCAGCATCTCTCCTGGAAACCTATCTAATCTCCTCTTAAAAACAGCGAGTTGGTGAGTTCACCCCCTCCCTTGCTGCTTCTCTGTTTAATTATCCTTGCTGTTAGAAAAGTGCTTCACTTCAAGGCCAAGAGGTGCAACCTGACTTTCCAGCCCTTGTAACCTGCTACGCCTTTGTCTGCGAGACTGAAAGCTTCTCCATTTGCTCCCAGTGATCAAGTCACCTCTCAGCCTTTCTTTGATAAACTCCTTGAGTTCCATGTCAAAGGTTTGATTTGCAGTCTGGGGTCATTTTGGCAGCTTTCCCTTTGAACTTCTGCTGATATTTACACATGTAGATGCAGGACTGGGACACACTCATCTCCCAGCGCCGTATGTGGCAGCGCTCGCTCTCCCCAGCCTCAGCTTGTTTTCATTTTGGTGTTGGGGCTTGTTTTATATCTCCAATATGGCACTGACCTTTTATCCAGAGCACTGTGATGTGAGCTCATGTTGTGCTGCTCTGAGTGATCTCCTTTATGTCCTCCTCTGAGAGCCTGGCTTTCTAAGGGAGCAGGGCTGCTATGAGTGTGCTTCCTCCATGTCTTACTTTGTATTTAAAATACCACTGCTGCCTTGAGACAGTTCAACTGATACATTCAGGGAGCTGATAAAATAGCTCCTTCTGTAATATTTTGTACCCAGTAAGTGTTAAGCCCCCTGCAGCCTTTATCAGGAGAGATTTTCTATTACCTGGATTGTTGATAGATGTATTAAACAGCACTGAAGAAGAAGAAATGCTTGCTACCAGTGGCCTTGCTCAACGATATCTTCTCATTAACAACTACATTTTGAGATCTGTCAGTGAAGCAGATTTAATCTCTCTACCATGTGCCTTGTTAATTCCATATAATGCCAGCCAAATACCTTGGAGAAACTGCAGTATATTACAGCATCACAGTTGTCTTTAGCAGCCAGGCGTGTTGTATTACAAAGCAAAACAAAGAACCAGGCTTCCCAACACCTTTGGTGGACTTGGCAGTGTCAGGGTTATGGCTGGATTTGAGGACCTTAGAGGTCTTTTCAAAGCTAAATGATGCTATGACAACAGGGTGGTTTAACAAGCCTCATTTTCCAGAGAAGTGCACTGATTGATCTTCATTATTTTATTAGCATCTAGTTATTTGTTGATGAAATCCCAAATTAACCACTCTGGTATTTTGCAGAGGACCAACATGAGGCTAAGTGAGACCACTTACCTTGATGCTGGTACTTTGCAAAATTAATTGCTGCACTGAAATTCTCCTTTTCACCTTTTCAAAATACAGGAACACTTTGGCAGTGCCCTGATCCATCCTCAACTTGGAAAGTTATTAAAAAATCAACATTAGTGGTTCAATCAGCTTCTCAGCAAAGTCTCTAAAGACACCTGTGTCTAAGACAGCTGGGTTGCTGGAGCTGAGAGTATAATTTCAGAGTTCCCATCTTTCTTTGCTGCCAACAGTGCTGCTTTTGGTCCCTCACAGCAGAATATGGAACCAAACCTCCTTGTTCCCTTCCAAATACAGATGAAAAACACCCACCCAGTTGGTCTGTATTTTACTTTGCTACCTCATCAGTCTCATCAGCATGGTTTTAACTGATCCAAATTACAAATTTGATCCCTAAAGTTTTTAAATGCCTTTCTTTTTACTCCCATTAGCCCTCAGCACAGGTTCCCTCAGCCTCCTGTAGCAGCAGCAGTTTTTTAACCTATTTGTTACTGCTGACCCCCCATCTTCCCTATTTCCATACACACTGATTTACTTAGGTTTTGTCACAGGCTTTACATGTCTTTAGGCTGAAATACTTTTCCTTGACTGTTTCCCAGTGCATTCAAGAATCTTTGAAATGGTGCCTTTTTTGCTTCCAATTATATGTTTTTTTTTTTTTTTGGTCACCATTCCACTATAAATGTAGGTTTCCTGTCCACTGTAGACATTAGAAAAAAATGTCATCTAAAAGTTTGAAGTTACTTCTTAACGGACGGGTGGCAAATTCTACTTAAAACCAGTTATTGTGGTGCCTAAGCACTAGGGAATATTTAGGTCACCAATTCACTTTCCTTGGTCATTCTGTTCTGCAGGCTGAAGAGCAAAGCATCCCTTCATGTTAGAAACCCTGGCAAGCTTTCAGGTGAGGTTCTCAGCCAACAGCTGAAATCAGCCATGCAATTTCTCTTGTATATTTAACAGATTCTTGTTACTTTTTACAAACTCAAGATACTCAAAGAGCAGCTCACCCCTCTCTATGATGGATGGGAAGATGCAGGAATATATCAAATATCCAAGTCCCTCACATTTCATTTTACAGCTTAGGGCTCTAATCCTGAGTGGTATTGTACCTGTTATTTCTGGTTTTTCAGGAGAAAAATATCATTATATGCTGCCTGAGCACTGCACTCCTCGTCCTGGCCTGCCTCCTGCAAGAGTGGAGGGACTAGGGGGATGGAGCAGGGGAACAGGGCAGCAGCCACTGGGATGGAGCTGGCTCAGGACAGAGCTGATGCTCTGACCTCTCTGCTTACAGCAATTTCTGCTCCAAAAAAAACCAAAACCAGGCAAGAGAGGCTGCTTCTTACATTACTAAAAGAAGGGGAAAAAAAACAGGTGAAAAAGAGAAAAAAAAACAGCAGTAAGAGGAAAAACGGAGTATGATTTCTTAAAAAGCATTTTCTCATGTGCATTGAAGTGAAAGGCTAAATCCAAGTTAAAACATGGAGGTGTTTTCCAACAGTAGGATGGGGGCCAGGGACACCCCTGGAGCAAGGGGCTGAATATTCAGAAGATGTGGGTCTGCTGTGGGCCCTGCTGTGGGCCCTGCTGCTGCCCCATTCCTGCTCCTGCTCCCACCCCAGCCAGAGTTTTGTTGAGACAGTGCCTGGTACATCCCCTCCACCCTGCTTGGCTCAGTGCCTCGGGGTGCTGCCACATCAGACAGGGATCACAAACCCTCACCTGGTGCCTGTGGCAGTGTCCAGAGAGCAGCTGTGGCTTTTCCAGGGAAACCAGCAGCTCAGCCCTTCCCCAGCATGGGAATCTGCTCTGTGAAGAGCTGCCTGTGCACAGCCCAAAACAAGCCTGCCTTTCAGTAGCAGCCATGTAAAACTATTTAAAAGGCCTTTAAGTGCTGCCAGTACCTGTAATGGCTGCCAAGTTTTATTTTTGTCAGACAATTTGTAAAATTTGTTCAACTTGTGACCACGATCAGGGAACCAAGCCTGAAAAGCAATCACAAGCACCTAATAAATAATAGTAATTAATATTGGTGTGTGGCACTTAGTCTGAATTCTTTTTCTTTCAAGGACCTTTTAGCTGGTTAGCAAAAACATTCCACATTATGGTGGTCTCTCCTACAGAGGGTATTCATCATCCTCCAATTGCACATGGCAAACTGAGAACAGCATTCCTGTAACCACTGGAGGAGCCCAACACACATCCCTCCCCATGATCCATCGTGCCTGAATGTGAGGAGACACGTGAGCCATTACAGATTGCTGAATGTACATTTTGGGAAATGCTGTGTGCCTGAACACGTTCAGAAAAGAGATGAGGAAAATCCCCAAATGGTTCACACCTCCCTTCCCCTCTCCCCTTCACTTGTAGTAGCTTATTTATCAACAGAAAATGTTAAGGCACCGGTAATTCCATTTTAATGTTTTTTCTCACCTGCAGAACTGCCTGGAGTGGTTCATGTTGGGACCTGCTTTAATATTGCCTTTCTCTGGGTCATAGATGGTGGTTGCTCGTGCATAAGCTCCTCCAAGAATAAAGATGAACCCATTGAGAGTGACTGCAGGAGCATATTTGTTATCTGTCAATGGAAAGCAACACTGAGATCAGTTTTAGGCTCAGGTTTGGAGACTGTTTTTTTATTTATACATTCCCTTCATTTATAGATAAGTCACGTTTCTCTAAACCTCCAAGGCTAGGGAAAGAAAAATGAGGAAACCTTTCCTGGTTTTGTTCTCCTCTCTCCAAGTTCTCAAAGGCACTTTTAAAGTTCATCACTTCTTCATTCCCCAGTATGTGCCTCCCTCTAAACTGGTAAAGAACAATTATCTTCTTCTGAAGCCTAATGGAGTCACCATGAAAGTTCCACAGCTACATATGAAATTAAGATGTCAAATTGTTTTAGAATCTTGAATTGCTGCAATTTTTAGCTCAGATGCTTCCCATGCCTGTGCAGCAGCTAAGTATAGCAGAAACCCACAGCACAGAGACCCCCTTAATAAAATCCAATAGTTGATACTCTTTATATTGTGCTTCTGCTTGTGGGAAGGTCACCCACGCATTTCCAGAAGATGTTCTGAGACCTGATTTCTTTTTCACCTTTATCTGTCTCATAAATTCACCTTCATTTTTATTTTCAGATGCGTGTGTATCTCCAAGCAGTCCTGTAATTTAGCAACAAACTGTGTGAGGTTGGGGGTTTGAAATTAAGCAAATCTCTCATCCTGAATCAAGTTCAATCAGATTTTCTGAGGACGCTTTAAAATTCTTGTTAGCTGTGGCATTATTAGAAATATTAGTAAAACTAATCATAAATTATTGAATAAAATAATTCTAATCTAATTAGTTGGCTTGTCCCTTATGCTGCTAGCACGCCATATGCACATTATTAAATATGAGCCAGTTGGGCTGAAATTTCTCATGATGATGTCTGTCTTGATGAGATACAGTTTTTTAATCAACATTTCTGTGAAACCAATCAGCAATGTCTGGGAACAAAAGATGGGAAAATACGTTGCTTTGAGTTAAAATAACCCTCACAACCAGTTCTCTAAGAGGCAGGTGGCTTAGCCCTTTGGGGTGTGAAGTGCATGTTTCCTGGGGGACCATCCTGGGGTCACGGGACACATAAAAATTCTCCATTTGTAGCTACAAGTTAAAGCCTTTCCAAAATCTGCACTTTCATATGCTCAAAAAGGGTTGATCCCCCTGCACCTCCAACAGGGAATCAGACTGGACACAGTCCTGCTGGTTTCAGCCCCTGCAACCTCCTCCCAAGGGGACCTGCAGGCAGAAGCTGGGGAGGAGGTGAGATACCACACCTTTACTGTGCTCTTACATCTCTGACACCAGCCTCTACATAACACCAAAGGGGTTTATATGTTCCTCCCAAATCTACAACATTATTGTAAATTAATCTGTGTTCTTTCAGGAACACAGAAAAGGATGGGCTTAAACCAGATCCAGAAGCTTTGTTTTGGAATTTGCTTACCTCTTGCATGGTGTATTGTAACCCTGAGGTTCTTGTAAAACTGCCTTATTCCGTTAAATATTTAACAGAGATTTAATTTGACAGGAGTTAAGCAAAAGCTGATGAACATCTCCAGAAAAGAGATGATCTCCTTAATTGAGGTCTCTCAGCTGGTAAAACTAGAATGAAAAGAATGGCTTTGTGCTGTCTGCTTCTGTCCCAGCATGGCCATGGGGTGCTCTGGCTCAGCTGATCCCACCCCACAGTGACACGTGCCCAGGGGGACGTACAGGGGTGGAGCACCCACAGGAAAACAGCCAGAACCCATGGGATGGGTTAAAGTTGAGCTCCTGCTACGCTGAGTATCTACAGGCATATGTCAAAAAACCACGGCTGTATTAGGAAAATGTCACTGATCCTTGGGAACAGATGGGAAGAAACTAATTCATCCAGAAAATAGAACAAGGAGTATTCAGTTTCCTCGTGGTGCCACTAAGCCACTGTAATTCATCAGAAAGGCTTATCTGTCCTAACAACCCGGCTCGCATCCCTTTCCAAATCAGACTTGCATATGTGACATTTTTTCCACTTAAGACACTCACCAGAAATTTTCCATATTTAATTATCACATCTTCTTGGTTTTTTTTCCTCTGACTCGCACTGTTTTGCAGGAGAATGAAACTCTTGCATTAAAGAAAACCCCTCAGCTCCCAAATCTCACAGGGAAATTATTTGGGGCTCCCTCACGGCAGAAACAGTGACTTCTCAGGGGACTGAATCACTGACTTCACATTTCTTTTTGTTAAAGAACGAGAGGGAAACCCCTTGGGTATTTTTATAGTGATTTTTTTTTCCTTTTTGAATAGGCAGACAGTCTGATATTCTTTTTCTTCCTTTTTTAAGAGGCAGTTGTGTTTCTCATCAATTTTTCAATACATCTCCTATCTGTTGTCTTTTTAGTGCTTTTGTCTTTAGCTATAATTTCATAAATTGGTATCAAGTAAATCTGAGACATAGAAGCAGAAAATCTTTCCTGTGAACAACTCCCTTTCTGAAAGAAACAGCAAACAGTCTCTTGTTCCTGATGAAGATACAGCAAAAAGACATGAGGAACACTCCTCCAGAAACAGGTAGGGAGGAAGCAGTGGAGTTTTTGTTTTCTTGTTACCATGGGGACAGAAATTGTTCATGGGTACCAGGATTTTGGAAACCTGAAGTCATCATTCCTGACACTTGGGTGTGGATATCCATCTTCAGTCTTTAACCTTACTTCATCCCAGGTGCAGCCCACACTCTTCCTGTGGTGGTGTCTTTTTCAGGGCTTGGTATGCTCATGCAAACTCTCAGGAGACTCCAATTTCTGTCACAGTTTGAAGTCCTTAACATGGTCCCAGTGTAAGGTAGCTGGTGGGGAGCCTAGTTTTGTAAAAGCATTTGCTGGTTGGGCTTTTTGGTCAATGTGCAGCAAGCTGGAGAGGAGGTGGACAAAGCTACTGGGTGTGACCATGAGATTCTGTGTGTCAGAGGCTTCTGTGGGATACACTGGGGCCACTGGATATTTCAAAGGGCTGCTGGAGAAAAGGAAGAGAGGGGAGAGGAAGCATGGAACAGAGAAGCAGCCTTCTTTCCTCTCCAAAAATCTAAGTGTTGAGGCTGTTGGATATAGTAATCCATTTCAGGCTGGAAAATCTTAAATGGGATTTGTCCAGGTCAGCAAACACACTTGAGATTAGAAGGCAGAATAAATGTAAATGAAATAATAGGCAAAAGCTAATCTTCTCTGCAAGTGGATAACATGGTAACATCCCTCTCCTTTCCTGTTGCTACAAGAAGATAAGCCAGTAGTTCTGTTCTGTGACAGGCTACTGGAGGAAGGAGTGTGCACTCCATGACAATCCTTGAGCCAGAGGTGTCCTTCACGTGGGGTTGATGATTTAACCTGCTGCTGTGCTCCTCACTTAGGGAGGACAGGCTGCTCTTGGGGTGTGTCTGTGGCTCTCACATCTCTCCCTACATTACATGGCCAAGTAGCACAGTCCTGGTTTTCCTTCCATGATGCTCAGAGAATTTCCACTGCCTTCCAGTAAAGCACTCGGTCAGAGACTGAAGGGGCACTGTGAAGAATGGCAGCAGCACTTCATATGGAAGAAAGTTATTATAACCAAGCTAGTTAAACCTTTTTATTGGAAGGAAGAAATGCAGGAGTGCCACCAGTCCAGGCAGAACTCCACCCAAACTGTCTCCTGGCAGGTGGGTGCCTGGTGAGGAGGTTGATGCATTTGATGGAGCAGATTAGAGGAAGGAGTCTGGTTAATACAAACTAAGCCTGCTTTTAAATAGTAACTGCCCCTTTCCCTCCTTGAACACTCTGCAGACAAACTCAAGAATGGCATGGGCATAGGAGACTGTGATCTGATCCAGAACACAGCTTGTGAGGCCCAGGTGAAGCTGCTGCATGAACAGTGAGGGCTTGGATGTCACCCTGCAGGCTCAGAGCTCTCCTGCGAGCTGATCTCTTCCAGATCCACAGCTGGCTGCCAGCCCTATGGCTTCCCCACTGACCCTGGAGCAAACCCTCCTTGGAGACCCCGAAGTCAAGTGTCCTCACTTGCAAACACCACAATTTGTGTATCTGTGGTGGACATGGCACATGCCAAAGCAGGGCAGGAGGCTCCACCTGCCACCACAGGGCAGCTTTAACATCAAATTTATGGGCACGATGTTGATGAACTGAAGAGTGCTGGAAAAAAACAACCATGGAGATGAAGGAGAGGTAGGAGTGAAGAGGACATTGGATACAAAAATACTGACTTTGCAGGGCAGAGGACAGATAATAAGTAGGGAAACACTGAGGAGTGGAAAAAGTAATTCTGAAGAGAGCACATGGCATGTACAGAGGAGAAATGGGTGAGATAAAAATTCAAGCTTAGTAGGGTGAAAAATACTAAGAACTGGCCATGGGAAGAAAAATACACTGAAGAATGAATGAATGAGATGAAACACTCATTGCTGTGGGACTTTCAGGTGAAAGCCAGCCATATTTCCCTACAGATATCAAACTACTTGCCTTGGGAGAGTGTGAAGACATATATCTAATTTTTCTTGTAAAGTCAAAAAATTAATTATTATTATTAATTTTACCCAAAATAAGCCACAAGGCAGTGCAGTAAAAATGTACAGATGCTTCTATTGCTGTTTTTCAGATAGGTCTTGCATTCTTAGGTCTGTGATTGTCCCACTTTGGTCTGACATATCATTGCAGGAGTAAATGGTATGGTGAGGAACCAGATACTTGGATTAGAAAACAGAAATACTCACAGAACTTAGATCTCTGTTCTCTGGTTCTCACCAGATTTTAAAATTTAACAGTCATGGTAATTAAATACTGGTTTTCTTACAATCCAAAAACATTAATAAAACTTTTAATTCCACTCTGGCTGTTCAGAGTATCAAAAAAAGTATATTTGAGTGCCCTGTTATGAAGGCACAACATGAACTAAAAGGCAGTGACCAAGTAATTAGGCTTACTTAGAATCCCTGACTTCAGCATGTCTGTGGCCATCTCGTTAAACAAGACAAAGCTCAGGAAGCTGGGCATGGAATACATTTTTAGCACAGCTATATAGGACAGCTTGGCTAGCAATGGAAAGGCAGGTGCTGCAAGTACATAGCCTCAGTTTATTTACTCACACAGGACTTTTGTTTTTACATCTAAAAACATGAGAAGGGGATGGCAGTGTGGTTTACCATAAACATGCAGTGCGAAAGCCCTGTGAGGCTCCATTCTCCCAGCTGTGGGCTGCACTGCTGCAGGAACATCTGCCCCCTCCAAGGTGGGAAGGACTGACACAGGGCAGAGGATGGGGCATGGATGAAAGCCTTCTCATCCCCAGATGTGGATGTGTGCAACCAACACTTGCCCAAAGGCTTCCACAGCATCTGCATGCAGTGAGCCTGGTGTCATACCTACTGCTCACAGGCATCCACGTCCCAACACCTCCTGACAGCTGAAGCATAACAGAATAAATGGGAACTGGGAGTGAATTCACTGCACATTCCTAGAAGAATTCCAGGCTGAAGTGCAAGGGCTGAGCTGCATGGACTTGCTATCAGTCCCCAGTCTGTATCTCCTCTGCACAGGCAGGGTGTCAGTGTCCAGCCTGCTGCACCTCCACTCAGACTGGACAAAACACGAGCCATGATTGATGCCAGTGTTGCCTTGGGTTAGGCTGGCATGTGATGCTTTGAAAGAGATGGACTTTGTGGGTTCAAACGTGTGCCACACTGCATTCAACTCACTATCATGAAATACTCAGTGAACTGAGACAGGTGCTACTGGTCTAAAAATCTCCACAGGCCTTGGCTGCTTTCAATACCTGCAGCTACTGTTGCATATCTGAGCATGCTTGAGGCATTTTTAAATAAACTGTTGTCCTATTTGAGGTCAACAGGTTTCACTGATGTCTGGGGTGACTTTGTAACAAACTCACCATCAGACATCTCAGTTGCCTTAGCTCAGAGGTACACCTTAGGAATTCATAAATCAACACAATAATGCTCTGAGACTGTCAGAGGCACCCTGGCAGTGATCATGTCAGGATTGATCCCAGTTCCATTTTGCAAAAGGCTCTTTCCACTTCCTCTTTCCTTTAGACTGTACTGTACCTGGCCCTGCATCCAGTTCTTGGGGGGATACTTTAAAAATACAGGTGGCACTATGGTTTCTGTAGAGCTGGAGAAATTAAAATATATTTCCAACATTCCCACTGCCTTGTAGTGAAAATCAGGCATCACACCAGTTCACATTCCCAGACATTCTCCATGGGGTGCCATTTTTCAGACTCTGTTATTTTAAGTTATTTGCAAGTAAATTGATGTTATACCCAACAAAGAACTCCTTGTTTTATCATAAATATATGATAATGATATATATGATCTGCCTTCAGCTTAACTAATGAACTTTGCTTACACCAAGAAAACCTGAATACCATCTTTTAACTTCCTGAGTATCTTTAATGTGTTTTTGCACTGTTAAGAAATAATATTACAACTCTATTAGAACGATGATGAGCCCAACTCTGGATGGTTAAGATGATCTTTTTAAGCACACATGGTGTTGACACTTGCTAGACTCTAAGGAGCCCAGGGGATGATTCCTCAGCTCCTGTGGCACTTGTACTCTTATGGCAAGGAAGAGGAATACAACTTTGCATAATGCACTCAATTTTTCAGCATTTTCCTGTGAGTCCAGGAGAACCTCAGGCTGTCAGTGAGAGGATTACAAGAGCAGCAGGTAGCTGTAGCCACGTGATGGGAAGAGCCAGGCATTGGGGTTGTTTGTGCTGCTGTGTTACAGGAGCTGCCTTTGGCCGCTGGGCGCTTCACACGGCATCGTGTCAGGCTGCACAAGGGAACAGGGCAGGGCAGGCTGTGCCCATGGAGCACCAGCTCCCTGTGTCCTGATCTACCAGGAACCCCAGCAAAAGGGTGGGAATCATCTTAACAAAGCTGCAACAGAAAAAGCAGCTTATTCCAAGTTTCTGATTGTGCTTAGGCCTTACCTGAATACCTTACAACTGTTCCTCTGTAATCACTTGCTTGCTACTCCTATTGCTCTAAGGCTCAGTAATGAGAAGATGATTTTTTTAAAAATGAAGTCACAGTTTCAACACCAAATGGTGAAACACTGGAACAGGTTGCCAGACAGGCAGTAGATGCCCCATCCCTGGAAACTTCAAGGTCAAGCTGGACAGGGCTCTGAAAAAACTGAATTAGTGAAAGATGTCCTTGCTTATTGCTTGGGTTAAGTGACCTTTAAAGGTCCCAAACCACTGTATGATTCTCTGAAGGAGGAGGCGAAGGCAAACCAGAAAGCAGCTTCTCTGCAATGACTGTGTGTGAGTTGTTTGGCCACTGGGGTGCAGGCAGACCAAAGGCTGGCAGAGCCCAGCGCAGAGCAGATGACCCAGGTCAGCTGTTGCCTGCAGGAACATCCTTGCCAGGCTGAGTGCTAAACTTCATTTCCAAAAGCAGCCTAAACACCCAGGGTGCAAATCACCACAGAAAGCAAGTAAGTTACAAACTTCTGAGTGCTCTTCTAATTCTGGAAGGAAGTCACCACCTCTGACATTGGCTGGTACGCTGGAGAATATGGTTTCTTGTCTTGCTTTTTATGTTTGGTGAGCTCAAGGGCTCCATAAACTAATAAACACAGTTTTAATAAACTACATCTTGAAGCTGTCAGCCTCTGAAGCACATCTGCCTGTGGACACCACTGATTAATCCCAGTTCAGAACGCCTGTCACTTCCCACAGGACAGGCAGCATTTTAACAAAACCATGAGTGATAATCCACTACTTGAGCAGTGCTGTGAGCCCACATGGGACAACACATGATGCCAGCATGAAGTTTCACTGCACTTGGAGATTTTTTAAATCTAAAATGGCTAATTGTTCATACCTAATAACAGATTTCTTTTCTCCTCTTTTGCCTTGAACTCATCGCTTCTAGCTGGTAACTAGTCTGTATTAATGAGTGACAACTGCCTTCAGTGGGAATCCAGCTTATTGCTTCTCTGGTATAACATCCACACATTCCTGCCAATATGTTACAGGGATATCCCCTCCCACCCCACAACTCCCCTTCTTTCTGCAAAGGCACTGAGATACCTGTAGCACAGAGATCTGCTCTGACACCAGGCAGGGCTTACCAATCATGGGGGACTCAATGAAACTCCAGGAGTTGGTCTGGGGGACGTAGGACTGCAGGACGCCCGCGGCCCGGCCGGCCTCGTTGACGCCCCCGAAGACGTAGACCTTGCCCCCGCAGACGGTGGCGGCGGCCGAGTGCACGGCCTTGGGCAGGGGCGCGATGGTCTCCCACTGGTTGGTGATGGTGTCGTACCTGGGGACAGCAGGGGGCACAGTGAGCTGAGGTCAGCAGCACTGGGCAGCACACACAGAATGGCACAGAAAGGCAGCTTGGCAAGCAGAAGAAAAGCAGAGGAGGAAATGTGGGGGTTTTTTTTAACGTCTTGCAAATTCAGCCACTCGGTAAATGGTGTAATGAATGTTTTTCTCTAAGGTTTTAAAACATTGATAGAGGCCCAGAGAAAGCTGGTTCTGTTTTCTGTATAAGCCTTTCAAATCTCATTATAGTCCAAGGTGCAGAAACTCAGGACATCTTTGTTGAGATGTCTTCCACTGATTAATTTCTTTTAATGAGTATACAATGAGATTATTCTTGCTACTCAGTGCGGAGATATCCAATAGTGACTGTGGGCAGGCAACTGTTAATATACTTCAGTTGTTCAGCTTGTGGAACACATCTCACCTGCAACATAATGCAACATGATGGCTCCTTTTACTCTAGTTAACTGACCAGCAACTCCCATTTTGTGCCAGAATAAGTTGCTTCCATTTAATTTTCATTGTGCAAACCAAGCTACTGTGCTTCACTTCAGGATGCTGCAACTGTTAATGCTGGAGTAAGACTTCACCATTGCATTTGTATGTGACATGAATCAAACCGAAAAGAGTATGCATGAAAGTGCTAAATTAATTTTAAGGTCATCAGTATCTGATTTAATTAAGTCATTGACCATAAGGGATGTACAGTTAACAATCCATGGATGAAGATTCATTTGAGACAACATCACAAGTACAGGCATCCCTTTTTTTTTTAAGATAATGTGGCATGGATCCAAATAGCTGCTCTAAAATGAATCTTGGAGACAGTGGAGAATAGTGTGATTTTCAGGTTTCTATATTTCCATGTAATGACAGATGCAGTCAAACAGGAGTTTCCTGCATAGTGATTTTTCAGAGTTGTTGACTGCCAGAACAGAAGCCCTCATCACCCATTCAGGGCTTTTGCATTTAATGGCAGTGATATGCAATATGCAAACCATGAAATGAATTGATGAACATGAACCCATCTGCAAAATATGATGTGGCAACAAGGGAATTCTCCCTCTGTAACATGTCCCTCAGATTTTCACTGCTCAAACTTGGGGGAAATAAAAGGGAGGAAATGATAAAAATGGCATAAACAGCAGAAAATAATGTGCTTAATAAAAATGCACTAATGAGTTTCCAAGTAATATAACTGAAAGTAATTAACACACTCATAAAACTGAAGCAAAAGCAAGAGGGAGGCAAACTTTACCTAAAAAAAAAATTTAGGAAGGTCTCTTATAATGAGCATGGAGAACTGCCTTGTATGATGCTCTAAATTAGTTACAGAGAAATTAAATTCATCTACAACAAGTGATCAAAGGGAAGAAATATAACAAGATTAAACAACATGGTGCTGGGAGCATTCATGGTGACAGATCTTTACTGGGTTGATTGTTGTACCAAACCTGAGCCTGCAGATGCATTTTGACTGCACAAGTAGCTCCTCCAGGTAAGTCCCCACATGCTGCATCTCCTGCATTCACCCACAACACTTAGAGAGGGCACCACTCACATCCACCCGAGCAGATATGCAAAAAATCTCACATAATATAGAGTTTCACACATTGCTTTTGGGACATACTTTGCTAACTCAGCTATTGCAGTAATTGGTAATTTAATTCTTGATGTCTTGTTAAAAAAATGGCTATAATTGGTTATAGAATGGGAAAAACAACAGAGCTGAGAACAGACCTAGTGTTCCTTCTCTTGTTCCTCCTTTAAGACCAATCCCACCTGTCAACTGATACATTTTGTCTCACACCATCTACTCTGATTTAGCACCAGGAACATTTGTGGGCAGTCAAAGTGGTCTGAGATGGGGGTGGTGAGCAGCCAACTCCTCTCCCTGTTGCTGGCAGAAGTTCCTGGCACACTTCAGCTCCCAAGACAAGGACATTCTTGGCAAAGACTTTCTGATTGTCCCAATACGTTTTTGGGAAGAAGGGGTTTTATCCTTCACCTGTGCTGGGGGCTGGGTGTGGCTGGGGACTGCATCATAGGAATACTGGAGAAAAGTTCAAATAACAAAAACAGCCATCCTTTTTCTGGATGAATTTCCTTACTGAGGCCCCAGGTCCCACAGACACCATTTTTAACCCACTTTCACTGCTCTCTGTTTATGCTCTGCGATGTTAGATTTGATCTTTCTTTCTCCTACTGTCCTTCATCTGCCACTGAGAAACCAAAAATGTCGAGATTCACTTCATCTGCTAAAAGCCAAGGGCTGAAAATCTACTGGATACAGGTGCATGTGGTGAAGCTTAAACCCCTACTCTGTTTTTTCCTGAAGGTCATTTGGTCTAAAAAATTAGTGATCTATAAAGCAGGTGGAAGCAAGTCCTTGTCTACCTAACATAGGCATCTAATGTGGATTTTACATGGGCTGCTCAGGGAAGCAATTCTCTTAAGTGAATGTCTACCCTAGCCCTGAGGCTGAAGAGGAGAAACTGATGCCTTCAAGGCTTCCTGACAGCTGTCCACCAAGTCCCTCCATCCCCCCGAAATTTATTCCTTCTGTTCACTCCCTCCTTTCAAAATGGGTAGACTTGATTTCTAGTCTGTTTTGCTTCAGTTCCCACCCACCAGAAAGTTTGTTTCTTTTTCCCTGTTGGATTATAAAGCTGTCTGCTATCAAATCTCTCTCTTTCACATATGGACGTGCAGAGAATAATCAAGTCAACTCTTCACCTTCTATGGGATAAACTAAGTATTCTAAGCTCTTTAAGTCTCTGCAAGGCAGGTTTCCATCATTTTGGTCTATCTCAAGTCAGCTCTTAAATGTGTTCACACAAGGATTTGCACCAGATTAACTAAATTGGTTTAAAAATGAATGAAGGTGAACCTTTGTAACCTTCCAGGACAGAATATACTGACACCTGCTTTACCCCCCTGCCCTAGGGCTTTTCCATCTGTTGTGTCATCTCTGGCACTGATATCACACCACGGCCACTGGTGCTCGTGGGGCTCCTGGCTGCCTGTCACACCAGCCCTGCTCAAGGGCCAGCAGGGAGGAAACTGATTTAAAGAATAATCACTTTGATCTCTTTCCATTAGTCAAGCTTTGCATTTGAATCCCCTGTTTGAAGCCGTAGATGGAGACATAATGTGAGCTGGCTTCAAGCCAAGCAAAGGTTTTTCTTCCCTCTCCTCCACTGCTCCCTCCTGGTGTGCCCATGCTTGTCCTTGGCCGTGGGCCTACTGAGCCCATCCAATTTGCTGAACTTGAATCCTCAAGGACATCTCCTTTCACATGGCTGACTCCTGCTCTGCAGTCCTTGCACGCTATGGACTCATGTGAGGTTTTGCACACCTGCCCTCAGGCTCCTTCCTCTGCCCAGCAACCTGTGGGTCCCCAGCCCTGCGGGACACGTGTCCCCACCTGTCATTCACCTGTCACTTGCACTGAGCACAGGGATCTCATCTGACCCTTGTGCACTCACTACCTGCTGATTTATGTATTATTTACACATACCTTATCTGTTTTTAGATCTCTTATATGTGTGTATATGTACGTTATCTGTATATATAATGTATATATCTACGTATATGTGTAATTTATATACCCATGATACAGCAAATGGTCTGAACCCAGCAGAAAATACAGCTCAGGCTTGAAGAGAGAACATGCAGAAATAAAACCTTGCTGGTTTCCACAACTCTCCACTCTTAGGATTTCATCTGTGGGACTGACCCTTCCTTCACTCATTTCATTCAACTCCTCCTTCCTTGCTCTTTCCCTATCACCTCAGTATTAACAGCAGAAAACCCTTCATTTCAAGCTGTGCCACTCGCTTCACTGCCTTCTTGACTTTTGATCTCTTCAGTACCTGAAAACAGTATTTTTTTTTTCTCCTTGGTCTCTTAATTTCTCTCCTCCTAGGTTAAACAGCCATATGTGTATCTTCATTTATTCACATTATAAGAACCTTACATCATGGTCAGCCACTTACACATTGACCATTTCTGTCAGTCTGCAAGAAATCCTTCAGTTATTTAAGCATTATTTAATTCTATTTGCAGGAAAGCTTCTATTTAAACTAAAGCTGAACAATGTCATATTGAACTGCTCTTCAGATGATTTACATGTTTAAAAACACAGTAATGGATTACTATTTTTTGCCTTTTTTCTTTTCTTCTGACAGGCTTAAGAAACTATCCTAAGACAAGGCAATGTATTTAATTTTCTTTCATCTAGTTAAGATAAGATCTTTTAAAATCATTGAGTCCAACCATTAACCCAGCACTGCCAAGCCATCTCTACATGACTTTTGAATACCTCCAGGGATGGTGACTCCAACATTCCCCTGTGCAGCCTGTTCCAGTGCATGGCAATCCTTTTGAAGGTAGAAGAAATGTCTACCTTCTTTGGGGGAGAACCCCTAATTCCTGCATGATCATATCTCAGTAAAACAGTAGGTCCTGAAACAGTTTCTAAAATGCATAAAGCTTATTCCTTACACTGACTTTTTTGGACGTCTTCCAAGTATGCACTGCCAACAAAAGTAATCTCCCAATTTTAGACAACCTTATTGCAAAAGTGCTGTCAGGTCAAGGGGATTCATCTTCTTCTGTCCTTCAAACATATAATAACCACAAAGCACCCACATTTCCACACTTCCAGTCACATACATTGTCTTGTCAGCATAGGCAGCCCTCTCGGCTCTCAAATTGCATATATTACAGGGCCCATCCATTATCTAAAGACCTAGTTCGTGGATCCACTTCATTTCACCAGCTCCCAACTCAACTCATCTCTCAGAAGAAGACAGAAAGTGTAATACCTTCTCGCCTAACACCTAATGACTTGCTTCCTGTCACACAGAACCTTGCCAGAGGGGCTTGATGGAGAACTGCAGCCATGCTATTATTTCCCTAAACACTCATTGCAAAAACATAACTTTTCCTGAACATAGACCCATGCACAGCCACAAAAATGGACTTATAACTCAGCCCCTCTGGCACATGCATATTGTTTTAAGATGAGTAACAAATGACTCCTATTCATCTGTTTGTGATTGATAGTCCCATATTATCCATCCAGACAGAATTTTTACTGCCTCCTCACAGACAAATGGCAGACAAAGGGCAAAGAATCCCAGCCCTGTTGAATTTGATGGGAAAACACCCACTGTTTTAAGTGGCACCAGAATTTCTGGGTAAGACCCTTCAGCATCAATGACACAACCGAAAGCAGGGAGAGAGAGACACAGGAGCTGATTTCATAAACCATTTCAAGCCCAGTGGTCCCTACTTGCTTTAATGCTTTGTAATGTATTACGTGCAGGCAGTTGGCATCACGTATAGCTAAGGTGGTCTGACATTTGCTTTTAAAAAGCAAGATGCTGTAAATACATCTTTGTAAGACTTTAACCATTTAGGATCAAATATTACAAGAATTCCATGAAAAACAGGTGGAGAACAAGAAAGAAACTGGGAGAAAATGCTGTGTTCTCTTTCTTCAAAGACTCACTGCAGTGAGACACCCTGTAGACATCATCCTCTGGGTGTGCTCACTGGTGAGGTCAGGGTAAGTCACCTTGGAGTGGAGACATGCCCTTCACCATGCCAGCAGACACGTCAGAACCTGGCCAAAGCTGGGCATGGTCACGCTTGGGCTGACTGAGCGAGCAGAAAGCAAAATGTGGTTGGGAAAGATAAGCTGCCTGTGCACCAGGGGAGGTGGTAGGTGGTCCAGAGAGGGAGGATGGTCATGCCTTGCCCTTCACACTGGTGGCACAGCCCAGGACTGCACTCTGTGTCAGGCCTGGATAAGTCCCTGCACCTCCATGTGGGGGGATAACAGGGCTGTAATCTCAGAGACCTCCTAGGAGGTGAAAAACTACTCCAAACCCAGGAGGGTTTGTGTGTCTGCAATTCCACGCTGAGGGGAGGAGTGATATATTTGGAGGTAAATGTAATTTTTGGCATCACTTGACATGGAGCATATGACCATGCCACATTATTTTAATTTAGTGCTTTTCTACAACCTGCTGGAATGACAGAGAGGTTTAGCCCTTACTGAGAGATTGTATCACACTATTCCATCCAAACCAACACAGTATTTGAAAGAGGAATGTGCAACCCACACAGAAATACGGTGGGAGAAAGTTGGTTTCTTGTAGCTCTAAAGGAGGGGAGGGAAGAAAAGCAGAGTCAAGAAGTGGGCATTCACTGCTTGTAACACAGCAGCCAACTCAGCAATTAAAGTAATTTTTGTTTGTATTTTAGTGGGTTTTTTTCCAAAGCTTCAATCCAAATTCAGAAATCCTCACTGCTTGCAATTTAAATTCCTGAACCCTGCCTCATCCACATGGGAAGTGCTTTTGTGTGAAAAGGCCTGACTTTGCTCAGCACTGGCAGGAGAGTCAGCCTTCCCTCACCTGTATTTCTGACAGCAGACCCTGAAACATCCTTTCCAAAACACAGCTTCAGCCATGCTGTGCTTCACTTCTGTCACTCCCTACTGTCATTTTAACATGAAGAATAAAAAAGAAAACATCCCCAAACTTCTCTTATTTCCTGGCATAGCCCAAAGGAGGCCATGTTGCACTTTTTCCACGGCTCTGTCCCACAAGCCACTCTACAGACAACAGCAGATTAATTATAATCATGGGTTTAGCAAATCCCCATGACAAGACATCCTTATTGTGGCTGAGACAGCGTGTGCTGAAATGATAGGGAGGAAATCTGCTCCTTTCCCACATCCAGGTCTCTTGGTGGGCTCTGTACAATGGCAAACCAGCAGTGCTGCTCTCACTGAGCCAAGCAGGGGCCGCTGAGGGCCCGAGTGTGACTTTGCAGGCTGCAATGTCATCCGTGCTGAGGGCTGGGGTGACTGAGATGACAGGGAATGAGGGAGGGGACTCTGCTTGATTTCAGGTTCATTCAACTGACCAACATTTTGGATGCTTTGATATAGAGAGACCGTGAGAATCAGAGCAGAGACAGGAACCAGGTCTAAGGAAAACTGCAAAGAGATAATCAATGACAACTACCAAGACTCCTCAACAGCATTCTTTTGCTATTCATCTTTATCAAGAGGTGGAATGAAACAGCATCTCTTTCCTGGGTTCTCTCCTTCCTGTGTTCACAAAAATAGTTCTGCTAGTTAAAATTTTACTGACTTAAATTATGGGATGAATACCTTCAGATACCAGAAACAAATCTGTTGGAAAGGGTAAGATTTGCTTCAAAGCAAGTCCTGTGGGCAGTGCCCACCTTAAGTTCTAGTGAAGGAGGGGAGCAGTGTTCACATGTTGCATTCACTGCTATGATTTATCATTCACTCTTTGCTGTCTGCATTTCCCTGATTTGCTGAGAGCATCATCACCAACCTTTTGAAAAATGTGTTGTTTTTTTTCTTCCCCCAAAATCCTTCCTAATGACCTATATCCCTATTTGTCTTGCCTGTTAAGGCAACTTTTACAGGAAAATGCCTGCTTCAAAATGTTACTGAAGAAGTATTCAAATTCAGCATTTAAAACTGACAAAAATATTTTTCGTTGCCACATTCACTTAGGAGAAAACATTTCCCAAATATGTTTCCCAATTAAGTGTTTGGGGAAGGCTAAGACTGTAATGATATTTTTGGAATAGAATATTCTCATAAACTGCATTTCAAAGTGAATTCTATTTTTTAATGAACACATTGATATAGATATAAAATCTATGGCTTTATTGAACGCCATGGGTGACAAGAAATTATTTGGTTTTGGAATTTTACTTGGTGAAGTATCTTTGTTGCACTTTTGTTCCTTCCTGTTTTTTTAAGTTCCATGTGAAAGAAATTACATCTGGAGTCTACTTGAAAAGAGAATTTTCCATCCTCTCCCATCTTTGTTCAGCCAGGAATTCAAAACTGTTTCCATTTATTGGTTGTTTTACTCTGAACTTGGCAGGTCCCAGCCCCAGGCCAAGACCACCATGGGGAGGATCTTCCAGGCAGGTCAAGGCTGAGGTGCTACACCAGGAAAACACATACAAGAAACTTACTTTGCTGTAGCTTTTTCTGGATTTAAATTTTAAAAAAGTACTATTGTGGTCTGTAAAGACTTTCATCAATACTAAATTGAAATGGAGTTTATTAGTTCATTGTATAACCTGGAAAAATGTCCAAAGAAGCTTAATTCCTCTCTCCACTCTCCTGAGCAAAGCGAGAAGCTGGCAACTTTCCTCTTTGGTTTTGAAACAGTGCCTTCCACTGAAGCTTTTAAATGAAACCTAATCCTGCCCACTCTCCTACCTTCTTAGCTGTTATAAAAGCTTATTTCAACACATACAGTTCATTTGATGTGTCCTTTAAAAGGCAAACAGTCCTTTAGCATAGCATGAAGGAAAAGCTCCAGCAAACAGCACATGTTTGGGTTTTTTTTTTAGTTTTGGGGGTTTTTTTACCTTTCCACATGGTCAACGTTGCCTGCCACACCGACCCCTCCAATGGTATAGATTTTGCCATCATACACCAGGCTGTTATGCCGACACCTGGGGACTGTCATGCGGGACACGAGGTTCCAGTTATCCAGCAGGGACATGTAACACCAGACATCGGCCAGCGTCACACCCGACTCCATCCCGCCTGGGGAAAAGGGGAGAGAAAGGGGACAGAAAAGGGGAGAGTTACATGAGATCCCCAACGGCAGCAGCTCCACATACAGCAATCAAAGCCAGTCATAAAGAAAAAAAAAACCAAAACTCTTCAAATGACATTTGACTAATTAAAATAAATCACCCTCAATGCTGAGCATCTGTTCCGATGATGCATATCTGTGTCATTTATTCATGCGCCCCAAAGGCTGGGGGCTTTTTTAATAAGATGACATGAAGAAATCAAGATGTCAGACTACGAGGGACACATACATAAGGGGATAGACCCTTCTCAGTGTTCATAAATAACTTCCAGTCTATTAAATTACTGCGACACTTGCAAGAAGGTGTCAGGAGGCTGAGTCTATCTTGGCTCATGAGACAGAGGCCAGCCTGAAACCTAAAATGCTTAATACAGTGATGGATTGAAGCAGCACATATATGGGCACAATAAAGTCAGTGCTTGCACTGTAGGCTTAATTTCTAATTTTCAGGGACAAAATTCTTATTTATTTTCATTTGCAGATGAAAGACAGAACCAGCTGTACCAGCCCTGTAAAACAGTTCAAGATTATTTTGTGAAATATTTTTACTGGTCACTTTTTAACTTCTGCTTGAAGCTTCCAAGGTAGCCACTTAGTGGGTGTCTTACTATGTTGTTTTGAAGCACAAAGAAGTGAAATGATTTATCTGGGACCACACTAGGCATCAGTGGTCAAGCCAGGAAAATGAACTGGACACAGTTCCATGGTTTAATGAGAAAAGCAGACTTCCTCCTTGGTATTTTGCTCTCCAAACCTATGCTATGCAGTGCAAGGTCCAGTACTTGGAGCTTGCAGGAGGCCATTCTCACCTCTGCTCGTTCCCCTTCTCTTTTTTCCTGCGTCTTCTACATTTGAGCAAAGCAAAATATCAACTGACTCTCAGCTACATTTCCAGCTCTCCTTACTGCAGCCACCAGATACTATCTGGTCACTCCTCCAGATTCAAGGGAAAGAGCTGAAATGAGCTTTGAAATTAGGATTCTAAGCTTTTGTTACCAGGTATGGCACAGCCTAAAATGGCCGTACATATTGGAAAGCACCTCAGCTAAGAATAACTAAAAGCCAACATATGACAAAAGCCTCCCCAGAAGACTTTTGCTCCAGCTGCTCTCAAGCATGGGCAAACAAGCATGGGGAGAAAAACATCAAGAAATAATTTCCAATCAATTCTTAGGGTCTCTATGCAGTATTAATGGAATTTAACACCACAGGCAGCAATTTACTGCAGAAAATGCACTGGGAGAGCTCGGCAAGGGAAAGGCAACAGCTGTAACCCCTTACTGGTACAGATGCCAGGTGCATCTGTGCTCCCAACGACATCCTCGGATCACACACATCCGCACCTCCCTGCCCAGCCTCCTCTTTTCATCATCCACCCCCACTCAGCTGCCATCAGAGCATCCTTGCATTGTCTGGTGGGAACTGCTTTTCCCTCTCTAGCCGAGCAGAGGTACCAACAGGCTGCAAAAATCCAGATACTGTGATGCTCAGGGCATGGTGTCGTCAGATCCTTTGGGAGTTAAAGCCTTTTAAAGGAGCGTGGTCTCAGTTTCACCAAAACTAAGAAGATTACAGGGGTAGTGACTACTGTCAGAAGGAAGGTTTCAACAAGTGCAAAACATGAATGCTCCTGTAAGCAAATACTTTAAGTGTAGGTCACATATTCAGCAGTTCAGTCTGTCTGTCTCAAATTCCATAACCTACCATTTAGATTCAACAACAGAGAGTATTTTAAATTGTGTTTCTATGGCAGTGAAACCTCTTTGCATGCCTGATGGTTGTCAGACCTGTTTTCTTCACGTTGCAACTGCAAAATTTTGTTGTTGACTGCTCTGAGACTACGTTAACACTGCAGAGAATGGAGAATGATAAAAGCAGGGAAATCCCTCTCTCCCAACATCCTTTCCACTTCTCTTTTTTTTTCTTCTTTTTTTTTTTTCTCTCTCTTTTTTTTTTTCTTTTCTCCCCAGGAGCAGCTGGGTAAAATTCCAGCAGGTCCCACTTTGTCTGGGCTGCCTGTATTGAACTTTTCTCCCAGCTCAGTAAATCTGGGGTTGAATGGATTGAGAACAGTTCTCTAGAGGAGGACTGGGAGATATTGATGGACAAAAAAATAGGAAATGACCCAGGAGTGTGCACTTACAGCCCAGAAGGTCAGCTGTATCCTGTGCTGCATCAAAACCACCATGACCAGCTGGTTGAGGAGGTGATTCTCCCCACCTACTCTGCTCTTGTGAGACCCCACCTTGAGTACAGTGTTCAGCTCTGGGGTCCCCAGCACAAGAACGACGTGGACCTGTTAAACTGAGTCCAGACATGGGGTGTGAAAATGGTCACAGGGCTGGAGCACCTCTCCTGTGCAGACAGGCTGAGAGATTTGGGGTTGTTCATCTTGGAGAACAGAAATGTCTGGGGAGATCTTACTGTGACCTTTTAATACTTGAAGGGGGGTTATAAGAAAGATGGAAAGAGGCTTTTTATCAAGGCCTGTAGTGACAGGATCAGACATAAGAGTTTTAAACTGAAAGAAGGTAGATTTAGATTGGACATAAGAAAGAAATTTCTTACATGGTGAGTCCCTGGCACAGGTTTCCCAGAGAAAATGCGGCTGCCCCTGGATCCCTGGAAGTGTTCACGGCCAGGCTGAATGGGGCTTGGAGCAACCTGGTCTAGTGGGAGGTGCCCCTGCTCATGGCAGGAGGGCTGCATTAGGTGACCTTTAAAGGTCCTTTCGAATCCAATCCCATCTGTGGTTCTGTTTCTGTGGAATCTGCTGCTTACCTGAGAGATAGATGTTGTCTCCAGCGCTGACCACGCTGAAGAACTCTCGGTCATAGAAGGGCAGGCTGGCCAATGGGTACCACTTGTTGTTTTGAGGATTTAGGCAAGTGACTGCTGTTAAAGCACGTTGGTTCATGCCAATCATCTGGCGACCACCAACTAAGACTATGACCTCAGCTACTCCTAGGATTCAAGTAAGAAAAATAGTATTATAAAAAAATGGCATCTCTCAACCAGGAAGGAACCCATCCAAAAATACTCATCAGTCAGGGAAATTTCAGTGTATCATATATAAATCTGTTTTAGAGTCTGCAATCAAACCACGAGGGGTGAGAAAAAACAGAAATGTGTGTGTAGGGGGAGCAGTGGGTGAGAAATGACACTATGAACACTCTTGGGAGAACTAGGGAGGGAGAATACCATCTGGGCAAAACTTGCAGGAAAGAAATAAAAAGGCAGTTCCATGTAAAGAGGCCCATTCATTTCAACAGTCTTTGAGTGAGACTTGCAGGTAGCAATTTCTCTTCCATTGAAGAAAATGGCCATTTTGTCTAGGATTGTGATAGCTTTGGAGCATGGTCATTATCCAGGAAAAGCATGTTTGGACTTTAACCTAAAGAAAGTCTTCTCACATTAAAAGCTAATGTCTGGAGAAAGTGAAGCTATGGTTATGGATCTTCATCCTGATATTCTTTCTGCATGCACTATATTAATATATAATATAATATAGATCATGGTCTTGGTCTACCAGGTGCTAGGAAAAATGGTGGAGATGGCTCCTGCCTTAGTATAGTTATTAACAGAGCTTTATCTGTGCTTGAACAGTTCCCCCAAGCCTGTAACATGCAAGGTATCCAGCAACCCAAACTCTCTGCTCATGCAAAACTTTCAAGTCCATATCTCTGAGGTTTTATTCCCACTTCACAGCCACAGCTGAGTCATATTTGATCTCTGTATTACTCCAAACTCCTCTCCAGACTCATTCCCACAGAGATGGGTCACAGTGTAACCCTGGACATTTCCTGACTCCATCCAAGAGTCAGATTCTGGGGATGGTTTGGACTTGGCATTTAGCTGAAGTGTTGAAAACCCTTTTGCAGCACTTGGAAGCCCCTGTGCAATGTGGTGCCAGGAGAGGTAGGCTCAGAAGAAGGACCAGGAGGCCACAAGCTGGCAGGAATTGCCATTTCACAAGCTGCCTCCTGACTGGAGCCACTGCTGTGATGTGTTACTGTTCCCAGCCCACGGACAAGTGTGCACAGGTGCAGGGCAGAAGCGAGACTGCCAGCAAGAGGGATTAGGAGCAGCAGCAGAGAGAAATGCGTCTGCAGAGTAATGGATTATCGTCATTCTTCATTAGCATTTTCAAAAAATATATTTGTGTCATTCAAGCAAGGTTACTCTCTTAAAAGTTATTAAGATAAAGTGCTGTACGGTTTTAAATAAATATTTCTCAGTAACAAGAGATCATTATTTTTGAGCCATACCAGAAAATTTAATCACCTGTGCAAGACATAACTTGATTATAATCAATGACCTCGAGAGGGCATGTGACATGCAGCAGCGAGTCCACAAAGGGTGTTTAGAGATCCTTTGTGCCTCCATGAATGCTGTTGATATGCAAAATAACATGATTCTATATAATTAGACTCTGACCTAAAAAACTATAATCACCCTCCTTTACCCTGAGAGAATCACTTTTCCCTCATCAACAAGCTTCTGGAAATGGATCACATTACACCTACAATTTTATATACATAAAATAAGCACTTTTCAAAAATCCCTTCAAACATCACACCATTAGTCGTCTTCAATGAAAGACTTTTTAGGGTAGATTGTTATTGAAAGTCCTCTACACTTCATCCCTCTGAAAGGTGCCTTGATGAGGCAGTCTCCCGGAGCTGCAAATGCCGTGGTTTGATATGCCATCTCCGTGCCACATTAGCATCAGTGGCAGTGACAGAAAGTTTTGTCTGGCTTTCTGTTGTACTTATGGGAGGCAGAAGTACAGGCAGCATGTTAAAACAATTCACCTGCTTCATCAGACACCTTCTTGGATGCAGTTTTCCTACCTGCTATCTGCACTTTCTGTTCAGTGAATATTTAGGATATTTCTCACATCACCATGATATAGGCTCAGCTGGCAAGGTGGGCAGTTAGGGTTTTTCCATGCATTTTTCCAAAAAGGAAAAATAGGTGTGAAACTCTTTAAGAAGACTCAGTTCTTCACAGCTGCTGGGTTTTTAATAGGGAATATGTTATGTGTGATCCATTTGTTCCGGAGGCATTAAACAGCCTGATCTGGTACTCATCAGTATAAAAATACTGTATTTACACCAGCCTCATCATATAAAACTATACTTAAAAATGGCTGTGAAAGTGAAGGTGTTTGATGAATATTAGACACAAGAGGCTCCACGACAAAAAATTATAATAAAAAAATTATTCACCTATTTCTCCAACTAGAGAAACTGAGGCAAAGAGGGCAAGGGGCTCTCTGTCAGGACAACAAAGGAACATTACAGTCTCTGATGAAGATAATAATTCCTCAAATTTAGGCTCCTTTTAAATCCCAGTTCAGGAGCATGTATCTGAACACCCATGCCCACCCAACTGGGAGAGGCTCCTAAATTCTGAAGGAAACTAACAATGGAAAATTGAGATCGAAATATCACCAGGTTCTGGGAAGGAGCCAAGAGAAGGAGCCAAGGTCTGTGCCCTGTCCCAGGCCATGTCCAGGCAATGTGGAACCAGGGGGCTGGTGTTGTTGAAGGATGTTTTGCTTTACCTGCAGAGAGCCTGGGCCGTGTCCTGGGTGTCTGCATCTCCTGGCGGGCGTGGGGCAGCATGTGGTAACGTTTGGCCTCGTTCACCAGGTCCCGGCAGGCCTCCGAAGACTTTATCAACTCCTCATTGTCCACAACATTCAGCAGATAGCTGGGATGGATGAAGGGGAGCCTCACCACTGCCAGCAGCTCTGCAGCATACTGTGAGGGGGAGAAATAACCACACATGCAGCTCTCATGTCAGAATTCAGCCACTGGTATCTGTCTCCTTGCCTGTAAACCATCCCCTGACATCCAGCCTGGAAAGACACCTGTCATGGATGCTGCATACAAGCCCTGCTTAGTCAATGGGTGGAACAGAGACAATGCAGGCCTCAGAGCTCCCTGGCCTAGGCTGGGTTTGGTCCCAGAGACTAAAAATAATCTTCAAAGGATGGCAACTCCTGTTATACAGCACTGTATGGAGGAATTTTTGGAAATAAAAGCTCATTCTTAACTCAGGCTGAATGGAACACCTTGTGCAGTGGAGACATGGAGTGAGCGTTTGAGTTATCTGAATTAACCTTGAATTCTGAGTGTGGTTGTTGCATTGTAATAAAACCCCCAAACAAGGCTTTTCTGGCACCATAAATGTGAAACAGAATTCAGTAAATAGGGTAGATTTCAACAATTGTGGTAGAGCCTGAATGATGTCAACCAATTACTAAAAACCTTTCAATTAGTAGAGTTTATTTGTTGGTGAAACAAATTATGTAGCTCTAGCTTTTAGGGAAGTCTGACTCCAGAGGGTGCTATAGAAATACTGACAGTAAGTTTCACCTTCTAAACAAATACATTAAACCTCAGAGGGTAAAGGACACCTGAGCAAATGAAGTTGTCTGTCACCAAACACAGCTTAAAGGACAACAAAACCCCAAGAGAGAAAACTGCAATTGAAAAAGCAGGAGTCCATCCCCAGATTATTCTTTTTATATATAGTGGAATATATCACAACACTGCATGAGAATACAGTGAAAAGCAGAGTAATGGGAAAACACAGAACTCCAGAACCAAGGCACACAAACAGGATGCAAACGAAGGGTGAGCAGCAAGGAAAGATAATCATCTGTTGCAATAAATATTCATACAGCAGCAGTATCCAAAGATCCCAACTGGGATTGAGGCCAGGATGCAAATAAATATTCCTGAGGTCCGTGCTGGTCCCAAGAAACTCTGGACGCCAGCAGCATCTGCTGGCCTGCAGATGCCTCTGGTCTTCCAGAAGCCACTTGGCTCTTTACTTTCTTTTTCAGCAGCATGCCTGTCCCTCCAGTGTGTGAGAGCCAAGTCACAGCAGGAACAGGAGCAGCAGCAGGGGCAGGAGCAGGAATGGGAATGGAGCAGGGGCATAGTGAGAAGGAAGGGCAGGGTTGGCCTGAACTGGGTAATGGACTGGCTAAGCAGGTGGAGGATGCAGTGACACCTGCAAGTGCTTCCAGGGCTTCCCCTTTCCCCACCCAAACTGATGAAGCAGGCTTAATTTAGAAGGAAAGCAAAGGATGTCTCCTCCAAATTCACACTGCTCTCCTACTGGAGAGCCACATCAGCATGGTGCAAGCTCTGCCAAAGCACAAATGCAACAACCTGTGGGGAGCCGAGCCCCACATGTGCCTGCAGATCTGTGGCCCAAGGAGATCAAGGGTCTCACGCTGACTCCCAGTCCCCAGCCTATCAGCTCTCCTCAACTCTAGAGCTGACAAGTTTAGGTACAGCCTAAAGACTTGAAGCCTGACCACTCTGCAATTGTTTGGGGATAAAAAAGTTGTTTGGTGATGCAAAAGGGATGGAAAAGTGACAGTGCTTCTTTACCGGGAAAAAAACTCCCTCATGAGCACTACGTTCCTGACTCCTCACTACTACCTCTAGTGTGGCACAGAGCCAAGTGGGGCTTGAGATCACCTCATCAACCTCAAAACATACAAGAAGACACTCCTCTCCTGCTGAAATCCATTTCTGAGGGTGCTTTCTAGGAGGTACAACGGCTGCTCCTTCCCCAGAGCCACAAATGTCAGGCACTTGGCTGCAGATATCTTAATGTCATTACCTTGTAAGAGAGGAAGCAGTGGACATATGGCAGTGGGTGGCAAAGCTCTGACTTCAGGAAGTGCTTTTTTTAAGAAGGTTGGAGGCGTTTAACCTTACAAGGGAGCCAAGATGAAACGTGGCATTGGGACAGGGGAATAATGCGGAGAGAGGGAACACTGCGGATGAGCGAGACAATCCCACGGGGGAGGTTAATTCCCACTACAGCCTGCTCAGGAAGCAGTACAAGTTGCTAAAGGGCAGTTTCAATGAAGTTGTTAAACATATGGCGGGCACACAGGAGCCAGCACCTTCCCTTGGTGCGGTGGGACAAGCTGGAGCCACGTCTTACAGTCCTGGGGATGGTCTGCACTGGAAGCAGCCACAACACAGAGCGGTGCCAAACACCAGCACAGACAGGTGTGCCACTGCATGGGGGGACGTGGTGTTCCACTTACACCATGTCCAAAAGCTGACTGCCAACCAGCACTGTGAGAATAGCTCCTTTCTGCCAGGGATGAGACAATTCCCATGGGCCCAGTGGAGTTACTGCCTCCACTTCCCACTTTTCCCTGAATAAGTGGGGCAGCATTGCTCCCTGACCACAGCGAGCTCTCCCTCTCGCTTGCCCACCTCGCTTTAGATAAGCGAGAAAATGTGATTCTGTTTCTCCCCTGGATTCCCCCCTCCTTTTTCTCCTCTTTTGTCTGAGCTCGTGGCTTATTTTGAAGGGGAATAATAATTAGAACATGTTGCTCCCTTTCATCAGCTTGAAAGTTGATGTCACATATCAAAACCGATGTCACTTTTCACTCTTATTCTTCCCTTTGCTCGAACAGCTACAGAAAACTCTGTGTGTGTGTCTGTGTGTGCACGACCACACACAGCCACGACTCGGGCTTGGTGCTGAGAGCATCAAGGGTACATAGAATTGCAGTGTTTTTCACCGAGGGATTTACGGAGTATGAACCATGGCAGCATCTCCACAAGACAGGAGAAGCTTTTATAAAGCAACCTCTTTTCGCACCAGCTCTTTTAAGCACTATAGTCAAGGGTGAATTTCATTTAGCCTCACTGATTTAAGAATATTCAAGTGATTTAGGCAATCAGCAGCCTTTTTCTTTTGGATTCTCCCTTATGAAGACTTCCCAGCTCTGTTAGCTATGATTGTACTAAATATCCTGTTACTATTATCCTTTTCATTTAAGACTGGAATAAGCACCATAAAGCATTTCAACCTCCTAACCATCTGTTATTTGCTCTCCATTCTCTCCTGTCTTTCCGTTGTGCCTTACATAGCTATGAAACATCTACTGCACCTACTGATGTTACCAGTTATCACTAAAGCAGCAGAATACATGCACATTGCCAAATTCATCCACCTCGGGTCCATGGAGTTGTGGTTTGTGCCTGTAACCCTGGGGATGTTTTCTTCTCCCAGCTTGGCTGCAGGTGCTGGCTGGACAAGTAGAAATATTTCTCAGGTCTTTGTTGGGAATCACTTATGACTACTCTACAGCCTGCATCACATGCCAGGGTGAAGGAAAGAATATTAATACCCCTTCTGGGCCTAAAATTAGGAGCTACCAACTCATAAACATGTAGGACCACACCTCAGGCTCCTTGAGAATGAACACCATTATGCAAAATTCTAAGTACTTATTGTTTAAAATGCTAGGACAGTTTTTGAACACCATCAGGACTGATTTTTCTCAGGTGATGTAAACCCAGTGTAGCTCGTGTTGGGTGAAGGGAGCTGCTCAGGTTTTGTACCAGCAGAAGATCTCATCCATAAGGTCCTTGCTGACTGATGCTGCCAGATACCCTGTGAATGGCCAGGGTAATTCTGCAGGAGCTGCAGAGTTCACTGCTGCCACATGAACAAAGTCTTTGTGGACAGTCACTGGGGACACAGGAGAGCAGAGGCTTCTGAGATATGCTATCTGTCCTGCTTCAAGGTACATATTTCAGTATTTTTCACTGATTTCAGTGGCTGAACAGAAAGCAGGATCTTCCACCAGTTTGCCATCACAAGTGTGTTTCATATGAAACAGGGAGAGAAAAATCTTAAGAGATCTTTCCCTAGTTAACTAAACATTTCTGGGGAGAGATTCAGCTCTAGATTCAGACACCTAAACGGGTTCATACAAGCCAAGTATTTACTTGTCAGCCAGACAAACTCATGTTATAATTAAGAGAGATTTAGTCAACACACTTAAAAGTCTCCAGAGCAATGTGAGCTGAGAGGATTCACTGAGCACCAGGGGAAGCAGAGAATATCAATGTCCCCTTCTGGGCCAGAACTGGGAGCCACCAGCTCCTCAGAAACGGAGTGTGTTCCTCAGACCACGGCACACTAAGATGTCTACAACCATATATCAGTCCAAACTGGAGGGCAATTAATTCTACCCTCTGGCTGGAATTCTTGTGTCCATTTGTCCTGGGTGTGCTCAGAAGGTTGTGATCCTGCTATGAAGAAACCCAACTGGGTTTCCACTGGGTCAGTATTGACTCCAAGGAATATGTGATCAACATGACCAGCTATACCTTGAAGCTGACCCTTCCAAGCCTTTCCCTAATAATCTGTTCACACATGTTACACCCATCTCATTAGGCAGGCCAGAGCTTTAGCAAATGAGACTACGAAAACCTCTAATGCTTTTTTTTTTATTCCTGACTGGTAGTTTGAGTGAGAACATTTATTTTGCTAAACTTCTCATGACATTTCTTCTCCTACTGATTATATCAGTATTATGAATGCTTGCTTGCAAGTGAGCTTTGTTCTGGCATCTTCACAGTCTCAGTTACAAAACCCACTTCACTATCACATTAAAAGTAATCTTTTTATTCTCAAATCTCTAATCCAGTAAAATCCTCACAAGTATTCTCCAAAAGGACTCTCATTGTACAGGAGTACATTGCACAGACTTGGCCCACAACAGCATGCAGTTAGGTTTTAAAGGAAGTATGTCTACTGCTACAGAGCCATATTTCCTGCTCCTTAAATGCTCCAGTGGAAGGCTCTCAAGATTTTTAAAATTTTTGAAGTAATGCCCAAAGAGGTCAAAATAATGTTTCCCTTATGCCTTATAATTCATCTGTCTCTCTAGTTTACTGTTCTTCCTACAAAGGCCCCTTTGTAATTTCTGCCTAGAGAAACAGGCTTCAGCTAGAAACACAAATACAGAAGGTAGATTACCCACATTACTATAGGATTTTGCTCCAATAAACTGCTGTTTCAGCTCTTTGTGCATAATTGCAAGAGTTTTCAAAACAAAGAGTAGGAATATATTTGCTTCACATTGAATGAGATTTATGTTGTCTCACAGGAACCCTGGGTTTGGACTCGCCACACGTCATGCACTGTTCCCAGAGAGCAAGAACCTCCTTGGATGGAGGAAGCCATCAGGGGCAGATCTGAAGCAGAACCAAGTCCCCACTGCATTAGACTCCTTCAAATGAGAACAGGACACTCTAATTAAAAAAAAACACCTGGCTGTGGCCAGATGACAAACTGCCCAGTGGCTGGTGCTGATGGTGAGGCTGGGGATGTGGCATAATGGCCATGCCAGCTGGCATGCTGGAAAGGTGACATGAGTGGTCCCTCCCTACCACCACCTCCAGCCCAAACCAGGCTTACCCCACAACTTACCCAACCTGATATTCAAAATATTGCCATCTCTGAGTTTCCAAATGCCAACAGGCCTTTTCCAAAAGCCCAACAGGGAACTGGCTGCTTTGGGGAAGCCAAAGCTGTTGGTGCACTGCTTTGCCATTCTCAGAAATAAGCCTTTTTTGGCTAGATTTTCCCAATGCTGCCCTGCTACTTGGTAATGAGGGGACTTGCTTTGATATATCTAACCCCTGGATATTACAAAGACACACTGTTTTTCCAGTAAACTCCTGCACATTCCTATACCCAAGGTCATATCCAAGCCCACCTAAGCTTTCTGCTGCTCTTGGAGTACTTAACTAATCACCCACATTGACTTCTTGGAATTGCAATGCTGCCTTCAGATTAAACCCAAAGGCTTGGTAGCGTGTCAGCCAACAGCCTCCTAGTATCATGAGATAAACATGCGGCAGAAAATCTGGTTTGCAGACACCGGGTTCAGCTGGTGGCTCGGTGGCAGGATGCCACGTGCATAAATCTCATGCCCAGCAAGAAGGAAAGAGCAGCCCCTCTGTCTTCCTGCAATCAGGTTTCAACGTGACATCTTTATGGCAGCACAGCTGACTAAACACTGTAATGTCACCAGCGAGCGGCTGTCCTGTTCTCCGAGCTGTTTGCAAAGCAGCTCTCGGGTCGGTATTTCCAGCAGTAATATGATGAGAGCCTTTTAAATGCACAGGAAGATAAATCATTGATCCATCAGACTTGGAATCTGCCTGATACTAAGGATTAAAAAAAGCCTCGCTCTTACCATGCATTCTCTATCTTGCTGACTAAACTCTATGAAATAACCCCTTGAGAAGTTCCCCCAAAGGGTACCAGGGGTAAGTGGTGTTTCTTTTGCTTATGGGCAGTCATCCATTCAAACACAGCAAAAAATGCACCTCAAAAGCACACTGCCAACAGCAAAACAGCTGCAGCTTCTCAGGTGTTTCATAGAACCAAGTAAACTCCTGATACCTCCATCCCTACAAGACACTGGCAATGTGAATCCATGTGCCATAACTCTCTAAAATGCTTCATGACTATAATATAAAATGATTTTGTTTCAGGAGGTTGGTTCTGAATGCTGGGGCCACATGGAGCACAAGGCAAGGGAGCACTTATGAGAGCTGCTTGTGGATGTGGGTCTTTGTAAGGCCGTTGCTTCAGCAACAGCAGAGAAAGATTTTGTAAAAACCAGGAAAATGTGTCAGAAAAGCCACAAATGAAGAGACTGATCAGACTGAGAGACCAGGGAGCTCCTCAAACCAATTAAAACATCAGAGAAATAATTCTGTAGATTTTTTGTCAAGGGTATCCCTTGAAAAAAACTTAAAAGTTCAGTAGAGAGGGAATTTCAGGAACTGCTAATGTCACCTGCATCCTTTTTTTTATTTAATGCAGCTTCTTCCTCCAATATATAGCTAAGGGCATGTTCCTGCACTGATTCCATTCGTGCTGCTGCCTTTTCTTCTCCCTCTGAAAGCCAGTATGGGAGCTGAGTGTCTGCAAAAGCTTCATTCAAATTGGAGCTCTTTGAGCAGCCCATGCCCGGGAAATCACAGGGGTTACCGCTCATCCCTTGCGTTTTTCACTTTCAGAGAAATTGAAGCTTCTTGTACTTTCATTATTGCATCTTTCTGCATTTGTCTGCTCTTCCCACAAATGGATTTCAAAGCACCAGGGTAGTGTGGGCTTTTCAAAGAACCCTAATTGAACTGTTACAGAGTGTTAGTGCCTAATTCACTTAGGCTCCCTTGGAAGCATCCTTTTTCACATTTATTCCAACACTCTTTCCTGAAACTTTATGCCCTTGAGTACATTGATTGATCAATTAATTTCTTATTATGATGAACTAAGCAATTTGTACATGCTGGTATTGGATATCAGCTTCTATCATTATCTCCTCGTCATTGCAGAACAGAGTTGGAATTGTCACTGTTACCTGTCAGATTCTCCATTTTCTTGAAGCAAACTGCTCTTCTGCATGGAGGCTCTTTAAAATGTGCTTGAGAAATAAGAGATCTTCCATGTGCTCTCTCACAGTCACCAACCCTTCCTCCTCTGTAGTGTCTTGCCTTCAAGCTGCCACTCTCTGTCACTGCCAAAATATAGCTCACGGGCATTTGTAGCTTTTTTGACATAAATCCTCTTCTTCCTCTTCTCTCCATCACTTTTCCTTACCCTCACTGACAGATACAGGGCTTACAGGTGGGCTTTGTGTTTGCTTAGTGTTAGACTAATTTGCTTAGTGTTAGACTAATTTGCCAAGTCTCCAATTCATCCTAGTGGTCCTTACTGTTGTTATTTCCATGCATCCTTCCAGGCAACCCCCTCTTCAGGGCTTCAAACACTTGTAGACATTTATCCCCCTTTAGCTGTCATTAGGCCAAGTCATGCATATTCACATCTTTTAATCTTTTTTTTTCTCACATCAGTTCCTTCAGTCTTTTAATCATTTGTGTAGCTCTTCTCTAAATTACCTCAAATTTGTCTACGCATCTCTGGTTCTCAGACACCATGAAGATGATGTTTAGATAAATCTGCCTCTGAGGACTCAAGTTCATAAAAAGCTTGTTAATGCCTTTATGGTGGAGACATTTTGTATTGCTGCTGGACACCATGATTTTAAAGGTCTGGAAAAACAGCACATGATGATTTCCTTGCAGAATGAAATGAAAGGTGGCTGTCATTCAGCTGAGCCTCTTGTCCTTCATTCATCACTGCAGTATCTGCCTCTCTTCTAGCACTTCTCTGGGCAACTTGTTGAAATGTTTGCCCTCTCCTCATGTCTTGTCCCTCCTCAGTGAGTGGGAAGCTTTATGCAATGGGGACTCTTGTTTTCCCAGGCTGTCATTAATAAACATGGTTGTAAGTTTTTTTTATTTCAGAGAAAACATACAACTTTGGACTTGGAAGAGAAAGTGGGAATGTTTCCAGTGAATTTGGGTATGTCTATGGTCTAGACAGGCAGCAAATTGCTACACATCCAGCAACTTTCCATCTTTCCCATCCCATGTGGACGCTGGGCATGACTGCAGCCCAGAGCAGCTTTGGCAGTCATCAGTACCTGTGGACACTGTGGCTCATTATCCACTGAATCCTCCCAACAGCCCTCATGGGAGGCATCACCTCCCTCCAGCTTATAGGGTGAGAAATGAGGGCAAAAAGGTGAAACAACCTGTCCAAGGCCATGCAGAGAGCTGGAGGATGTGCTCAGGTGAAGACTCTGTGGGGCCTGGCAGAAATCTTTCCTTGTTTGGGTAGCTCAGACCATGCTGGTTTCAGACAGCAAAGCCTCCATTATACAATATATTTTTTGCATGAGTTCACTGGAGTTGCAATAACCTTATCAAGGGGATAACTGTTAGGATACACCCTACAATCTCATCCATCACTCAGGAAGAGAAATAAATAGGAAAAAAGAGTAGATTCAGCTTTCCCAGATGTGTCAGTCAGATGCAGGCTCTGCACTCAGTGACAGTAACCAGAAGGACTCCTGCAACCACTGGCACAGGAAATGTCCTACTAGTCCTGACCTCACCTCTGGCTGCTTTTTCTGGCCAGACCAGTTTTAAACTGCACTACCAGCAGCACTAAACCAGCTTCATAAACACTACCACAGGAGCTGGGGCACTGCTCCAACACACTAGGGGGATACAAGTGTTTACCAAATCCTGGTTTAACATGTCACTCTCTGAATTGCCTCTTTGTCTTATGCAGATGATCAGCAACCCTTAAAGCACTGCTGTTCTCTCTTTGTAACCAGGCTCAGGTGCTGTCTTTTGTCAGAGCACTTTTATGAGCACTGTTCATATGAGCACAATGTGTACAATTAAACACCAGCCAGAGCGCAGCTTTTCAATTTGCCTTCCAAGAAAATCCTGCTTCCTTCCCTGTCACTGCCCTCCAGCCTGGTGGGAAAGAATTAACAAAAGCAGAAACAGTCAGACATCTGAAGAAAAGCTTTTAGAATGGCAGAGAAGAGCAGGTAGACAGCAAACAACGCCCTTCCCAGAGAACAGGAGGCTCCATTGAAAACCTCCTTCCCAGAGGCTTTCAGCAGGGGATCGGGCAGGAGGGGAGGCAGTGATGGATAAGTTGTTGTAAGAGCACGGCATGAGGCTGCAGTGGGGAACACAAGTGGTGAGATTTACCGTCCCCAGGCACTGCAGAGTGACACAAAGCCATTACAGCACAAGGAGTTCTGGAGGGCTGCAGCTGCCCTGGGGGCAGAGGGTGCTGATTCAGAGAGAAGCTCCTCTGTGGGGATGTCTCTGCTGAGAGAGCCCCTGCCAGACTTGCCAGGGAAGATGGACGTGCAGGTGAGATGAAGAGCAAAGACCTTTCCCTGCTTGTGCCAGACCTCCACCTTTGGGAGAATCACCAGTGCAGCACTTGGAAGAAGCTGCCAAAGAGGCATTTTAGTGTCCTGCCATTGGAGCTATTGAAAATAAAAACGTGACAATAGAGCCTGGACTGTCAAGGTAAAGGGAGATGGGGAGACTATGAAGTAAGGGGTTCTGGAAATCCATGTCCTGAAGGATTTAACTGCCAGCACTACATCTGGGAGAGAGAAATAAAACCAGACGGGTCACCTGAGGAGTGCAGTAGAGCTGGAGTGATGCCTTGGGACTTCTGCAATTCATGGCATCCATGAACCCTCCCAAGACACCCCAACAGTCCTGGTGTCCTCCACCCCAAAGAGTATAGAGGCAGCTCATAGAGTCTGTCTCCAAACTATGAATAAAATAAAAATATCCATGCACAGCTCCTGCAGGAAGGTTCATCCTGAGTTCAGTATTGCCATGGTTGCCCAGTTCTCCAAAGCTCTGAGCAGCCTGTGAATCTCACAGGAGCCTGGGCAGTTCTTGGCACGGTGGGCTGTGCTGCACAGCATGCACAAATTTTTATTCATCATCATCTTCATTAGAAATAAGATTATTTAGGTCTATCTTCCCTCCCATCCACCATGGAAGCTATTTGTTCCCAGGCTCTGAAAATGCAGAAGTCGTTATTGTAAAGATGGTACTTTTCATGGTAAGTGTGAACTCCTACTTTTAAAAAATAAGTACCTATTTAACTAAGAGCTTTATAATAGATCAAGCAGTGCACAGAGTACTAAGGAAGTGAGAGCTACTATTTAAATAAACTAGCTTATGGTAGGATTGGGCGGGAAAATAGTTGCTTCTTGGTATCTTTAATAGTAATTTATTCCAAACCCTTATCTCTGGATAAATACAAATTAAAAATTAAAAGCTCCTGTAAAGTAATGCATGAAACCAAAGCACCACAGAGAAATTTGGAGAAGCAAATAAAACTGCCATCATAAACTACAGAAGCACTGCAGAACCAGGACAAAGGGGAAGGATACTTAGGAATAAATAAAACAAAACAGAAAAGCAACTCAACTGCAACACAAAAGGAAGAGAAGAGGGGATGGCAGTGGTGGCAGCAAGAAAAAGCACCACTTAAAAAACCAAATTCCCAACATTGCCTCAGCAGAATGCAGAAGGAAATATTTAAAACCAGAGTTTTGAGAACATAACCCAGAGTGTCTGGTGAGTGACACCCTCTGTTGGCACCAGGCAAACAGGCTCCTGCCACAGGGTTCCCGAACTCCGGCCCCTGGGAATAGTCCCTGAGGTTGTGTGAAGTTCAGAGTGGCACAGAGCCATCAAACTTGAAGCACTCAGGCAAACACTCTGTAAAACAGTTTGTTTTTCAAGGCCAGTGAGAGTCAGAAAGGCCAAAAGTGCGTTTCAGTAATCCGTGATCCTGTGTGAATGTTCTAGGCAACAGTAACGTTGGGCAATGCTAAATGGCACTGCTGGCACATGGGGGAGGTGGTCAGAGCATGGGGCAAGTCCCCAGCACAGGATTGTCCTGCTGAGCCACAGCTCCTGGGCACACAGGGCAGGAGCAAAGCCCTGGGGGCTGCAGGCACTGGCAGGAGCTCAGCTGGTGAGGCAGCACAGCCAGCAAGGCTTGACCTGGCATGCAGTGTCCTTAATGCCCTCATCCAGCAGCCTGGGGAGGGCAGGAATTCCTATTTCTCCCACTTCAGAGGCAAGGTGTGGCTTTGCAGCTGCTCTGGGTCACATCCAATGACACATTTAACATCCAACTGCATGTTTAGGTGCCTGAATTCGCATTTCAGTCAAGAAGGTACAGACTGTCATGATGTGGGATGGCATCAGCAACATGGCCAAACGCCTCCCTGAGATACAGTGTGTCCATGAGCAACTGTCCATCTTAAAAACAGCCAAAACTGTGACTGGGGGTCAACAGAAACAACTCTCCAAAGAAGGGGAAAACAATCTGCCCCTTACAGGGTCTGTGCAGAGAACTGGACTCCAAATGGAGAGGTTTGGGGTTCAGACCACAGAGTTTACTCAAGGCAAACAGTAGGTTTTTAGATATCACCAGGGATGACTTCTGGTCCCAAGGACAACCACCAGCCTCCAGTCACTGCTTTTAGCATCATGTGGAGACAGCACCAGGCAAAGTTACAGACTCAGTTTCTTTAGACAAGAGCAGACTGCATAACTCATAAGGCTGAGGAAAGGCTAACTCTAATAAATATATAAAACCCAAGGGATTATCTAAGCAGCCAATAAAGACACAGAATCCTTATTTTATGAACTGGAGTTATACTCATTCAGTATGTGGCATCAAAAGAAATACAGATTTTCTGACAGATTTTTTATTTCCTGCTGTTACTAAAATGCATCCCTTTAAAGCAGCATCTCACAAAACCGTAATTCCTCTCAATTTATCTCTGACTGAGCCGGCAGTCAACAACTGGAGGCCCCATCTTTGTACCATGCATGTCACAAATGAGATTTTCATTCTAAATGATCAGATGTAGGGATCAGATTTTGAAATTACATACATTTTGTGCATAGCCTGCATTCCCTTTGTCTTTTTTTTAATCTGAACTGCCCATCCCATCTCCCACACACTCGTATGCTTAAAATTGCATGGAGATGGTTTCTGTTCTAAAAGAGGCATTCATGGGAACAGAGCAGAGTGAGGCTGCTGAGATTATTTTTACCTGAGCTCTGATTGCAGCGTCCTTCTTAATCCACTTTATCACTGTTTCATACACCAGCTCCTCTGCTTTGGTGTTCAGACTGTCATTGGACATGTAGGAAATGAAGTCATCTTTTGAGATATTAAGGATCTCTTCTTGGTTTGCCACCTCTGGGAAAATTTGCAGGGCATAAGCTTTGGCCATGTTGTATAGTTCAGTGCACTGCATGGCTTCAGCCATGGCTAATATTCCTAAGCAGTTGCTAGCAGTCAGCTGTTTCTCTAAAAAGGGCAAAAAAACAAACAAAAAAAGGCAATTGAGAATTATTAAAAGCAAGATTCACATTTGTTCCAAGATCATGAGAAAAATAAGTGTCACAGACAAACCTCCAACCCTAATTAATTTCAGGGAGTTAACCAGAAGCAGCACCTTGGGTTAATTTGGTATTGAGGTTTAAACTACAAAAATCAAAGTCAGCCTAACAAGTGACTTGGAGTTGGGGACAGAAATGCACTTTCTGAGTTTGCTTTTTGTGTAAGCCTCCACAAAGCACTGGGGAAACCTACTGACATAACAGTATTTGGGCTTCCCAAGGGATGGGAACCCAGCCAAGAGACTGCTGCTGTTCCTACCGCCTACAATGTTGCTTTAAGGAACAGCAAAGATGTAAACGCCAGTGCAGACACTTAAGAATAAATGCAAACAGCACTAAGGACATTTCTGAGAATGCTGCAGTCATTTTATGATAATTTTTGCCCTGTTCAGCTACTAAGCTACTTCAAATAAAAAAAAAAAAATCCTCCCCCCTCTTTTTTTTTTTCAAAGGAACTTTGTTGCTGCTGAATGTGATGACATCCCTTATGCAAAACACAGATTATACTAACGCCTTCTGTTAAACGCTGTGTAGTGGGTTTCAAAGAAAATCATGCACAGAGGAGACAGCATTATCTCCTTCCCAGCAAACAGAAGCAGCAGCACAGTGTGTAGCTTTGCATTAGAAGTGTGCTATACCATACATTTGACTGTACTTTTTTTCCTTTCCAGCTATTTTGAAGAAAAAACCACCAATTTTAGACATTTATAAGAGGAACTCTCAGATTCTTCGCAGCTTTTGTTAACCAAGCCACTACTAATAAGAAGAATACATTCTTTTAAGATATAGGACTAAAAAAGAAAAAGGTAATGAGAGTGAGACTGCAATAGATCACAAAGGCATTGGTACCTGTGGCAGGTTCCTGTGCTGTCAGAGAAGTCTATCACACTTGGCAGTGTCATATCCTAGTGCACTATGACAGGGCACTGGACAGGAATGTGCAATATCCCCATATCTCTTCAAACAAAACTCTCATCAGATTGCTTCTACTGGAAATGCTCAGGGATTCTTCCCTACACCCAGTTTCTGCCTTCATCAGATTGAAAACCTGCACACTATCTATATGCAGCTTTTAATAAAATGGGATTATGAATCACCTTTTTCTCTTTTTTTTAAACCTGACATGAGATTAGGAGTTTTGTGGCTTTGTTTTGCTTCATTCCCCTCCCAACCCTTCTTATTTTCTTTTACAGATCCAGCAGTCTCAAAACTAGGTTATCTCATTTTGCATCAGTCGATTGTTGTGACTCCGAGGAGCCCCTTTCCTCAAGCTGACTGCAGTAGGAGCACTGTTTGCTGTCAGTAGATTTTGTCACTCAAAGACTGCCCAGAGACAGGCTGCAAACCGATAGCTATAAAGCCAAAGCTACCAATATTTTTTCTTTAAAAAAAAAGAAAAAAACCCCCCAACTCCCCCCAAACAAAAACAATAACAAGCCTCAAACAAAAAAAGCCCAACAAACAAACAAACAAAACCCACAAAAAAAACCCCAAAGACCAAAAATCTCTTCCAGGTTCCTTGCTTCTGTCTGCTGGCACTGTTTCACAGTGTACATACAGCTTGGGAAAAAGTAATCATCTAACAGAGCCCAAAACTCCTATAATTTCTTGGCAAACTCTCAAGTCAAAGGCCAATCTGCCACTGTTCCATCTTATCCTCACAGGGTTAATAATGAAGGGAATAATCAATTTTGACTCATTAAGCAGCACATGATGGTAAAGACTTTGAAGACTCTTTTTCTGCAGAGGACTGGGTTTGCCTCTATCAGGAGAGATCCCCACAGGATTTCCAGCTGACCTTGTGGTGTGGGGCAGAAAAAACACTGTTCACAACTGATTTCTTCTGATCTGGACAGGCTTCTCTAGCTCTATCAACACTGGGTGACTGATGCAGCCTGGTACACAGGTCGAAACAAGTCCATGTTGGTCTTTGGAGCTTTACTCCCTCCTTTTCCCTGAGAAACCCTTGGTGGCAGATTCCAATGATGTCTCTGGTTCAGCAGCTATTGTGAGGCCCTGTGGAGAGGGGCACCAGGGAGATGTGGGATATGGGACTAAGGGGTGTGCAGGAGGCTGGTGTCACACTTCTCTGCACTTCACTTCTATGTGATGAGCACCACAGCAAGGTGGGCACAGCAACATCTGTTTAAGATGAGGATTGGCAGGTGAAACACAGGGATTCACTGCTGGTGAGCAAGACAGACCTTGGGACAACAGCTGTGGGAGATATGGAAAATCTCTATCCTATGAACATAAAGACACCGCCTCATCCCCCCATTTTCCAGCTCTGACACAAAATCTGGCAGCAAGACTGGTTGTCTCTTGACTTCAGTTGTCACTGGTGCAACTCTGCATTCATATTAATATCCCTGCACACCCATAAACAAGCTATTCCAAGTAGCAATCTGATAATATTCTGGATTAATCTGGTAATATTTTGGATGATGACTCCAGGATGAGCAGAACCCTGCCTTACCAATGCCTGTTACTCTTCACTGACTATAAGGGGAGCCTACATGACTACTTAGACATGGACTATTGCTATATAATACAGCTCATCCCAAATGACTGCAGTCCAGGGGTACTTGTCAATGCTGGCATGCCAGAGACAGCTAAGGACCAGTTCTGCTCTGTCTGCTCCTGAGCAGCTCCTCTGGACACTGGCATGTTTACAGTAATTGTTGTTTTGCCACCCTGACACTGGGCTTGTAACAACACATTTTTGTGAAGTTTCACCTTGTCTCTGTTCAGAACACAAGTGCTGACTGCTAAGCTATTCCCAGTGCTCAAGGACAGTTTATCACAGACTCATGAGTGGACTTTAGGGATATCAGATGTGATCTAGTAGGTTCTCACTGGTTTGAGACAGTGCTGGATAGCATATTTGTTGCTATGTGTGTCACAATAATGCAGATCAGCAGTTGGTATTTTCCAGTGTTAGATGTGACTTTGGAGTGCAATCCTGTGCAGCATCATCAGGAGACAATCAGCCAGGCAGACTGCTCCAGCTGCACTTCTGGGAGTGGGGAGACTTGAGATAACACCAGAGATAAATGGTATGCAGGAAGGATTACTCAGTGAGATTGAGGTAACAGTATGATGGGAGCTCAGTGGTGGTTGTAAACCCCCTCTTGTGTGCATTAAGTGCTGTATTTTCACTTAGAGATGCTTTCTAGATGATGATTTGGATATCATTAAAAAAAGCACAAAATGTGAACTTCCTTGTGATACTCTGTACATTCTGATGGGAAACTTACTCCTCAGGTATTCCTACCAGTGTCAAAAAGCATGTGAAGATGGGAGACATGTGGAAGACTTTTAGATGCCTTCATTGTCTGAATCAAAAGATTTCCCTTCCCTGTGAGAGTCTTTTTCCTTTCTCCTATCTCCAGATGTAGGTGAAGTTTATACACAGTTTATATGAAGTGTATATATTATAGTTTCTCCAGGGCTGGGCAGTGCAGTTATCTGGCTGGATCAAAATTCTCCACCTCGGATGAACAAAGAAATTGCCCATAATACTTTCTCTTGAATTCATAAGGACCATAAAGGCCTCTTCTTTCTTCGGGTGCCTGAGGAATGCAGGTCTCATCACTGGTCTATCATTCAGTTTTTCTCACTGTTCCCTCTAATACTCTTTCCAAACATTGATTTTGTGCTCTTTGCTTAGGAGACTAAGAAATTCAGAGCTCCTGCTCTTTCCTATTCTGGCCCATGAAACTACCAGACTCCACCAACTTCTTCAGGCTTAAGGATGAATACTTTTACTTTATCAGCAGCCTGAAGTACAAGCTCAGAATGTGTTCCCTCCTATGATGGGTGTCCATGCACCACAGACTGAAATCGTGATACTGGTGAATCATCTGAAACCAAATTCAAGCCATGGCTGTGATAATAGTGAAAAACAAATACAAAAAAAATAGAAAAAAAAAAAAGGCTCAAGTATTCAGCCATATGGGTGGAGGAAATACCTATGATATCCTGACTAGTTTGCAAACATTTGCCCAGTTATCATATGGTGCCTGCATGAACCTGTCACCATCATTGCATCAGTCAACACAAAACTGTTCTCATTTCTCATGGTCTAGACAAAAGCCAAGGAGACAGCACGGGGGGAAGAGAGAGAACATGGCTATAATTATCCCAGGGAAGCTGGCTAAGAAATCTCCCACTGAAACGAAACTACCTTCCTGATACATTTTGCCACATCTTTTGATCAGAAAGTGCAAGAAAATTCAGAGTGCCTCTGCCTAAGGCTGCTGAGAGGTCCAGGGCAAAGACACAAAAGCTGCTTGGACACCACCAAGCCAGGACCCTCATGGCTGAAAAAGGATGACCTGAATTTCCTCTGAGATTGTGCTGTGTATGTTGAACAGACTTAATAATTTGGGCTTTAAGTTCTTTGAACTTCCCTTCTTCCCCTATATAGGCATGGCCACTGATGGGAAAGATTCACTGTTTACATTGGTCAACCCTCCAGAAACCCTGCAGGAAAAAAGAACCTTGATTTTTACCATATTTTTGCTTTGTATAGAGCAAAGGTGGCTGAGGTGAAAAATAAAACCACAGCCACAGAAAAGACAAAATGCTTTTCCTTAAACTTTTCAGATGGCAAATGTTCTGCTGTCTCTGTAATGCAATGGAGTCACAGCCATAAATAAAAATAAGCAATTACACTCTGTGAATTCTCCAAATGAGAATACAAAGTTCCAGTGACTCTCCATATATCACTGAACTTATAACCAACTCTACTATTTCACACCACAACATGGTTCACTGAATTAAAATATTAACTATCAGGAAAGAGAACTCTCACAGTGATTCAGTGAAATAAATGCATTTTGGTTTTGTGGCTGAATCTTCAGAGATATCCCAACTTAAACACATCCTGTATTTCTGGAAAGGCTGTAAGATCTAATCACTGTAAAAAGCTAGTAAAGGGAAGCTGGGAGCGAGCAATGCCAGAGTCAGAGCCAGAGCCTCATTCAAATTGCACAGTCTACATGGTGGGATTGCAAGGCATGAATTTCACATCACCAGTACCTCCCCATTTGAGAAGAAATCAAACACAGACTTTGAAGTAAGAGGCATATAAAAAGTTGGAAAGGAGAATACAATGCCAGAGATTCCTTTACTGATGCCGGCATTGTACCAGCCTAGTCACACCATCTTGCCAGCAGGCTGCCTTAGCAGTGAAAATTAACACAGCAGTGAACTGGACTCATTTGATAGTTTTTTGTTGTTGTTTTTTGAGCACATTTTCTAAATTATCATCTTCCACGTTCTGCAATAGTAGATGTCAATTTTAAATGAGAACTGCCCAGGGAAAACCTACAATTTATTTGGGCTTCAGAGAGAATGATGCCTTCCACACCAAGATGGGAGTTGAGGAAGCCCAAGCAGAAATCAGATGCCAAAAAAAGGTTATCTGGTACTCATACCTGGGAAGTACATCATATGACATCAATACCAATGTTTTTATATTAATAAATTTGTGTTAATTTTTACATTATTACTGTCTTATAAACTGATATTACAGCTATGACAGTGAAGGAGTCACTGTCATAGCTGTAATATCAGCTATGTGGTACAGGCAGGAATTTGAACCACTGTGTTTCAGTTGAGCTCCAGTTGTGGCTCCTCTTCTGCCATGCCAGCTCTGTCTGGTTCCTGTTCAGGCCAGTAAAATTTAGCTGAGCTGGAATTCTTGGACTGTTTTGAAGTAGTCTCTATTGTAAAGCAGAGGGAAAAAGAAAGGAGCAGGATGACATGGTGCTCCTGGCAAGAAAGGATTTCTCGTGGCCATGAGAGGATGGACTGAGGCACTGGCAAAGATGTTGCTCTGTGAGACAAATGAGACAAATACTCCCTGTGCACACAGGACACACCAGTTACCAGGGGTGGGCTCAGCAACCTTTCCTTCTACCCATCTCTGTGATGACATCAGGCCATAGCTCTGAATGCAGAAACAAACCCCAGGAACATTTAATCTGGAACACTGGACATGTCAAGAAGGACTTTCTCACAAAAGCAATAGAAATGCAGATATTGCAATGCAGTCCTTAATTTTTTGGCAGATTTGCAGGAGTCCTACCCCCACTGGAGCCTGCCTCCAAACTCTTTTGGTGTTTAATCAAGCTGGCCTGGTGTAGAACCCAAAATATGCTGTCACAGTTATAAACAACCTGAGTGTTACAGCCTGGTATCTATGCAGAGATCATCCTCTGGGAAACAAAATGTCATCAAGATTCCAAGTATGGAACAAGATTTAACAAAAGAGGTTATACGAGATGTGAAAGCAACAAGCTATACTTCTCTAGACCATTTTCTACTGGTATCATGACAGCATTGGAAATTCAAATCACAAACCAAATTAACGATGCTTTACTTCATTTTACTCTATTTCATCTTGGGTTTCCTCATTATCTTTTGAGAGTTGTTCAAAGACAGGTTTATAAACCTTAACACAAGATCTTAAAACCTCACTAGATGCAATGATTCTTACCTAGAAATGAAACGCAGACTTTACAGAAAGTATGAAACTGGAACTTGCTGGCAGCTTCCAGTAGTGTTTTTGCATTGGCTGAATCTATGATCAAAGAACCTGTATAAACAAACTCCAGGAGTAACTCCAGGACATCTGCAGTGAGGTTGGACATGGCCAGTTCCAGCTTCTCTCCGCTTCTGCTGCTGTCTCGTGGTGACCTGGTAACAGCAGACAATTAAATTACGGACATTACACCATTCCCATTTTATTGGCATTTATTGATTAGTGAGGGCTAGGAAATCGTTTTGCACCTCATTATATTTCTCCATTATTTTTGTTTACGGAACTGAAGAATATGAATTTTAAAATAACTGAACTTAATAACTTTAACTGGATCTGAAAGAGAAGAGTCTTAAAGCAAGTCTTACAAAAAATCTTTATTGCTACTTTGCATCTTCATGCAAAAACAGTTGCAAAAGAAAAGGAAAGGAAAAGAAAGAAAAAAAAGAAAAAGAAAAATGAATGATCCAACATTAATGAAAATGAGGAACAGGATTAGCTTTCAAAGGGAAACAATACATTTTAACATCTTGGTTAACATCTCATCTTCTGTGCATAATATAACTGTTAAGGAAAAACCACTCTCCAATTTCAAGAGAAAAGGTCATTTACTTTTTCAAGAATCCAGCACTAGAATAATTTTAGATGTCATGTGCACTTAAGGATACATTTGAAGACCTTTTCATTAAAAATAGTAATAAAAATTACTAATTTCTATTTAGCTTGAACTTCTCAGTTTGTCATTAAATTATAGATACGATCAATAAGATATCTATGGTATACAGATGGCCATATAAAATGTAATATATGCTTATTCTAAAAAATCTATTGTTCCCTTTTAGGCACTAAAAAAAGGAAGCCCTTCATGGCAATTGCTTTGAAAACTGAATACAAGACAAGCTAGACAGACAAAATGGTTAGAGCAAAGAAGGGAGAGGGGGGGAAACAACAACCAGCTCTGCCACAGGAAGCCAGCAGCCATCCTCTAGGAGTTTCATGACTGTGGCCTATGGTTTTTCCTGCATGAAGTGCTGAACAATTTGGGGATCAAAGTATCTCCTGCATTTGAAGTGTGCATTAGTGCTTGTGAAATTATTGGACAAAAAGAAAGTCATACTGAATTAAAGTAAGGGCCCAGTTCTTAATGCATGGCTGATGTGTCTGCAACACTAAAGACAGGTTACACCTGAAAGACAAAAGTGATGATAAATTTGGTAACATCAAGGAGGGGAGGGGAAAATCTGTTGGAGTAAGAAAATAAACTCTTTTAATGGTTAGGACCATCCAGCACCTTCTCAAAGAAACACGAGCCTTTTGCTTGTCACTGGACAGTCAACGTGTGCTCGCTCCAGTTCTGCTCGAGTACTTGCAAAAGCCATGGCACGAGTGACACAAAACCGGCGCACGATGAGCGCGACAGACACGGGCTGGCCACAGCATCACTACTCACAGGCAGAGCCAGCTTGAAGTGTGAGCAAAAGCTACCACGAGCACTACCAACCTCTTGGGTTCACACAGCTGCCTAGAAAGGTGGTGGTCAGACCTCTACTACCATCATGGAGGAAAAATAAACAACATACCAGGTTCAGTTTTTTTCCCGCATGACACCCCAACCACCCGTCCCAAAAACACCTAAAGTCATTTGGGGAAATGCTTAAAATTTGCAGTGGATGCTTTGTCACTGGTCCTTCACTGACCAGCCCTCGTCAAGTCAAAAGCACAGCTTTAGTTCATATGAATCTCTGCAGGATCAATGCTTTAAAGAGGTTTCACTTTCAGTGGAGGAGCAGCTAGCAGTTCCTAATTTCATTGTCTTCTCTAGAGGTAGTGAACAATGGTTACTCCCCTTCACAGGAGGAAACTGAGCCACAAGGAGACAAAATCACTTGCCTATGATCACAGAGAGTCAGGAGCAAACCAAGGAATTAAACACCATTTTTAAAATTCTAAACACTGAACTGTCCCTTTACATGACAACACAGGTGGGTTACACTCTATTCCACAAGCAGATGCTAAGAACACATACTGATCATGACACCTGTTGTAGCCCTACAAGCACAGAGGTGCATGCTACCCTAAATCCTTATACTTTATCACACCACAGTATTCTTTCTGAACTCTTGCATATGGATTCAATTCTGCATGTGAGGCAGAAATCCTCTGGTGGCAAAACAGAAGAGCTGCCACTTCCTAGATCCTCAAGAGGCTGTCACAAAATGTTGTTTTTTTTCCTTTCTCACATTCACCTCCCAATAATATGTCCCATATCTGATTTATCTCCAGTTGTACATACATCTGATGCTGCACTCTGGGCTGTCAAAATAACCTCTTGATAGTGATGTAATTCTTGCTGAACTGATCCCAGAAGTGGTTTGCTCACCTGACAGTGAGCTAGTTTTCACGTGGGCCGGTTAATAAAGACACCACCTAAAATTTCAGGGAGGTTTGGAGGTACCCAGCAAGCAACAGTCAGGCTCTTTGCACTGTGGGAAGCCCTACCACAAGCAATTATTTATTTAATGCCACTAATTGCACTGTGCTGGCGACGGCTGCGGGAAGGACCGTGCATGATCCGATGGGAATTGCACAATCGCACCCAGCGCGGAGACCAGGAGGCACAAAGGGAAGGACGATGTGACACCAATGTCAGCATAGACACATACCCATGCTAGCAACAACTGCAAGCTGCTATTTTTCACAATAATTAAGTAATAATCTCTTTTACTTTGTAATACACCAAGCAATAAACTGCTGCTGCCATTGATTAAATGCCAAAGAAAAGCTAAGGTGTTTAATCAATCACTAGAGCCACTTACGGCAAGTATAATACAAAGCTGCAGAGATTATTGATATTACACAATGAGCCAGAAATGGGAAAGAAATTATCCCTATTCCTGCCTCTGCAATGCCTTCAATGTGTTGTGCTTGTTTTCCTTGTGCTTTCTAAGCAGTGAGCCCTTTGGCTCCAAGTCTGGCAGATCAAATACTGACTACAGGCTGGATTCAGCCTGCACAGGGAAATCACAGCTACCCCGGCTTCCATGCCAGGGATCTGGCTTGGTATAGGCTGGAGAATGGGCAGGGAATTGGCTGAAGCAGGTCCTAATGGATTAAAAATAAGTGTCTGAAGGATGAGAAGAACATGATGTCGGAAAACAGACTGATGTGACTGAAAAGGGAAATTCCATAGACTTCTTTATGAAATGATTTCAGTGAATCAGGTCATAGCAACCCCCTCAAAGCCTGACTAAAGGTTTCTGTGTTCCTTGTTTTCACACATATTGGAATATCATATGCCCTGTGCAGTTATAATTCATCTATCTGGGACAGAGTCTTCTCTTGGCTCCTCTAGAGGAACTGCAGTGAAGTGGCTAAAGCCGTATTACAAGAATAGAACTTAGTCCTGTAAATGCAAATGCAGTGGATTTGGGAAAATCTGTAGCAATATATAGAGCTGCTCCCCAAATAGCTCATCCTGTGTCACAACAGGAGGAGTTTTGTTGGTGACATCAATAAATGCAAACATTCAGAGAAGTCAGTTACCAGAAAAGCCCCGACTTCCTGCCTTAAGAGCTGGGAAAAGTCAGAGTTCTTCCTGGTACATACACTCCTGTTCCCCAACTCCTGGCACAAACATGAGGTGTTCTGGGGATTGAGAGCCTGCCTCCTTCATGTTTCAATCTCACTTCAAGCCAGTCAACACACCCTTATCGTCCATGGACATCATTAAATGTGGCACATTCTGCTATTTGCCCGGCGAACTCTAAAGTTTAAACAGAATGATGTCATTTTATTGGCCTTGTAATCATTGCTCATATTATAAAGGTCACACATTTCACATTGTGGCAGAAAATCAATAGCTCTCCCTGCAGCCTCTGGGGGAAAAAGTTTTGCTTCTGAAGAATAATATATAATAAACAATTTTAGTTCTTACTTTATCATAGCTATAATCTTGGAGAAAAGCTACAGTAAAAATCTGGCAAAGGCTGATATATAAACTCATTAAAATTGGGAAGTGATTTAGAACAAGACTTTTAAAAAGATTTATCTTCAGCTAAACAGCAAAGAGATTTGTTTAGGTCTACATTTAAACAAGCTCCAAGAGCTCTTTAACAGCTTAATTTTATGGTAGCTGTTGGGGAATTCTTTCAGATTTACAAATCATGTATTTCTCTAGCAAGGTGATAGACCTGAGCAATGTGCAAGCAGAACTGAACCTGCAGATAAGCAAGAAGCATAGATATAAATGGGTGAGGGGGGAGTTACTGAAAAATATTCTGCATTGTCTGGAATAATTAAGTCCAACAAAATCAAGCAAATGCCTTTGAACATAGTCTGGCTACTTATCCTTCAGCTTAACTGCTTCAACTAGAGAAGACAAAGGTACGGGGAATCCTTTAAAGCAAAAGATGGCTCGATTACACTCTCAAATAACAAATCAGAATCAGTGTCCCTTTCTGTTAACTAATATATAGGAAAGAGCAAAAATGTTTAAATACTTGATAGCAAGAAAAATAACCCTAATACCTCATCTGCAAGATCTAGTAGTGGAACTGACAAAAGAAAAAGTAGAGAAATTTACAATTTTTGGCATTTATTTGTCCTTGAAAATCATTTCAAAACATGTAATACACAGACAACAATCAGCCACAGTGCTTTCATGTTTAATAGTGATGCAACTGAAGTTTTCTGCATCTTGAATTATAAATAGATGTGTATCTATGCATTTTTCCTGCATTATTTGTATGAACACGTTCCCATAACAGAACGTCTGTGTGATTCTGCTCCAAACATTTAATAGTGAGATGCCTTGATTTGCGAGGCCACGTTTAGAGTCTGGCTAAAGTAGCTGTGTAAGTGAAACACCGTGAGCGCATCAATTTGTCAATTTATGGACAGCGCTACCGCCTCTCATTCAGCCTTCCCTCTTGGTTTGGATATGCTGCCTTTAACTGGCTTGCAACATTATTTTGACTGACTAATGGTTTGGCTACAGCTTCACTCAATTTTAGATCAAATATGAAAAGCTACCTATACCCAGTGCAGATGCCAGCCAACGCTCTGTTTACAAGCTACAGTCGCAAAGTCAAAACAAATTCTGGATGTTCAAAATGGAGCCATCTGCACGGAATAAACATGAAAAATGTGAAACATTTTATGTAAATGTACATTACTGCCTAGGAACAGTTGGTTCAGCTTCCGCCCAGGCTGCCTGGTTGAGAACAGGAGGACTGACAGAGTCTGTGACACCTATTTACATTTGATGCCATATGACTCACCGTGCCGTAGACTCAGAGGTATGACGTATATTCAAGCTTTGTGCTCCAAAAGGGCACTGAAATAAATTATTATCTTTTAAAGCAAAAACACACTTAGAATTGTTATTTGCGATCTTCCCCTGCACAAGTGGGACTTGGTGTATAACTTTTTCCTTTTGCCTCCCTAAGGTCCATCTGTGAGCTTACCATCACTACCTGCTTCTCCCAGCAGGACACAGCAGGAAAGAGCTAGCTCCATAATATAACCTCAGTTTTGTTCATATTTCACTCACAATCCATTTTTAAGAAATAGGAAAACACACTCATTCCGGCAATGTAAGAAAAAAAGAATTGTCTTTGACTTTCTATAGCTCAGGGAATCATACAATTCAAGGATCTGAACCTCATCCACTAAAAGCACTAAAAGCTGCTGTTTGAGCCAACAGGAGGCTGTAGGATTGCTGGTAGCAGAGAGGAGCTCCAGCTCCACCCGGGACTGAGGAAACTGAAGGCCATATTTTGGGGCTGGTCCCTCCCTGCATGGACCAAAGCAATGGCCTGTCCCATCACCCAGCTGCCTTTTGGCCTCTTCACCCCAACACCTTCCCAGGATTTGCCCTATCAGCTCAACATGCTGATCTTGCTGACTTGTTTTCATAATTAGGAATATAAATGTTTACCCTAAAGTAATTGTGTTCCCATTATAAGAGAGCTACATATTTTCTACCAAGACAGACAGGACAATTAAAAAAAAAATCAAATTAAATTGCTTTGTTTCCTGGACAGCATTTAGGACTCCAGAAAACAGGAAAGCCAAGATTTTCATGTAAGATGAAGCACTTAACCAAAGAAAAGCTACTTCTTTTTATCTCTGTCAAATTATTTTGATTACCAAAGAAAGGACTCCAGACTGGGGTAGACAGCTTCTCATGAGGCTTAAGAGTCTGTTAGCCGCGTGCTCATTAGAAACTGCTGTTCAAGTCGACACAATTTAGACTGTACATCTTGTTTATTGTGGAACTTTAACTTTTTACTTTAATCCTTAAAGCACTGAAACTTCAGGCAAAGAAGAGAGTGCAATGATGCTGCATTTTAACTGTCCGTTATTTGATTTTTTTATCATCTTCAGAGTCATTAATGGTTCAAAACCAGTATGTCTAGGTATCTTGGGAGAAGCAGAAAAGAAACTTTGTTAAATTATAGCCAACCTTCAACTAGGTACAGATCAGACTCAGTACTCTACAAGGGAAGTCGCATTTTGTACTGAATATCTTGATTTATCATAATTATGGGTTCATGAGATATAAAAGCATAGCTGCTCAAACATACAACATATATTTCCATGACATGCACCAAGAAACATATGCACACAGAGGTAATGGGTTATTTACCGAGTTATACAAGTTTATGCAGCTGCAAGGTAATCAATCACGTAAATGATGACAGGAAGGGACATTTATAGAGTAGCATCATTGCAATACGTATGTCATAAGGCACTGAATGTTTTATTAAACAGGATTTAAAGGAAAAAAATCACACCCTAGCATCGCTTCTCCTTTGGAATTGTTTTATCAGCTCAAAATGTATTAACTTGCAAATCTTTGCCTTCGTTATTCTATCTTGTAGATAAACATTATCTTTGAGCCTCAGTCACTATCCATCTGTCTCATGAAAGAAGAAAACATGTACTGTAATGGTTCTATTGTATTATTACAATAAAGAACTAGAAAAATCACAAGATTAAATAAACTACATTGTTTAAACACAGGCTTACAAATTCGTCAGGAAAATTTACCTGACCAACAAATCCATTTGCTCACTTTTTATCAGGATGTTGATACAAATAATGTTCCTTGTTCCAGGCAAACAAAATCTGGCAAGAGTAGTGTAACTTATTAGGGTCAAATGCCGCCAGTTTGCACCTGCTCTATCAGAAGAAAATCAGGAAAATTAATGGCTGTGAGCTCGGGCACGCACCAGCAGCTCCTGCTAATTCACCATCACAGAAATGATCATTACAAACCAAGACGAGCAATGGGATTAAGAGCAAACGCTTTTGTTCACGGACAACATGGCCAGAATAAAATCAAGCAAACAAAAGAGCCACGTTTCCTATATACCCTTAATGCCATTCACTGAAGAAACACAATCTAAATGCTCGGCCAGGACCATTTCTAAAGGCAGGATCAGTGGCAGCCTGTAACGCTACAGTGTCGGAGATCACAGTCGGAGGCACAAATCTGGCTCCCTGCTGAGATTTAAGAAAGAAGAAGACGAGTTTGAAGATGCTGGCTTAAACGACTGGCAAGTGAATGAAGAAGTGAATAGCAAGTGCCCTTGGAAGAACAGTGTTTCATGACCTAGACTTTTCCTAGGGACTGAGAATAAACTGCATCTCACAAGGTACTAGTGGAGAAGCAAAAAAAACTGGGCCAACTTATTAGTAGTGTGGGATCTACCTTGTTTGTAAGTATTTCTGGCAGCCTAATTCAGTGGCAAAACAAACTGGGTGAGAGCTACTATTTGTTAAAGGTAAATGAAAGATGCAAGCAGGTTCTGGTGGATTATATAGGAAGGAAGATTAAAAGTAAGTTGACAGAATAAAAAATTTATTCTCAACAAACTTAAAGCTCAAACCCTTACGCAACTCCTATCTGATTTCTTTTAATGATATTTATTACACCATCAAAAAACCAGCTTAGCACAGAGCTGGCATGCAGCTAATAAATCTATTTCTTAGGAATGTGGTGAAATTTATACAAGTAATTATCTAGGTAGTCTATCCAAGACTTTCTCATCATTGCAATGTCTAGAGGGAAAACAATAATAAAATAATGATAACCACCATTATTATTTATTACTACTACTATGATTATGGCAGTGCCCAAAGATCCCAATCAGCATTACAGTAATTAGAATTAATTCTGTCAGGCATTGGTTCTTTCTCCTTCAGCTACAGGGTGTTGCTAGTGCTTTTCTACAGTATTTATAGAACCAGAGACATCAATGAAAGGCATGACAGCACCTCACCTATGGCCACAGTATAAGGAGGAAAGGGCATGTGGCTCTTCTCACTCCATCAGTCCCTGCCCATCCACCCTGCAGAACTGCTCTGAGTATTTCAGACACCAAAGCTCAGCACTGTGCAAGCAAAAAGAGGGCACTGTGATCAGATGTGATCATAACCTGGTCATATTAATTCAAATTCATTATCCCAATCCAGCAGAGGCTAATCCTTGATGATATAAATGAAAGGAGTGAACTACTGATCCCTGGGGCTACTTACAAGCAAGTTGGAGTTGGAGATTTCATTACCCTCATTTTAGGGCAAGACTGGATGTTGGAATTGCCCTAAAAATGACAGTTCTCATGAATATGGTTCCTGTTTCTATGCCATGGAGGGGTTTTTTTCCTCTATTGTCTTTGATTCATTTATCTTGAACTGCACCTTGTTAGATAACTGCTCCCTTTCACCCCTGAATTTTAACAGAGGTAAGCCTAGGCAGGGCTGTGAGATGTAAGTAAATATAGGTAGGTCACTTGCACCAGCATCTTGAGAGATGTTGCATGACAGCTGCATGGCTCGTGGATGGGTACAGCTGGAGCAAGAGAGGTGATTAGTCTGTCATTCCTCGGGTAAGATTTGCAGAATTTGTGGCTGAGTCTAGAAATTACAGGAGCAGGAAGCCCCAGCTAGAGTAAACAGAGATGCTATCAACAAGGGACAGGAGGGAGAGGTTCAGGGATCTTCCTGGCGACTCTGCGAACTGCTGCCATTACAGGGCACGATTTTACAAGCAGAAGCTTAATTTCTGTGCTGCACCTCAAGACTTGAAAAGGAGCCTTTCTCTCCTCCTTGGCAGGGTTTCTCTTCACAGTAGGGCACACTGCTCTATCCCTCTTTGCAGATAGCATGCAGCCTAAGCCACCTGCGATGGGTTTTGTGGCAGCACAGAACATCACCGAGTATTTTTAAGCTGCCATTCATTTATGTGCAAGACCAAACATTTTTGCCTGATGAAAACACATTTTCCAAGGTCTGGCAGATGAGAAATTTGAAGCCCAGCAGGGAGCTCAGAGGGGCAGGCGGGCGGCTGCCTGGGCAGGCAGAGCGAGTGCAGTGCTCATGGAAATCGGCCACTGAGAGGAGGGGGCTGTGTCCCAGGCCAAGATCTTGTGCCCAACACACAGCAATTATCACTGCCTCGTTTAAGAGAAGAACCTGGTCCACAGCACAATTTACACCTGTCCCCTCACAGTAAGGGGTGAAGGATATTTTACACTCCCATGCAACCTCCCATTCTCATGGTTTAAATGGTTTAACAGAAATCCCTGGCGCTCTTTCTCTAGGCACAGTGTACCTCTCCTGGCACCTGAAACAAACATCGTATCTTTAACTCCTTATTTCTCTGTTTTCAACTACATGTTATAGTTTGTTTCTACATTCATTCTGTTCTACAATGGAGCTTAAGTATGCAGATGTGGAAATGCTGCTTGCTCCTCTCCAAGAGTTAAAATCAAGATTCTTAATAAGCAGGAAAACATGAAGAGGTCACTAAGAGTAGATTTTTCTTTCATCCTGCTGTTTCTCATTTTGAGCTTTTTAGAATGTAAACACAAACCAGACAGTCTGTTTTCCAGACACCTAAACGCTTTTGCAGTTTTGTCAGGCTGTTTCAGATGGATAGTGGCAGGTTTCTCTGCTGTGCATCCAAATGCTCCCTTTCCACACAATGGTGTAAAATGCAGAATGACATCTTTGTCTTCTGCGTAGGTGTAAAGCAAGAGGAATTTGGTCTTCTCACCCTAAATGCTTTACTTCTCCTGCCCTGCCTTCAAGGCCTCAGAGAGTACTTTAGAAAAAAAGAAAAAAAAAATCAAAAATCCAAAGACTTGAAAAAAAGGCAGGGTATTGTGGAAAAGCAATTTGGCCATGAAGTCACTGCATCTGCTTTGCAGGAAAAGAAGGATGAACATAGCAGGGCCAGATTACAAGGCATCCAAAATATTGCTTCTTGCAAGAGAATCTCTTTGTACATAAGACTTACTGTTCTATGCCAGCGGAATCAGGCACCCAAGATGACTTAAAAGATTAGAAAGCATCATTAAAATCTAATCTTGGAAAGATAAAGCTTGTAGGACAAGATCTGTGTATCTTAAGCAACTGACCAAAGAGAAATTTACTCGTAAAAGCTTGCTTATAAAAGCAAGCATTTTGGCCAAGAAGAGACTTCTATGTCAAGTGTTTCCTTTTAATAATGTCATATTTGGTAGAAATTCCAGTACTCTGGGTTAAGAAGAAGAAAGCAGCAAATTAAAATGTTCCGGTGAAACATTTCTTTGCTAAGGAAATATCAGAAATTCCATTTATTCAGCAGCTGCATTTGTCTATCCCAGATACAGCTGGAAACAGAAAAGATGGCTCTTCATGGGATTTTCCATTCGTTCCTTCCTCCCGGAACACACACACCCCCCCACACCCACCTTCCACCATTTCTTCTAGGGCAGATAGAAAAGGCAGAGCTCATTTCTTTCCTCCCCCAAAGCAAGAATGCTTTAAATAAGAAAATCTGTGCTCTGCAAGAGGCACATTTTGGAGATGCATTTTTTGATGGATCTGGATCTCCTTTTTTTTTTCCTGTGTACACATATAAGCATAAATATGTGCCATTAAGAAAAACACTAGTTTCCATAAGAAATCATTTGTGTCCTTTTAGTCAAACTGATTCAAGCTGGGTGACTGGTCTTTCTCTCTGGGTCATGAAAAATAAGCACTTCCAGAAGGCAAATCATGCTATTTATCATGAGATGGGTTGTATCATCCTACAGATATTCCCATCTTTCCTCCCAACTGCAGAGAAGACTAGACAGCCAGCTTAGGCTGGACCCCTGAGGGAAGCAATGGAACACCCATCATAAGTTCTGTGTCTATGCAAACCACCTGCCTTTTATAGTAAAGGGGGATGGACTCCTCCTTCACCTCACTGCAGACTGCAGTAACAGTCAAGAAGGTGAGGTTAGATTCAACCTGCCTTAGGTGCCAACCCCGGATCTAAACGTTGGTTAGCTAACATGAGACATAAGCACCTCTCACAAGGGAACCTGATTTAGGAGAAAAAGATCCTTCAGGAAGCCTTCAAGGTTCTTCTCTTCATTGTCTGTATCATGAATTAAGCCCTTGTTTTGAGATGGCTGATTCCATGAGTAGCAAAGTCAAGAAGGCTGGAGTCAATGTGATTGGCAGTGCACTCAAAAAATGAAAGATGGCCTTTAGGGGACAGTGCCCCAGTCCAGATGCTGTTTGTCATCCATGTTCTCCTGAAGCCCTATACAGCACTAGTCCTGTATGGATGCTCACCCTGAATTTCACCTTTCTCCCTTTGTGGGCACAGGGATGTGGAAGAGGTATCAGGAATATTTCACACTTGCTGTTCCTAATACACCTGATCCTCTTCAGATTCTGCACTGAAAAGGGCTGAGATTGTTTTCCATGGTCAGTTGCTGTTGGGAGGGAGATGAACACCAAATCCTGGCTTAGGCTTGAGTGCTGTGCAGCCTCTGACAGGGATGATCTGTTTCCAAAACAGGCACCTGGTATGGTGCTGAGCTCAGGCTCAGGACTGGACTAAACCAAGCTCAAAAGGGCTCATATATTTGAAAGAAAACTCACATGGAATGGAGAATTTTCTGGATGAGGAGCAGAATGCTCAGCATAGGATTAGCCATTTTCTGAGAAACTAAAAGGGTTTCAAAATGCACTCTCATTACCAAATTTGTTTCGTAAATAACTTTAGAATTGTTTTGGACAATCAAACCTGGTTATCATTTTTTTATCAGTGCAATAAAAACAACATATTTTCTTCCCTGCTATGACTAATTCTCATCAAATAGCCTTCCTCAAGATGAGCAATAACTCTAGTTCTATTATGTTTTTTATCTGTATTTTGGTTTTATTTTGAGAAGGAAATAATTGATCTTATTCGATTTTGAACATTTCTCTTTTATTCTTTTGAGACACTACTTGCTATTCTACCATCAGATACCAACTTGAACACACAGTGGAATCAATGGCAGAATATGAGGTTAATAATAACCAGCCTGTGGCAAATAATAAGCCCAAGTAAATAGTCTGAAAGATTCTATTTCTGCATGTTTCTATAGATGTACATAGCACCTTCATGAATAGATCATATTCTCATTGATGTTTCTGGTGACACGTTGGTGCCTTTGGTTGAAATGTCACTAGGGTTTAACCCTGACTTGCACTGATTGAAATGGCCTTTCTATTATATTTAATATAAAGAGATCTCTTTTATTCTTTAAGAAAAACTGTCATTTCTTGTTTTGATTTCTATAATAATACAAGGAGTGGAATATAAATCACATAAAGCTTTAAGTGCTGTCTCAAAGGAGCTGCTAACAAATATCATAGAGGATTCTAGATGTATTGTATCTGTAAACATTTTAACTCTATGAACTATAATGATTCTGTATTGTTAAGGGCATGATCCCACAAAAAATTGAGTGCCTCTTGCAACCTGAGCCCTTAACTTCCAGGGGGTTTCAGAAAGGACAAGGCTTTACACAGCAAATATCCAACAAAAAGAAGTCTTTAGAAATTCCACCCCATTGCCCTAAGTTTATTGTCTTGCAAAGACACATTTGCTCAGTTTACAGGTGAATATTTATTTTTCTCACCTGACAGTTTTGCAAACTCAACTTGACATCAAGCTGAATTTTTTCTTATTCAAGCATCATCATCAGTAATAAAGGTATTTTTGCCTTGGATACACCTGTGCAACTCCATTAGCCTCCATCAAGGTTACATGTGTGCAGATGAGGTTATATATGGAAGGCAACTGGGATGCAGAGACCTGACGGTGGACACAAATCGACCTCTGGAATATTTATTGCTGCTGATGATGTGAAAGAAAGCAAAAAGTGGTGAGTTTAGCAAACAGGCTAAACCTTCCACTATGTTTTTCTTGCAATGCATGCAAGCCTTATGTGGGCAGCTGAAAGACAATATGTGCTAAAATCTAGACTAGAATCTTGGATTTTAGTTTTTTATATTGTTTTAACTAAGTTCATAAAGCAGTGCTCAATCTAACATGTATCTCTATTTAATAACTAAATAATAAAGCAGCAAGATTCATCAGTGTGCTTCTAGAAATAGATGCTGCCTGGCGACTTCAGCACACGAGCAGATATCTTCACAACAAAATCCAAATGACAGTCTTTGGACAGTCAGTGATTTGGTTTCTGTAAGCTGGTTCTATGATTTTTCTTTTCCTGTAGACTATTCTTTATCACTCTGAAAAGCATATACTGTAGCCTTAACAATTAAATAATAATGACCAGACAGAAGAGAAAGGACAGGAGGGATCTGGCATAGCTACTGCTAGCAATCATTCGATTTACAGAGGGGAAAAGACATGCTTCCTAGGCCAACATATTTTTTATGAATAATTGATAAGGCAGTCAGTACAGTTATATCACAGAAATGTAATATATATCCATAATTATAGAACCAGCTTTGTGCAAAAGGACACAATACACTGAAAGGAGATACCAGCCAATATGCCATCCTGAAATAAAATACAGTCACTATTGTGTTAGTTGGCAAAATTTAAATACAGGATTTGAAGCAAGCAAAATGTTCTTTAATCCCATTTTTTAGCACAGTCCAGGCTCAGTCTGCTCAGGAAAATACTGCAAGGCAAAATCAGCAGCTGCATTAATTTGCTGATGATTGAGAGAAAAATGAAAGTTATCCTCGTTCTTTTTTTCTCCCTACTTGCTACTCTAACTTACTAATAATATGAGAATACCAATTTATTCTTATGCAAGTATATGAAGCATACAAATTGAAAAATCAATGTAATGGAAAAAAAAGATTATCATGCACTGTTTAGAATCAATCAGCTAGAAACAGAGGGGGAAAAATGCGAAGGTGGAGACACGATGTTTAGAAAATGTACATACTGTACCTACCCTAAGCTGAAGTGTTTGCATGAAAAACCTACTGTTAGTCCAACATGCAGACTGAGCTACATTTTGACCAGAAAATCATCTTATTTCCAATTTTTTTCTAGAGAAATGAATCAGTTGTCCTTTCTTCTTTTAAAGGTCCCCAAATAATAATAGTATCAATCCCTTTGTCCATAAAAGCCACACAAAACTATGGAGCAGAGATTTTGGGGTGAAGGGATTACAGTTCTCCAAACGCTTTTATTTGCACGATGTCTCAGCACCGTTCACCTGAATGCTGATGGCTTTTTGCAGCCAGAAGCACAGACTTTTGTCATGTGTGACAGAGTCCCTTGCAAACATCAACAGCAGTAGTTTTTAGTTGTGGACTGAATCACCATTAGCAGTGAAGTTTAAATCTGAGATCTCTCAGTGGTGGAACACTTTCTTCGGCCAAAACCAGCCTCTACTTATCAGAAATAATTACACTGCACGAGTCAGATGTGTAACAAATGGATCTGAGCCTCAGTTTGGAAATACATTCAGAGGAGGTGGAAAGAATGGCTACTGGCTCTGTGACAGGAGATTCAATCTTCATAAACCTGCAAGAGAGGGGAGGAAAAAAAAGCGACACAAATGCGCCCTACAAAAGAACAGAGCAGATCACAGCTGGAAGGAAGGCAAACCTTTTAATCAGGTCCTTGAAATACAAGCTGCAGGAAGCTAGAACATTTTGGTGGACTTCAAACTCTTTGCCTTCAACAATAATTTTCAGGTCTGTAAACTCTTTCGCTCTGCGTTGCTGGTTCAACTCCTTCAACATTTCTGCAGAACAGAGAAGACAGACAGTGCCAGGGTTCCCATTAAGAGTTTTTTTAGTTTTACTTTTTACTTTTCATTTTTTTTTTTTGTAAAGAAGTAGAGAAACAGGAAACAATTGATATTTTTGTTGGTAAGATTGGCTCAACACAGACAGTCAGAAGTTACAAACATAACATATTAAAAATAAAGAAAAAGAAAAAAGCAGGAACCAGTAGGTCTAAACAACTGAAATATATATACACAGAAATAAAAAGCAAAAACAACTCCTAAATTTGGAGGGGTTAAAAATGAAAATAAAATATTTCAGCATTAGCAAATCAGAAACACAGAGAATGCATTATCACAGAAATGTTAAAATAATTTGTTATAATCAAAATCAAGAGCTAATGAATTTCTACCCAAATGGAAATAGGTTTTGAACATACTAGAATAATATTAGTAAAAATGGCATTATGATGCAATATGAACTGGATATGGGTCAAAATAATAAAACCACAAGACCTGCAAAAATAACTTATCCTTAACATAGTAAAAATGTGTTAAGCCTCTCAGTTGACATAAAAAATAGCAGTTCTAAACAATATATAAATTACAGTGCATAGAAAATTAGCTAAATTAACAATGCACCTTGCAATATACCTCAGCTATAGAGACTACAATTGTATATGTTTCCGAATTACCTTAAAAGCATCCTTATGATATAAAAAAAAATCTCATGCAGAGAATAAATTACTGCGTTTTATAGCAATTCCTATTTTTTGCACTCCAAGGATTTTTACCATCACAGCATTTTTATTTTTTAGCCTTCAATGGCTTCATTTACAGCAACAATCAACTTTCACACATCATGAAAGAATCATAATGATTAAAATAACCTATGAAAGTGTTTCCATCCTGCAATAAAGCACCTACCTTGCGTGATGCCTCCTTTTATAGAGCCTATTGGTGCTAACAGAATGAAATGATAGCATGCCACGTCTCCATGTGGGGATGTGAACTACTAAGCAACCTACATGTTTTATATGCTGCCTGGACTTTTAAGGCTAAGACTTCCCTCCAACTTTGCAGACCAAAGTGGCTATCAAGATGAATAATACACTTTTCACCTGGGCAATAGCCTGGCGGTTCAGAAGCCAGTGATCAAGATGACAGAAGAGCTGATTTTAAATACTAAAGGACTTTGGCTTTATTTTATGTTTGCAATAGGTCAAGGTTCTCATTTCCTCAGTGTAACACCCTGAACACATTCCTCTTCAGACAGATCTGTAAATCAACAACAGTTCCTTACATGGAGTCCTTACATGAAGTAAAAGGGACCTCAAGGGTGTGTAACTGTGCTCAAAGCTACTGACAGGCTTGAGCAAGAGCTGCCAAAGCATTGCCAAAGGGTCTCTTGGTGAAACCCAGACCCAAATAATCCCTGTGCTCTTCTGTTTCCCCAAGGAAACTCAACAGGAAACATTTCAGACAAGCACTAGTGTTTAATGACACAAAAGCATGCAAATATACAACTGTTTAATGAAAAGAAATTGAAGCTCTCCCAAGCCCCAACATCTGTGGTGCATATTTTTCAGGCCTAAGTAAATAAATGTCACCTTGCACATTTATGTCTTTTTAATGGAAACACAGTAGTGTCTGAAAGGCTAATTATTCTATGCTGAAATGGGTCAGTGCTCTCCAGAGAGCAAGCAGATCATTAGAGAGGGCACAGAAATAACAGCAGGCTTTTGTCAGATCTATAATAGGGGAAAATAAACCACTCTGTCCTGTGGGTGCTATAGCAGGGACTATTTTTAACAAATTCAGCCAAGGTAAAGCACAATGATACATTTTGAGCAAAACTTAAACTGGGATCTGAATGTTCACTCCTGTGCAGGGAAGTCTCAGGCTTCTGCTAGAGACTGCACAATGAACACTTTGGCCTCAGCTAAAGACCAAGGATGGTTTGGGCACAAGGAGTGTTTTACTTTATTGAGGGCCAAAGTGACTGAGGTCTCTGGTTTCACAGGAACAGCACCAGCTGCTTTATCAGTTGCATATTTTTATGGAGGAAGCATTTTTCTGTCCCTTTTCCCATATGAACCATTTTTTTCCCTTTTTCCTTCCTCTGTCATGGTCCATTTTCCCACTTTCATTTACAGCAATGACATTTTCCTCACACCAATTTCCTATCATTTCATGAAGACTGTTACTTTTCCCTCTAAACTTTCTGATACTCTCTCCCCTTTTCAAATTTACCCAACCACTGTCCTTGACCCCCATTTGCACTTTCCCTAAGCTCCTATTCAAGTTCCATTTCTCTTGTATCTGTGACTTTACAACCTTCCTTGCAGAGGCCTTTCAGGACAAGGGTTCTACCCATGACTAAGTCATACAAGTCTAAGATTACTCTTACACAAAGGGTCAATCTCCACCTCACCTCATTCCATCTCCCTCTTTTAAAGCTCATGATCAATTATTATGGTGTTCAAAGGGCACAACTGCATGAATAGCAACTGCACAGATGGATCCTGTGGGAGAGGAGAGGAGAGGGAACAGAGTTCAGTTGTACTCTTGAACGGGCTAGGGGTTTCAGGAAGTGAGCTCAGGGTAAGCAGGACAGTACAGACCATCCTGGAACTCCTGACTGTGGCCAAGATTACTGAAAAACAAGATACAAAGCTCAGCCACTGTACCTATTGATGCTGTGCTCTCTGTGCTGCCTCCAGTACTCTGAGAGCTGGTTTGAGCATCTAAGCCCCCAAACAGCTCCCACAGGTAATGGGACCATTATCTGGACTTGCTGAGCACCCTTTAATTACACCCAGTCCTGGGCACAGCTTCTATCTATGCTCTTTACACACTTGAGTGTGCTTTATGCTGCATGCATTCATTAAGGGATTCAAACCAGAAAACAGGTCTGGAGCAGTGATGCAATTTGGCTCATAAAAGCCCAGAAATCAGAACAAGTTCTCATCAGAAACCAAAGCTCCTCTTTTTCCTACAGACATTTGGAGGCCGTGATTCCCTCCTTGTTCCCCTAAATTGTTACAGTGCTGTCCACAGAGAGATGACTATGAACTGTCCTGAATTTTTGCAGCTCAGTATCTGAACTAGAAAGAGGAGAAGCAGGTGGAGAGGAGAAGGAAGTCAGGAGACTGCATTGATTCATCGATCTTCCTCGCTCAGGCTCCTTTGTGTTACTAAATAACTAGCAGGCATTAGTATTGGACACAAGGTTATATCAGAATGGGCCCTCATTCTCAGAGTATTTGTAATGCTCACACTGTGCTTAGCCAGGCATTAATGATTTATGAGGACTCAGGATGAGTTGCAAAACAAATTTTTTCACCAGGTAATAATGCCTGCCGATGAGTTGTAAAAGAAGAGACAACACAGTGCAGCCCTGGCAGTGAAAAATGACCTCAGCTGGCACCTGCTAGTCCCTCTTCTGGGCTCCTCCTAATTTTCAGCATTTCCTCAAACAAATGGAATTTCCTGAAACCTTCAAAAAGAGATGTGCTGGGAATTTCCTACTGGTTATTTATTCCCCTAATTTCTTTGTTCTAATGGATGTTACTTTCTTTGTTTGGGTTTTTTTCCCCCTCATTTGACCATTTGTTTTATTAAGAGATCCAGGTAAAAATGCAGTGCAAGGACAGTTAAGGTGCAAGGTTTCAGCAGGGTGAGCACTGATGTTTCTTCCCCTCAGTGAATCACAGCCACTGCTCTACCCCAGTGCAAGGGATTTTCCCTTCTTGCCAGAGGTGCACGCCCACTGGAATGACATTTCAAAACCAAGCCAGTCCTTTCTGTCTCCTTCTTCACTAGCGATGCTAAATCATTCTCAGTGAAAGACTGGTTGAATACTTTCTTCATAAAGAACTGCACAAGAGACACCCCAAAATTACATGAAGTATGTAGTGGCTGAACCTAAAGGGGACTTGACCTGAAACCTGTAACTGAACATCTCTGTGGAGCTTGTGAGAGGCAGCTTTTTCTGTCTTGCCATTATCATTGCTTGGGGCCATTTAATATAATTATATTGAGAGTCCCAGAGACAACATAGGTCAGAAGGTGTAAGTGACTTTCATCAGGTCAGGAACAGAGCCAGGAAGAACTCAGAAGCTTTGATTCTTGGTCCCCAGCTCCAGCCATCACACCACATTTTCTCCCTCTTAATTAATGGACAAATTACAAATTAAAGTAAAGAGTTCACAAGCTTTGGATCAAATACAGGACCAAGCACAACTGTGTAATAGTGTAGATCAAGTAAAGGGAAAAGGCATTATATAGTAAGTATTTTTTTTTAAATTACTTATAATGAGAAATAAAAAAGAACATGGAACTTATTCCCAAAGTTTATTTATTCTGTATTTTAAGCACACTGAAGACTGGGTACTTAAAGACCCTCTCTAATGCACATTCCCCATGGCACAATGGAAGCTCTCAGGTTTCTTTAGATTTTTAATAAAGTACTCTTTACTTAAATTCTAGTAGATAAAGCTTTAAAATGGGGCAGCAAAAACTAAAATATAATGAGCCATAAAATATGGAAGAATCATTTTTACAAACAGCTTTTAAAATAATTTACTTGGGAAAACTAACCTCATATAAAACTGCAAAGGGTAATTGATGAAACATCACTAATTATTCTTGTGAGGAATGTGCAAGAGACCAGTGCTCGCTCACACAGGCTCATGGTTTCATGACTGGGACAGAAAATGTGGGAAAGCCAAGAAAAGTTACTAGGAGGAAAATCCAATTACCTTCTTCCCTCAATAAGTATGGAGATTAATTCCCAAGGTTATGCTCTGGTTACGCAAAACAATAATTTTAACCAATAAGCGCCAACACTGCCCACACTTGCTTATTTTTATAGTGGTAGAGTATGGGTAGATAAAAGAAACTATATGATGAAGCAGAAGATCTAGAAGTCAAACAGGAGCTGTGAGTGACAGGAAGGAGTTTACCATGATGAACCCTTCCCACGCGAACCATGCAAAAACTCAGGATTTTTTGCCACTTTGACAAGTCTCTCGTTCTCCTCACCACAACATCCACAGACATGCAGAGAACCCCAAAGCCTGCAGAGCACCCCAATAACCTGCTGAATGTACCCTCGTGCTGTTGATATGTGCCTTGAAGCAGCTGCAGAGAGGGAACAACTCAATGCCCAGCTGCCTCATTAGGCCAGGCTGATGAAGTTAAGCAGACACACTTGGCACTGCAGTGGCTGATGCTGTTCTCTACTCCTCCAGACACCCTGACCTGGCAGACCAGGATGAACATCATCCATCCCTTAAGGTCTCCCATGATGTTCAGCATGGGGGTTAGTTACTTCCCAGTTGACAAAATCAGCTACAGCATACTCTTGTGATGTGAAGACAAGCACACCTCACCTCTGGAGAATAGCTTTTTACTTGGGACTGAGGGTATAAGATAGGTCATTTAATCTCTTTTGGCCTGAAAGGAAAAGGGAAATGACTGAAGCCTGGTCAGAATCACTAACAGGTGAGCATGTTTCAGATCATAGCCTGAGCTGGAAGGGACCCACTCAACTCCCAGCCCTGCACAGGACATCCCCAAGAGTCCTACCAGGTGCCTGAGAGCACTGTCTGAACACTTCCTGAGCTCTGTCAGGTGGGTGCTGTGACCACTGCCCTGGGAAGCTATTCCAGTGCCCAGCCATTCTCTAGGGGAAGAACTCCCGTGATCTTTAGTTTCCTTCCTGGACCCTGAAAATCACACATCCAGTTACCTGGACTGTCTCTGCAGTCAAATAGAGACAGAGCCTGTCTCAGGCACAAGGCAACCAGTTCTGTGTGCTTGGCCAGGTAGGATGTACTGTCTCTCTCCAGGGGTTACCAAAGGAGATTAAGTAATTAGTTGGGACTAGACAGTAGTTTCTTTCCTTTTTTTTTTTTTTTTTTTTTTTTTTTT
>JBBMKD010000145.1:105519050-105578847 GCA_037834095.1 Argya squamiceps | reverse complement strand
AGGTGTTTTTTTTCCTTTTTTTTTTTTTTTTTTTTTTTTTTTTTTCAGAAGGAGAGAACTAATATGTTGCAGATAAATCCTTCCACCTTGTTTTTCTTACTGGATCTCAATTTCAGTAGAACTTCTTTACCAGGAGCAGAAGGAAAAGGGGGTGTAAGAAAGCTGGGACTGCCTGTGCAAGGATCCTTTATTGGAGAGAGGGGGGAGGCAGACAAATGGTGAAGCACTCTCTCACTCTGGACTGAACTCCAAAGAGCCAAGGCTGCCAAAGGCTTGAGATGGAGGTGCAAAATACTGTCTGCAGGATACTGCTGTACCCAGTCCTCCTCTAACAGTCTCCATTATGGAGTTTCCACAGGACACCATCCTGCGCCCAAGGCACGTGAAAATGTTCGACTGGTCCTGGCTATCTCCTGCATATTTTGCTTTCCTAAGCCCTTAAGCCAGATAAGATGAACTGAGAAAAGCTCAATACTGAATATGAGCATGGCAAGGCCATGCCCTGACGAGTCTGTGCTACTCAGCTACACACCCTGGTGAAGATGGAGCATATGCTGATGGAGAGGCATCACTGCTGGCACAGCTACACCAGCCCCTGAACAAAGCCAACAGGAGTCATCTTCTGCTGGGTTTTGTCAGCACAGCAATGTGAAATGCAAGGTGTGAAGTTGTCATACTCCAAGCTGATACAGCCACGGCAGTAGGACTTTGTAGTGCAGACCAACCTGTCTAGATCCTCGTTGTGTTGACACTGTTAAGACACCTGTGCTGCTAAAGAAAACAGTAACAGATGCTGGAGAGTTGGAAAGTATTTTTAAATCCTGCTGAACGCCGCGTATGTGGCTGTATATGACAATTCGACTCGAAGGTTTGTTGGCAATGAGATGCCCTGTTGTGCTAAATAATTTTTTGTTGTTCACATAGGCAAATTTTTCTCACCTTATGATGAGAAAGAGTCAACAAAGTCAGCTGTGGTGATTACTCTCTTGAGGAAGACAAACTGCAACTCCATGTGTAAATGGAACCTTTCTAAATATACTAAAAACTCAGAGAAGTCACTGTAACATATTTTGAAACTAATTTTCAGGCTATTATCATCACTGGAACTGACATTAGGAGGTACCTCAAGGCTGCCTTCACACATAACAGAGCATTACAGAGCTGATATTTCCCTATGTTAGGCCACAGAACTATTTCAACATGTTTTCTGATTATATTCAGAGACAAACTACACCCTTAATCTCTAGGGGGAAAAATAACCCCAAAGCTTTAGATACAACTTTAGAGGGATTTTGGTACCACAGTTATGCATTAAAATAATAAAAAAGGAGTCTGGGGGCTAGAATGCCTTTGCTGCTTTGATTTATGAAGTGAAGTCTTCTACAGTATCCATGCCTGCTAATTTATAATCAAACAGGGTTACAAATGCAGAGTGAGTATATGTGACCGGGTTTGAAAATGAACTGCATTTATGTTACATAGATGGATGCAAAGAATGAGAAAAGAATTCAGTGACAATTTGATCTCTTTTATTTTCCAACGCACACTGTGATCCATGTAAGGAAAGGCAGCAAGACCAAAGGACCCAGCATAAAAATACTCACTGAGATGTTGAGATAAAGATGTAGCTTCCTATATCAGGGTCTGCTGGGGTTTTTTTCAGGATTCACCCCTGATTAAATACAAAGTTGGCTGCAGCCTGTTCTATATTGGCCAAGGCAAACAAAGCCCAGGAGATCCCAGCAAACTGCCAGTCTGGTCCCCTCTCCACATATAACATGCCACTATGTCAGTTAGCACTGTAACTTGATTTCCAGGCAGACAATAATTTTCTCTGGAGACAAAATGAGAGAGACAGGCAGAAAGAGAAGGAAAAAAACCCCAACCAATCTGTGAGCACTGGAAATGCAGAATAGCCCAGATTCAAAGGGAAATTTAGTTCTGATTGTTTTATTTACTAGCAGGCAGACCTGAATATCAATCCACATTTAAGGGAAGGCTAAAATATTTATTACTACATGGTCTGGGATGAATTCAGTATTATGCTAATTGCTCATAGCAGAAGACTAAGAGATAGCTTTAGGACCTTTTTGATCTTTTTATGTAGTGCAAAGCACTATATAAACGTTTCCCAGTTTTGAAGGCTTTGAACAAGCAGCACCCAACTGTGAAACTGATGATGTGATCACCAACAGGCTCCTGACACGGCAGCACCAGTGAAACACTGACCACTTTTGGTGCCAGTTGTGTGTTAACAGCACCCACAGGCACATCTGCACCACCAGCCAGCAAACAAAACACTTGTGTTCCAAAAGGAAAAAAAAAGATTTCTGAAAACAAATCAATGACGTATCCAGAGAAAATTGCATCTATTAGACCAAAAAACCCCAAACCCCAAAATACCACAATTCTAAGGTATAACACCTGACAATCAAAGACTTCAAAGCACTTAACATACATTAATTAGCAAGGATGAGGCTGTTCCTCTGCCCATTGTAAACAAAGCAGTGCTGCCCAGCTTCAACAGGGGCAGGGCTTAGGCTTTTCATAAAATATACATAAGTGTAATCAACATAAGTCTTCGAAATACATTTTTACTAGACAGTGGTAATGCACATATTTTCTAACATTCACATACTGCTGTACAGGATGTCTAATGAAAGCAAATAAATGCATTAAAATCTTGAGCACTGAAATCTCACCCTTTCAGAAGATAAATAACAAAGTATTAAATCTCACTATTTAGGCCTATATACTCCGTGGATGGTTTAGTACCAAGAATGTGTTATGCACTGGGTTAAATGCTTGTGACAGTATTTCTTGGTCCAGTGGACACCTCATATCATAGAGAACTGTTTTTTTGCTATGTCCCCACAATAAGTCTTAGTGATTCATTACACTATCAGAACAGATAAATGTAATAAAATATTGCAAAATAATAATAAAAAGACAGAGAGAGAGAAAATGGTCTCTGTCAAATCTAGGCCCTCCCTGGGGTATTCTGCAATCCAACAACTCCAGCAACTGGTTCCCTGCTGGGCAGCTTCAGCAGGTGTGGGGGGCTGCAATCATGACTATTCACGACTACAGAAGTTACTGTAGTAGTTAAACACAGGGCTGTTAACTTACCTAAGAATCACAAATGACTACAGGCTTGGAAAAAATGATAAATAAGCTAGTTTTTGGGCCCCCTGAGCTTTAAGAACATGGTATTTTACGTTAAAAAAGCCATAATTTGTGTCAAGATTTCTTCTGAACATCATCCTACTTACAATAATTTCAAATCTCTAGATTCTATCAGTCCTGAAGATGTGAAAGACTTTATAATTTTTTTCCTATATTTTAAAGCACAGCAAAGTTTTTGAAGTCTAACAGTACTGTAGCTGTTTAGGAAACATTTTGTAAAATGTTCTTCTCATTCTGCCAGACTAATGTTTTCCTGTAATAGGGTAAAACCATGATTTTTAACCCTTTATTTTTAAACTTCTTGGAAGGTATTTCTGTTATTATTGAGAATTTTGGATTAATCCTAGTAAAGTCACTTCCCAGTATCCATGGTGCCTGAGCAGGGGGTTTGTATAGTACAGCAAGAGAATATGAGCCATAACTAGCTGATAATGTAAGAAACCATTTAACTGCAAATGTTGTTTCTATTCATAGAGAATTAAGTTATCAGGATGTGCTTAAGTAGCTGCATTACCAAACTCAGAATTTAAAAATAAAAAAAAAAAGAAGAGAGACACTTTTAAGAAGTCTGTTGAGATTAAAGAACACAGATTTATTTAATGAGTATTAAAATTTATGGGCTCTCTAAGAATTAAGCAAGCTTATAAAGACTATTTTGAGAGCTGAATGGCTTTCACATAATGAAGATGGTTGATAAGACTTGGCTAAAACATTTCAGAAACAAATGCAAACAAAGGAACACCTCAGAAAACACAGTGATTAAGTCAAAATTTCAACTGCGAAGGCAATATACAAATTTCACAATCATTTCATAATCCGAAAATGCTACTACAACCGACCCGCAAAGGTGCTGAACCCATGAAAGGCTGACAACAGGCAATTTCGAATCTAGACAAGCATGAAAGAAGCATGTTTTTCTCCTTCTGTGTAGTTATGGCAACAGAGAGACATAAAACCCCTCCTAACTGAACAAGGGCTTTTTTCCTCTCTCTGCTCCCATCCGCAACTTTACAGCTGTCACCACAAGTCATCCCGCTCGCTCGGGCGCGCCAGCAGGCAGCGAGCCGGCATCTGAGGCGGCCAGAGAACAAAAGAGGCTGCAAGGCAGCTCCAGTTCAAATGACAGCCTCACCAGGGCTCCAGCCCGCGCTGGGAAGACAAAGTTGTAAAGTTTCACAAAAGAATTGAAGTGATTTCTTCTCTGGATGTCCTAGTGGGAAATCAAAGATCTATTTTAATTTAAGGCACTCGCAGCTTTTCTTGCCTAATGACGGAAATATCTAGAACAAGAGCTGCTCAACGGTAGTTTGCAGGTTTACAGGGGTCCATAAAGCCACTTGCACTGATCTGAAAAGCCACATACACGGGAAAGCATTAACTGTTTCCACTTTTGAATGTGGGCATTAAAGATAGTGAAATGTAAGAAATGTGGAGGCCTGGGAGGTATCTTTGAAAACTGTTGTTGAAACTGAGGATTCTGGAGAGAGATTTATGCCAACAGAAAATAACAGGATTTAATTTAGACAGAAGATTCTTGATGGGAACTGATAGATGTTCATGCATAAGCTACTCTACTGATCCGTGACACACAAAACCAGGACTTAAAACCAAATTAGAGGAAGGCTTCCTCTGAGGTCCTCACAAAGGGCAGCCTTAAACTCAGTGATGAAAGCTCCAAAAGGAAAATACAGGATTGGAAATTAAATAACCACCATTTATTGTCAGCAGCCTTTTGAATTTGTATTTTGCATTCCTCAGGAACAAAACAGTTAGTGATCATTTACTTTGTCTCCAATGATATTTTGCCCTATGACACAGTCAAACCTGGTGTCTTTAATCAGTGCGTGCTGTGTGTCTGAACCAGTTTCAGGGGAGGTAATTATAATTTAATTCATTTTTTCTCATGTCTCCAAACCATAAATTTACACGCACACACACACATACACATACATAATGAAAACGGTGGTACTTTTACTTAAGTATGTGGCAATAGCAGTTTATGGGTACAAATTAACAACCCTGGGAACAACCTCATTAAAAATCCACAGCTAAACTTCAAGCGCTTTGTGATTCCACCTCTCGTGTACTTGCCCTCCCTGCTCCAACAGCAGAAGGCCAACACATATTGAAGAAGAACAAACATCTACCTGTGCAAAAGCTGCCCTTTATGTTTCACATGAAATGTCAGTATTTCAAAAGCTGGTTTTGTCTTTCTAAGTACCTGTGACCCCTTTCAGTGGACTGAACATTTCATGGACAAAGTCTTAAAAATGAAAATAGTTCTTAATTTCTTTTTTCTTCCCTTTGCATGTACATTTTTACTCTGCTGTAGAAAATGTCATTAATAGTGACAATATGGCACAACTGTCATGTCTCACAGTGCTGACGTCTTTAGGTAAGTTTGGAAATGTTTTTTCTAGGTCATTATTTTTAATTAATACAACGAATTAGTATATTTTTATTCAAAATGTCAAACTGTTTTAATCATAACACAAATATGAAACATTGACCTAGAAAATAGGACGTTTTTATAGTACTAAATAGCAACAACATAATTAAAAGCATGACATTCTAAAATGAAAATAGTGTATTTGACCATTTTACATCTTAATGAATTATCATATCAACTTGCTATTTAAATTTCATTAAACTGGATAACAAATATAAAATACATTTTGAAACAACATCATTTCTCATAACCAATTCTGGAAATATGTACCTTGTTAACGATGGTTAAATGACTTTTCTAATTAGTGTGGTTTGGGAAAAACTGATTGAAATGGCATTTTAGAGGAAAAAATAGTTTCAAGGGTAATTTATTTCACTGAAAACACTGTCAATACTCCATCATGCAGTTTCTACTTAGCCATAATCAGAGCTTGCTTCAGCTGTGTGGCTGTGCAGTGTCTCATGGAGTTAAACTGACACAAAGCCTTTTTAAGTGACACTGAGTATTTCCCACTTCTAAAGCAACACACTCTTTCAGCTGAGAGCACGATTTTGTTCCCATGGCTGTACTGTACAAGAATTACAGTTATAGAGACACACACTTGCAATACCACCAAAAAACACTGTTTCTTGATTTCCTGATTTTTAATGTTAATTTTCTAGTTGGCTTAACTTATGTCTTGGCTTCTGTTTAGTCTTCCTTTTTTTTCTTTAACTGTTACACTTTTATTCTTCAGCTCCTTCTTATACACTTGTGATTTTCTCCTAGCAAAAATTTTTAAAGGTAGTAATATATCATTGAGAATGTGATTAAGATAATTCAGTGCATTCCTAAGGACACCAAATTGCTCAACTGAAGGGTAATTTGGGTAGGCTGCAACTTATTTTCAAAGATTCATAATGCTGTAAATGTAAAATAAAACTGAAGGTGAAGCAGTAGCTCTGGGGTCCTTGTCTGCAAGAACTCTAAGAAATGAAAAAAACCAACAAAAGCACAGAAAATGTAGATTAATTTTTTCAAAATGCCTAAATAACTTCTGAGCCTGGGACTTAACAGCTCTTGGAAATTTAACCTATCTGTAATTTGTCATAAAGACAAACAATGATTTCTCTTGAAATAATAGGATCAAACTGCTTTTGACTAACCAAAGTAATGTCAAAGGTTAAAAAGATAGAGCAGGAAGGCAAGAACCTACTCTGTAAAAGAGCCATTCATCAGAGCTTCAAATCTCTGCTTGTTCTCCAGGGAATAGGCTGCAATGACAACTTCACATAAAAGCAAGACATCCCCTTTTGTAGGGGACTATACAATTATTGTCTTAAACACACAAATTTTACATCATTTTCACACCAATCTTTAATACTGTACCAATCCTTAATACAAGTAAAAGAAGTCAAAGTTCAGAACTCTGGAAGTTTGGAAGTGCTTACTCTAGTTATTCTTATGTTTTCCTTCCTCTGTACTTGATGGACTCAAAAAATAGTCCAAACCTTTATTTTGTGGTCCTTAGTATTCATTGTATAAATGAGAAAAATTAATATAACTTCTTGAAAACAACTGTAAGTATTGAATAGAGCTTCTGGATGGAGAAAAATACATTCAATAAAGGACTCAATTTGAACCTACTTGAAGAACAATCTTTTCAAGTTCTTTTTGAAAGCAAAAAGTTAATATGGTTGCTGTGCACCCACTTATTTGGTGGTGCACTGAAACAATACCTAAAAAACCCCATACCCAAAAATTAGGAAGCAACAAAGATTTCCAGTATGACAAACTTTTTAAAAAAGTAAGTTGTTTTTTTTTTAACAACTAGCAAGCCAGCTGCTGTAGATTTGTTTGGAATCTACTGACAAACAAGGCTGCTGATTATATTTTTGGGTTATTTTCTCTCTTTTTTTTCTTGGAAGAAGAAGGTCAGGTAGACTTAGAGACAAAATTCAGATCAACAAAGCTAGGAGTAAGCCTAGTGAAAAGACAGCTTGGAGCAGAATAACCATAAATAAAGTAAAACTGTAAAGCAAGGAAAAACAGAAACAAAACCAAAACCACACAAAACACAAACAAACAAAATCCAAAACCAACCCAAACTAACAAACAAACCAACCAAACCAAACCAAACCAAACCAAAAATAAAGGACATGGAGTTCTGAAGGCTTGGGCCAAGCCATAGATAATGGAAGGCATGTTTTTAAGCACCAAAGGTAGAGGTCAACACTATAAGAAAAATCTGACTCTACTAACTGTGCAAAGCATAGCTGTTTTAGAACTGTGCCAGTGGCAGAAATCAGACTGCAAAGAGGCTGGTTTATGTTGTAAAAAACATATACAACCTCACATACACATAATAAAAATGATCATTACCAGCAGTTTTTCTGGAGTTAAATCCTTGTAGACCAGGCTAACTCTAAAATAATGCAAGTATAAGAGATCTTTAAAAGTTACACAATTGCTAAGTGACAGGTATGATGAGAGAAACCCTCTGCTACTTTGGACCTTCCTCAAAGAGATGCTTTTCCTCCCATGAAACAGAGTTATAACTATGCAGATGTGGCAGATGTTAGCATATGAATATTTATAAATCCAGAGGATATTCTGGTCTACCTCACCAGGCATGCTAATATTTGAATAGATTAATCAAAGCACTGAGTTCACAAAACAAACTGCCCCCTCACCTCCTCTGAGATGGAAGTGGTTCATACTTGGAATGATGTGATCCTCGAGATTCTCAGCCCCAGAGCTCGTGCCTGTATCACCTCATGAGGTACTTCCAGACCTTGGAAGGGGGTGTAGGGCAGCAACACTGGGTTTCCAAAGGAGCCAGGGCATGACAGAACCACACCATGTGGTGGTGTGTGGGCATCACAAGCTCAGGGCCAAACTCAGGCTGGCCTGGTGGGGCTGTGCCTGAGCTTACAGCTCATCCCCCCCGGAATGAATTCCCAGAGCATTCCCAACAGATCACAGGGGTAAGCCTGCACTAGGACCTGTAACAACAAAGGCCTCACAGCACAGTACAGCAGAGTTTGGACCCATTATCTTCAGTCTCCTTGAACTCAGCTGGCACCTAAAGCCAAGCACCACACATGGCCCCAAGCATTGGCCATGATGGGTTGGGTGGAAACTTCACCAATAAACCTGAAATGCATTTTTTTCATGGAACTTTAAAAAATTAGGGTTTGCATGAACAGTAACAACACAACAAAACCTTTTTAACCAGAACTGAACTAAGTTTCTTTTATAGAAATATTATGTATACGTCCACACACACACACACAAGGCATTGATGTTACTGTGGGAAGTATCAAAATGGCATTAAAGCAAGACTACATCTCAAACTGCTTTTCTTGCCTTAAAAGCCAGCAGAGGAGAACAGTGCTCTGTACATGCCTATTCATTTCTACTAGACTAGAAAGTAACACACCTTTTGCCCTTTAATCAATTTCACGTGTATTTTGTACACCCATTTTCAAGTTTATAACTTCACATACACTATACATGCACTGGCAATATATAGTGTTAACTCTGTCTTATTTTCCAGTATTAATGGTATCCCATGTGGATCAGTATTTTTAATGAGAATAATCACAGTGATTCTTGGGAGATGGAAAAATAATAACATTATCTTTATTTATTTTTTTTTTTAATGAGAAGGTGGCTATTCTTGGAAAATTGGAAAAAAAATAAGGAAAACACCTGAGTAGATTGTCTTTTCCCAAGGCTGTGAAAAACTAGAGAGATCTTTGATGTGTCAGCTTTGACAGCTGTTTCAGTCCACCTCTGTTAGTATTGCAGCAGACGGCTGAGGATGTGACTGCTTTCCTCACCAGTCCCTCAGGTAGAGGACAGGAGAGCACTCTTCAAAATACTGTTTATCAAAATCAAATTGTAAGAAACACACTTGCATATTTTCTCAGAAGGTACATATTTTGGGCTGAAATTTATCAAATCTACATTTAACTAAGTAAAAGGCATTTGTCCTTAATTTTGGTCTCTAGGCTCCTTCTGCAGACAGAAACAGGCTGCTCCAGTGGGGGAGTCTTCTCACTTCCTTGGACATCTCTTTCAGCACATCTGGGTTTCCCACAGGATTGTCCATCTATCTCTACTAAGTACAAAGGAAGGGGAGCTGATGAGTTTTGATTACCTGTCCACATTTTTCAATTCCTTTGATCCAGCTGGGTTGATGCTCATCTACTGAAAGGCAGAGACTGCTGAGGGCTGTCCCCATTGCTCCCAGTGGCCAGGAGCACCCAGGACAGGAGCTACTGGCATGAAGGACACCATGCACATGCTGGGAGCTGATTAGGACAAAAAGAGGTCTCCTGGTCTGGGAAAAATCAACAGGTGACTTTTCACTATTTGGGAAGCCACTGTGAGAAACTGAAGAGGCTTCTAAAGTCATCAACGCTCTGAAAGCTCTGAAAGAAGAATGTGAACTGAATGCAAAGAGGAAAATGGGATTCAAACAGAAAGAAAAAGAAATTTAAGGTTTATTTTAGACAACCAAGTTGCTGAACTGGTTATAGCTGAGGTGGAAAACTGTTACCACTGAAAGGCTGGATGACTGCTTCTGAATGGTGGTTACATAAAAGCAAACCTTAATGGGTACTGTTTGGTTCGTGGCCTATTCTAGTGTACTTTTCATTGCAAAAATTGCCATTCAGGGCCTAGGAATATTTGTCATCCAAGATCACATTGGAGAAATAGACTAATAATTCATATATCCATAGAGACCGAGGAACTGCAGTAGCATTTCAAGGAGAGGTGAGAGCCAGGTATGCATAGAAAGCCATTTATTTCTTTAAAAGCATTCAGGAATGGTTGTCTTTAATCTGAGCTACTTGTCTCAAAAAACAGTAATCTGAATGAGCACTGAATGAAAGGCAACTTTTAAGACTTTGATCTCCTTACATGTTTGTGCCACCCCACTCTTTGATGGCTTTCTCATCCCCTAAAACATGCTACTGGCTGATTTTTTTAGGAACAGCCCTGTCACAGCTGGGCTGGGATCCTCAGCACGCTGCTATCCCAGAGCTTCAGACCGTGCTGGCACCTCAGCCCTTCCTGCGACATTTAGGACAAGTAAAATAACTTTAAGATGAAAGAAGGGTAGATTTTGATTGGATATTAGTGAGAAGTTATTTACTGTGAAAGGGTGAAGTTGGTAAAATCATTTACTGGCACAGGTTGCCCAGGTAGGTTGTTGATACCCATCCCTGGAAGTGTTCAAGGCCAGGTTAGATGGGGCTTTGAGCAACCTGGTGTAGTGGAAGGTTCCCTGTCCATGGCAGGAGGTTGTGGAAGGAGATGAGTTTTAACATCTCTTCCAAACCAAACCATTCAATGATTTTGTGATTTTCGGGATAGGCAGAGGGCAACTTCTGCCACCTCTTTTGATGGTGAAGTTGACAAATGACCTGTTCACTCTGTCTCTGAAAGTTCAAATGCATCCTCCACGTTTATGGTCAGCAAAGCAAGGTGCCTCCGTTTGCCTCAGAAATCACCATACATCATTTGGAACACATCAGAGCCCCAGCCAGCCTGGGACTTAGCACTCCAGCTTTACCCTGCAACCCCAAGCTCCCTGACAATGAAATGTTTCTCTGCTGCTCTGCCAGGAAGTAATTTTCCCTTCCACCCAGCAACTGGCATGAAGGCATCTGAAATCCCACTATAAACCTGACAGGTGCCCAAAGCCTTTCAAGGCCAGCAGAAAGAAAAGACAGAGAGGGACTGAAAGAAAGACAGAAAGAATATGCAAGGATGGGGAAACTACACTGAATTAGAGTTAATTAAACCCGAGCTTTGACAATGTTTAAATAACAGGATTCTACACCTAGCCCTGGAATGCCTCTATGAGCTGTCATTTAATTTAAAAGAGCACAATAGCTAAATGTCAGTCTCCAGGCAGATCTTTTGCACCTTTCTGATACTGTATTAAAAAGTTATTATAAAGCAGAAGTTCAGGATCTTTTTTTTTTCAGAGTTTGATAATAGCCTTCTCAAACTTCCCATGGCAAACTTCCCACGGCAAACTTCAATACAGCATTTGTTCCCGTGAAGTCAGAAGGAGACTTATCCTGGACAGCTCTAGGAAACCAAAAACCAAAATCTCAAAATCTCCCCAGCTAAGTTTCAGTCTAATCTGAATGTAATAAGAGTATTTTCCTAGCAAGACAAATCATCTAATAGTAAAATGCTCCTACAATAAAATCAGTTTATAAAAGAGATCTGAATCATCCTCCATTTGTAAAACATTTGATCAAAACTTAATGAATATTTTATCACATGTTTTTAAAGAATAGTGCTAATATTCATTCAGGCTTTCATTTTCGACCTTCTTTAAGAAGGATGGCATTAATTTTCCCATATCCTATTCAGTGATGGTTCCGGATCTCTTTTTAACTGCTGGTTTTCAAAACTGTTTTCTCAGCTTGAATTTATTTGAATTAGCATTTCTAATTGAAATTGAAACAAACAGAAATTAAGTACCATATTTTAATATAAATGTCGACAAAGAAATATTTTGTATTTTAAGCTACTTTCTTGAAAATTGTGTATCTTCAATGAAATTGGGCCATTATTTCTTCAGCTATTAAACATCTGAAATTATTCTCTATTCGCACTTGGTTTTAGTAATTAATCTCATATAACTCAGAAGAAATCAAAAGCAGAAACATGGAAAACTATCAAAATTCTCAAATCAGTGCACAGGAGCTATACGGAAGAAAAATATTTAGTCTCTCAATAATAATCTTAGTATATTAAGAACAGCACTATGTGGTCCTGATGACAAATCTGACACAGCTATTTGAAAATGTTTTTGATGCAATAATTAAAATAAAGTCACAGAGGTAATCCATGGGAAAGGTAGCAGTTTAGAAGAGATGGTAATTTAAAAGTTCATGACTCCTGAAAAGCAGAAAAGAACATTATTTTGCACTAGTCAGCTAGAAACATCACATTGGTGCGTACCCTCCAGATATGAAATAGAGAATGGCAGCTGAGCTTCAAGTGATCTTGGTATAGATAAAAGAAACAGGATACCTGAGTTCAGCCAGAACGAGCAGAAATGTCATTGCCAAGGAGAAGATTCAAGTTGCCTGAGGACTCAGGTGGACACAAGCTCTAGTGTAACACAGAAAGTGTCTGCATCAGCACTACCTGAGAATGGAGCACCCAAAAGCTCACTGGCAATTTTGTTTTTGAGGCTGCAGCTCCCTGACACCAACCCTTCTGCTCTCAGTCCCAAGTCCCTGCCCAAAACAATATGGCATGGCCCTGTCCCAGGGCCAGGGGAGCAAAGTCAGAGGCAAACCTTCTCTAAACACAATGAATGATTGATTTCTGGCTGAATACTGCAACCTGCATTCAAAGACAGGACAGGCTGAAAGTAGGACTCCTTCAAGGGTTGTTCTTAAAGTTATTAAAATACTAGCAGAAATTAGTCAAATGAGGTGTATCTGCAGATTGTCTGGCAGTAATACAGGCTGAATCTCACCCTTCTAGGATGCATTTAAGTGCATGGATAACCCTCCCTTCCTTTTGGAGGCTATCAAATGTTAAATAAATGATGGGCTGAAATAGAGAGTGCTCTTTGTGGGAGAGTGCAACATTGAACTCTTAGCAGTTCTCCCTCTCCTGCATACCTGAAAGAATTTCAGTGTTGTACTATAATATGATGGGGTCACTGACACACAACATTATTCCCACTGTGAACCACGGAGCTGAGCAAAAGGTGCCAGGAAATCAAATGCCGTGATACAGGACAAGTGACATTTCTAAACACAACAAATAACTCTTTCTTTCAATCTGGTGGGAGCAGAAGCAGAAGGGGACAACACACTGGGAAAAATACAGGAAATGAGAAAAGCCTGGGCTATTAATAGTTTCAGTACAAATTAAAACAGCACAGAGAGAAATATTTTTTCCTCTCTGTTGGGCTCTACTGCCCTACTAAAAATCTTATCCCTTTAAGCAGTAACCTTCACAGATCCTAACACGGGTCTAGATTTGCTTGTGTGCCTCTCTCTTGCTGAGAAATCTGTCCTTCCTAATTACTTCTAGAGCAGTGACAAAAACCTTGTTGATCCGACCAGACAAATTCTGGCAAGTAAAACATTCAGAAGTGTAACTATGAACATGCCGACTGCTGAGAGACAGAGATGATAATAGCACTGTTGATAACAACAAAAGGGACATAGGGAAGGATGAAAACTTAATTTTTGGCCATGTTCCATTTAAAGCAACTACAAAAGACATCGAAAAGAGATGTCAGAGGCAGAGCCTCTGACAAGACATCTAAGAGGAGATGTCAAAGAGGTAAGGGGCTGCTTACAGAGATTTCAGTACCCAGCTGAAGCAACACAATCTTCTTTCTGGACGAGAGATTGAATATAGGTATAATGATAAGGAGGGGTTTTTTGTTTTAATTGAGGAGGCAGAACAGCTCAAAAGTATCTTGACATGATATATTTTTCATGTAAAACCTCATGTTAGGAAGTGTGTTGCCACCAGAAGCAAGTATTCTTTTCCCTTTTCTCGAGGGAAAATATGCAGCGGTGCTGTGGTGTATTTTGGGCAGACACACTACTGGAAATGCTTCAGTGGTTGACTATTCATGCTTTAAATAAAAAAAGATAAATTTACATCTCTTTACATCTCTGAACATTGGATCAGTTGCGCTTGGTCTATTCTCTGCAGTCTGTTACAGCATTGTAAGATACATCTAAAATACAGGTCCTGAGAATCACAGCCTAGATCTGCTTCCTCCCTGCTTCTTCCCCCTACAGAGGCTTTGTGCCTGGTGTAACTTGAATATTGTCAGCATTTCAGGTGGCTCTTCATTTTAATTTATTGATATAATGTCTTTTCTGTTTAAAAACAAATGCATGAATACCACCATCCTCTTTGAAGGTTCTTGCTGCTCTTCCAGGTCACCATATGGCTATCAATTTTTTGATTTCTCCTCTGCTCTCTATCAGTCTTAACCCATCTGGGATAATTCTGAGAAGATTTTAATATTTATTGATGAGGAAGGAGAGTGAGACTAGGGCATGGATATGAGGGAAGAGCATTGAAGAGGCTTTTGTGAACCTCACTGTACTGCAAGAAGTCTTCATCAGCAAGAGACTCAGGAAGGGCTTGACTGTAACAGAGACAGAGTCCCAGGACTATCAGTGATTTTGGGTTTGCTTCTCACAGTTAGATAATTTGTAGTGACTGCTGCATTTCTGCATATTTGACTAATGCCTTTTGGGAAGATTTAGAATATTTCTTTCCTCTATTTGTTCTGGAGTGTCTGTTCCCAGGATGAAGCCAATGCCTTCAAAGAGTGCAGGTCAAGCCCTTCCTGCACAGGAGGTGCTGACACAACCTCACGCCAGTGCCTGGGTGCAGACCAAACTGATAAGCATCAGCATCAGGAACAGTGCCAGTGACAAGAAAAGCAAATATGCATCCCAGAGGATGAGCAGTTAGTGATACAGAGCTACCTCTTATACGTGGCTACATTCTGGGGAACCTCCCTTGCTGTACAGAGACATTGTGTGTCCTTCATCTACCTCAGGAAGGAACAACTTCTTTTCCTATCTCTAGAAGAGGCTTTAAGCATACTTTCAGTTTCAGTTTGTCCTAGCATTCTTCTGCTGTCTTGGTCCTTCCAAGCAAAATGTTGATGCCTTCTGGACTCCTCTGCAATGACAGTTTGAACAGGAAGAACAAGTTTCTTAGAAAATCCAAGGAAAGTATTGCTGCTCTCTGTTCTCCACTTGGTACAGTGAGGAAACCCTGTGATGCCCACTCAGCTGCTCTAACAGAGTTTTCATATAGTATGAATGTACAATGTACAACACATAATTTTCACAAGAAAATGGTCTTTATTTTCAAATACCATTTAAAAATTAAAAATATGCACCCATTTAGCAGAGACTCTGTTACTAACCATAGGAATGTGCAGCGCATTGGGGAGCACCACACCACAAAGAACCCTTTTTGTGTTTTTTTCTTTTCAGTAATTCTCCAGTTGCAACATAGAATTCAGCATTTCAGAAAATGCAAATGCTGCTGAATTAGTGGTTCTGTGGCACTGAAACACCCCCTGAGCAGTATAACAGAGACAGCCCCCCACACAGACATTTTCAGTAACTATGTTTTACTGTAAAGTAGTTATAAAAGATGCACTGCTTGGATTCTAGTCCTTGCTAATAATATCCAATATATATGAAGAGAATGAAACGTTTAAACTCAGGAATGGGGGATTAAAGGATATCCATGATGAATGAGCTGTACAGCTGAAGAGAATTTGTTGTACATCCTGACCAATATAGCAGTGAAAGTAATCAATCCATTACCTCTCTACTGAGAGAAATGGAGGAGAGATAAGAGGATAATGAATGCCAGGCACAATACTGATAAGAAAGACACTTAAAATGACCAGCCAGAATATATTCCATAGTTAATAGTGCTGACAAAAACAGTGACAAAGTAATAATTTATTCATGGAATAAGAGCCATCCCTGTGAAAATCAAGGTAGCATTTTAAATTAAGGCAACTATTGAAATCAGAGTAGCCTTATTAACCAGCAGCCATAAATGAAGTATTGTAGAAAAGAATACTTTTAAGGGCTTATTTTGCCATTAACACATGGGCTAAATTGCAAAATCCCGTTACTTACAAATGCAGATTTTTTTTTTTCTCTGCCAAACCCTTCTGGCTTTTTCCTTAACCCTTTTCTTTAATGTAATAAAAATTCATATGAAGCTCTGCATATTCACATGCAGCTTGAATGGCTAATGCTTTTGCCCATGCTGACATGCCCTCATCCCCCAATCTTCTGAGAGGCTGACCTAGATTTTGAGTCCTAATAATAACACTGAGTATTTCCAGGGCTAAATTTAAATATATTTGATGATTTAAAATGCAACGCTTAATTAAGAAACCACACCTATCCAAAAACTCTTAGTTTTTCTCTCTCTGTGCCTGAAGATTGTGCAGTAGGAACATACTGTGCAACATGAAGTGTGGGAGATATATAAGGAACAGCAGTGAGTGTGTTGAATGACACAAAATCTGCGTCTGCTTCAAATGGCTGAGGTTATGACTAAGAACCAGGCTGTTCCATCCTGAATTTCTTTTCAGATTTCGTTATACCATTTCCTAAATGTCTATACTATTCCCAAGAATACTTTTGGTAATTATCTACTTGGAAACTGAACCTGTGGCCAAGTATCCTGGTTTTCCTGTACACAAACCAGGTTTGTGGGTGGTACACAAATCACATAACCTTCTGACCTAAAAGGCTGTTATTAAACCTTGAAAATTTGATTTTTAATAAAAATATCTATGAATTATTTCAAGAACCTCTTTCTCATATTTCAGTTGTGGTGCCAGACAGAGATGGGTTTAGAGGGTTTATCACTTCCCACAGACAGTAATTTTCTCCCTCTATGTCCATAACAGATACACAGCTATACTGTCAGACTTTTTGTCTCATCTTAGATAAAACTAAAACATAACTTCCAGGGACTTAACAACATTTTTAGAATTCTATTTTTATATAAAAGCAATTTTATGTATCCATTATAGATACGAAATAATCTATGCTAATAAATGTGCCCATCACAAAATCCTGTCCAGGCAATTACATTTTCCTACTTCTTTCTAATAACAGCGGTGGAAAGATATTGTAAGCCTAAAGTATTACTTAATCAGGTCCTTGACTGGAAAGTGTTTCAGGGAGAAAACAGTCAGTAAATTAGGTAAAGGCTTCTTTGGTGGCCAGCATTGAAATGCTTAGAGGACAGGGAAAATAGTCTTTAATGTACATACACAGTATCTCCTGTTGCAGTAGAGCTCCCAGAGCTGCAAGACGGAGCAAACAGGCTTTAGATCCCCCGGCTGACTGTATTAACCCCCAGCCACGGAAAGCAAAAAGAGGGCTCACTCGCTGCTCCGAGCACAAAACAGACTTTTATTCAATTCCATCTGAGCTCACGCAGAGATAGTGACAGTCTTCTCAAAAGGGAACACGACTTGCCTTCTCAGCTCCTCAGTGTCGGTAACGAGCTGCTCTAATCGCCTTAGAGTGGCTCAAAATAACTGGGCAAATGCTGCTAAAAAACCTGCTGAAGTAACCCCTGTTTTATGCTGAAACTGTGCTACTTTGTCGTGTCTGTTTGGGGTTTTCCACATAGAATTCTGCCATGTCCCCATGGTAGGTGGGGAATTTTGAGAGACCTGATAATTCTCTTAGGCTCCCAATACCTGACTGATCATTGACCCCTACAGCCACAGAGCCTTCAAAAACCTGAATATTTCATCCATTTGTACCCTCAACTGGGTACAAACCCAGTTCTCTCCCACACCCCTTCTCTCCCACACCCCTCTTCTCTTCCTCCTACCAGCATTGTTTCCTGCCTTTCCCTATTTTTTTAAAGAATCTTGTATAACTTATGCAGCTCTTATCCTTTCTTGTAATGGCAGAAGTTGGAAATAGAGGATTTTGTGGATTCCAAGGGGAATTCCATCAGTTTTCCCTGTGTTGTGGGACTATTTCCCACTGTTTCTAAAGAAGAAGCAACTCTTCACCACAATGACTGCTGTAAATGAATTCTGTCAAGAGCACAGGAAAACTATCCTCCAAATTTAGAGACTTGGAATAAATCATCTCTATGAGGATTATTTCAATTTATGAGGAATGAAAGCGCATCTCAAAATGAATGCAACCTTTTCTTTACTTTGAACCTAAGTTTTGATGTGATTGGGAAGAATGTTTAGAACACTCAGTGCTCGTAAACACCAATTCAGTGACAATGGTTTCTAGCTTACAAAGCAAGACACGGAATATGAGGAAGAAATTAAAAGAATAAAATTAAAATGTCAGCGGAGAAAGTAACTAATCTCCATCAAGTCTCTTATGTAATCCAGACCATTTTGCTGCTGTTATTATTCAAAATCCTTAGGGAACCAAGGATCTAGGTCATCTACAGGATAAAGAATGTACTATCCAGGAATCAATATTCACAGCAGTAAATTAAATTATAGTCCTCTCCATGCAAAGAGTTTTATTATTATAAGGAGTGTTGACAATTTAAACTCAACAGGAAAAAAAAAATCTAAGCCATCAGACAACTTTTTCGCTATGGCATCTCCCTATATGCCATGCTGTCACTTAAACTGTCAATAATTCTTTAACTTTCTGTGAAATAGGATACTGCACTTTCCCAGTGAGCATATGGCTACTATAATGATAGGCTTAGATAAGCCACTGCATCTGTTAATACTGACAAAGTTATATTGCCATTAGCACTAAAGCAACATCAGCACCATGGATGGGGCACCTGAGACATCCTGCAACACGCAATTGCCATTTGCAACGGGAATTTTTAACCACAGCAGTGTGATTACAGAATTTCCAATGCCTAAAATACGATAGAGAAGTTGATTTACAGGAATGCTGGTAAACCAGGCCTTGCAGCTTGAGGAGCTGTCATTAGCTGCAATGTCCCAGTGTAGTCTCCCACTGTTTCTTCCACATTTCGGTGGTTGGATTGTATTTACCTATGACCAACACTCCAATTTCAGACACTGCCCAGATGTAAAAGTCAAATATTATAATAGTTTTCAACCTAATTTAAGTTGATAGCATATGATTTGGAACTGAAGGCAATTGTACAACGTGTATCTAAGCAGTCACATTTCTGTTTTTAAACCTCCATAGAAAAGCTTCTCATTTCATGGTACATTATGAATCTCATTCATTGCATTAACTGATGAGGAAGGCAGACTGGTTTGATTGATTGCTTAAACTGGCAGAGCTCAACTCATCTTAACTGCACACTCCAGAGCACTCGTGCTGCTCTGCACTGCACCCGGGGCTGGCACAAGCCCTGCAGCCTCCTTTGGGCCAAACCAAAGCACAGGATACACAGCTTGCACCTTCCCTCCCTAACATCATGCTGTTTCCTTGTCTAGCAATGGCCACAATTTTTTTTTTACTCAATTTCTCTTTGTAATCTGGTGAGAAAAAACGAAACATGTAGATAAAGGAGAAATATTGCTAAAGAAATGCAGCACTATTCATTTTTAAGAATCTGCTGATTCCCTTTCTCAAATGTATATAATCCCACACAAAAGCCTCTATTAAACCACATAACAATGCTACTTTGGGGAAACTTCAGAAACCTGAAATTCAGAGGACTGTGAAAATTCAGTGTTAAGATCAGACTTAAGGAAGGAGAGAAAGAATTGCTTCATTTTTAGCTCAGCAGTCATGCAAGGTTCCAATACATCCGAGCGCCAAAGTCACAGTTTGCTGGTTTATTACTGAACACCCGAGGCTCAGCTTGCACTGAAAATTAGGAAGGTTTTCCCTAATTGTTTCCCGAGTGTACGGATGACAACACGAAACCACAATTAATGTATTCTTCTACTTAACTTGGGAGGTGGAAGACATTACTATGAACCACTGCTTCTCCTGCCAAATGAACCAGCAGATGCAGCAGGCCCAAGAGATGCTGAACCTTCTGATCCCAAAGACAGCCAAGTTGTCATGATGCTTCAGCAGCATCAGATGCCTTTGAAGGAACACGAAAGCACCAGGCACTGCATAACAACATGTGAAATGGGCTTTCACGTGCCACTCCAGCCAAAAGCATTTGGGAAATAAACACATGCCCATCCTTCCAAACGTGTGTTATCATCTCGCTCTTGTTTCTGTAGTGCTCCTCCACCATTCCCTGAAACTGCAGGACCCACCACACCTGTCAGAACAAAGAGCTTCTATCAAGTGCCTCTGCTGATCACAATTAAAGTGGCACAACAGAAATATTTAGAAAGATGGAGAAAGGAGGGAGCAGATGGATGGAAGTAGGAGCAGGAGGTTCACTTCTGGCTGCTTCTCCTCAGCAGTCAGATTGCAGCCCTAACGATGGCCTTTCTTTCCAGATCTGATCCTAGCCAGATGATTAAATACCCCTTTTGGCCACTGCAATCTCCTGGTGAATGATCTCCCCTGTTACAGATGAACTATTCCTTAATCACAGTGGAAAAAATATCCAAGGCTGCTGCATTCTGTAGCACTCTGCTTTCACCTATTTGCTGAGAGCAACACACACACACAAAAAGTAAAAATAAAAATCTCTTGCACATTAACCTACCTGGCCCATGAAACACATGTTTAAAAGGCCATTATAAAGGACCATTATTATGTTTGAACAAGCAGCACAATGTATTGCCAGAAGACAACTGATGGAAAAAGCTGAAGATCAGCCAGACCTGTCCAGAATCCAAATCCTACTCCTGTTTTATACTCTCTTTATCAAACCCAAATCACACTCCCTCAGCTCTCTGCCTCCCTGTCTCTACACACATTGAGTTAACAAAAAAATTCTTGTAGCTGTTAATGAAAGCTTATAGCCTGCAATATACTGTTGAGCTGCCCTGATTCTATCTAATACACATTTTATTATTTCAGGATTAATAACACGAACAACTGACAACACTACAATATACTTACAAGGAACCTTAATTTGAAGATTGCAAAGGATATTACAAAAGACTGAGTAAGTATTAATATGTCTTTGTCCCTGGCCAGCAGAGAACAGAGATACACACACAAACAAAATTCATTTGGGATCTGAACAAAGAATCCTCAGCTCTGAGTGAGCAGGGTGTCCATAATCCTACTCACATGCATAACTTTAATTATGTATTAAATACACCTCTGCCCCATGGCTGAGGTCAGTGTGCCAGGCAGGAGCTAAGCAGGTTTAAAGTCAGTCTGGGGTGGCTGCAGTGGGCTGTGCCCCACAGCAGCAATCCTGTGCTCTACAGCCCTGTCAGCTACTGCCAGGCTCACCTTTCCTGCAGTGACCCTGGTTTACCTCCTTCTTGTATATTTTATGGATTATACAGTTGAAACCAAGGTTAGACTATGGCTTTACAATCAAGAGTTAATGTATGGTATTCATTTATTCTTCTGTGCTTTAGGTTTTATCAGAAAGGTCTGATTACTTATCAGTGCTGATGCCATGTAAATGACATCAAGATGGAGAATTTACATGAAAATAAGTCATCAGCACTTTGTGCTGAGTTCCATATGGCTTCACTGAAAATTACAACCTTTCTATATAATTTAAAATTTCTCCTTTAAACTCTCTTTACAGCATTCTATAGGACGGATAAAAACGTTTCCCTTTCCTCTTCTCACTCTCCTGCTACAAAAACACAGAAAAAGATTTCATTCCCTATTAAACTAGGTAATCAGATAAGTTTACAAAAGCACATATACTTTTAAAAGAAACTCGTAATTCTTATAATCCAATTGGACTGCAATTATATATAATTTTATAGGCCTTATCTACATGATCTTATACATTAGTTTAAACGTGCAAATAGTTGCAAGCTAAAATGACCATTTTGAACACACAAATTGCAATATATTAGTATAAACATAGTTCATAATATGGCTGAACTGCAGTTTCCTTTTTTTATGTGTAAAAGAGAAATGGAACTTATGTTCAGAATTTGAGTGAAATGATCCAATACTGAATTGTACATGTGCATACAAATATACAGTTTCATTATTTTTACACTGAATTTCTTCATCTTTAACAGCATTTATATGAGATTGAAATCCAGGTAATTTCTGAATATTTGGAAACAATCTCCCAGGATGATGAGACTCAAACATGTGTTTAATTTGGCGCTTTGCAGCCCACTTCAAGTGAGCATTTCAAGTTACTGTCATCAGCAGAACTCCCATTTCCAAAGGAAGGCAGTCCCATAAAGCACAGACTCCATGCCCACTGGCTGCTCTATAGACACATTAAATATCTGCATAAATCACTGCAGGATTAAGGTCCAAGTCAGTTTGGAGTTCAATTACTGACTGAAAGCTTTCATTTCTGCAATACACTAATGCTCAGCTCATTGAAAACAAACCCCAAATCAGAGAAACAACATTTGGAAAAAAATTCAGCTGGTCTAAACCTGTTGTACCACAGTACGATAACTCTAAAATGGCCACAGGGAACATGGCACATTTGGAAATGCATCACCATAAAGCAAGCAAGCACCCACTCCACAGGCCAAAGCCCTGAAGGGAGATAGTTTTTTCCTGAAACAATTATAAGTAACTTAAGAAAAACCAGATTTTATATGAAAATGCCTCCTACACAGCCATCCCCACAGCACTGCTAACGTGCTGCTGTAATGCTTTCTGTGAATGGTTATAATTTCATCTCGGCATACCCGCCGAGTTCAGTCATTTACCTCAATTAATTTAAATGTTGTTACAAATAAACATTTGAAAAATATAGGTAAAATGCTACTTTATTTTATTTTTCAGTTTTATACTTTAATTTTGCCTTTATGCATGTCTTCCTGTTCTTCCCTCGGAGAGACATATCTTTCTTTCCTCAATTTTCTATGAGACTTGTCACTCTATTACTCTTAGTCTGGACTTGGGAGATAATAGGGCAAATTTGACAAAAACCTGTGAAGGAAATGAACACTCATTCATTTATTAGTGAGTCTCACTGGGCACTATTAAACTTGTAATAAAAAAGTTATTGAAAAGAAGAGAAAAAAACCTACTGAATTAGAAACACAGATGCTGGTGATGTCTTCAGCTTTTTCACTAATTCCCCACAGGCTGTTAATGGAGAGCACTGCTCTGAGCCACAGGTAATCAAGGAGTTAACACTTACGGCTGACAGGGAGAAATTACGATCCCACTGTACAACATTACTTGCTCAGTATTGCTGCCAAGGGGCAGCAAAGGTTGAGGGACCAGTGCACTAGTCTTACTGCATAATTATAATATTACTTTTCAACCCATTTCTGGGAAATCCTGAGGCTCCACACAAGGTGTAGGTGACTGTAGCAATCCGGAGATAAGCACCCCTGACTTTGGGAGTCTCATTTCCCTAGCCTAGGAGTGATTACACAGTGTAATTGGAGATGGTTATTGGAGGTGTGTGGATCTCTGGTAAATTCCTGGTGTAATACTTTGCATCCTGCATTTTCAATTTACAGGATGAGTACGTGAAATACTGAGACTGGGTATCTTGGGAGATTTTATCAATATAAATAAACAAAATATAGTTTGGAAAGCAAGTTTGAAAATAGTTTTCATATTCAATAATAAATTACTTTTTAAATATTCATGCATTTTATGATTAATGCTATTAGCTATTAATTAGCTAAATAAATATGATTAACTGTGTGAATTTCTCAACCTTCCTATCAGTTGCTTAGATAAACAGTTACGTAGTGAATGTTTTATTACGTACATAAAAACGTCTCATGTTATAATGCATAAGTACATATTGATGTTACATTTCTTTGTTGTGATATATGCATTAAGTCCCAGGCCACTTTGAAAAGAAACTACAGATCTTAATAATTTATGTTCCAAGTTTTAGCCAGGATTATCAATGGTAGATTTTGAGCTTTTTCTTTTAGTAACATAATATATCATAGTAAAAATGCACAGACAAGCGATGTGTCAGTTTGATTTTTTCCACCTGATTCAGCAACCCAAAATTCAGACACAGCAGTTTAAGCGGAGTTGCACACTGAAGAATTTAAGTCTAAGCATTTAATCTGTACTTTCCATAAATTTCTGCTGCTTGTGCTATTATAATGATGTTACCAGAGGAAGTTTATTTATATCACAGATTTTCAGCATCAGCACATTCAGAATACAACAGCAATCATTCATTCAATAGCTAACAGCAATGTAATAATATCATCACTAACACTCTAAATATCAAAAGAACATTTAGAGAAAAGACAACGGAAAATAAAGTCACTTTGAACAAAGAGTAACATAGGATTCACTAAACCCAAGATGTATGTTTTAAATACATGTACAGAGAAGCCAGCCCAGAAATAAATAGCAATTATGCGCTGCTATTTTGGAGCAACAGGTTGCATATAATTAAACAATAATAAATAAGGGGATCTTTATGGGCCCATTAATAGGAACACACACTCTATAAAGCAGCATTTAAAAATCTTAAGCCTTGTGCATCCCAAAACATCTAAAGAGATTTTGTTCATGAGCAAACTATAGTCAGCACGAGTGTAAAGCAGCAGGGGCAAACCTGACACCGATCTGTCTAGACTGTGCACAACAGGATCACCCTATGCAAACATGAAATGCCGAGCCCAACGGTGACAGATATGAACCAACCCCTCCTTTTTTTTATTTGAGACTATGCACCATAGCTTCTTTTTTTAACAGCCTCAGATCTATCATGAAAGCTCTTCTCCCTGCTGCTCCTAATGTATATTGTAAAGAGCTACCGAGAACAGCACTTTAAGAAGTCACTTGTCATTCTCTCTTCCCTCCCCTGCCTGCTTCCCCAAGTATTTAGGTAATAATGGACCTGGTTAAAATCATAAAGTCCAAGAACATACTGCTGAGGGTTCAAAAGGCTAGACCTGTAAAAGCACAGATAAAGACTTCTATTGAAAATGATGTTAACAAAGCAATACTCTCAAAAGGTGAAGAAGTGGTCAATCCTGCATGTTGCTGCCTTTTAAAAGAAAAAGTAAATTATTTCTCCTTATTTTTTTGCAGCATGTGTGGGTGTGAGTGTGCGGTAGAGGGAAATACTGCTTCAGGAAATGAATGGGTGAGCACTGAGAAGGGCACTGCAAGTCAGAATAAAGTTTGTTCACGCAACGGGAAGCATGAACACGAACCTTGTAATGGGAGTCCTACAGAGCTTCAGTTAAAAATGAAGCAAAGATAAAGACCCTTGCATATGGCCCAAAGGCTGCCTGCCTCGAGGGGAGAAATGCCTATGGTGGCACTTCTCCAAGGGAACAGGCAGCCCAAAGGATGTGTGCATTAGACTTGAGCAGGAACGTGTCCCTATGGGAATGCAGCTTGTGTCTAAGTACAAAGGTAGAGCAGCCTGTGAGCCTCTGCTGAACATGAAGGAGGAGAGTTTTCCAGATGAACTGGCAGGACAACCATGGGGTGCTCTTAGGGATGTTCAGTTTCCTGGTGCAAGAAGCAGCATGGGAAAAGACAGTGCTGTGTTGAAAGCATAAGAGATTGTGTCTCACTTATGATGTGTAAGCACAGTAGCTTCTTCATTGACCAAAAACTGGTAGACAGGAAAGACACAGACTTCTAAGGACCTTTATTGTCAATGCAGGTGACATATTTGATGGAGAAGAATAAAGTGAGGGCAACAGAAGATGCATCAAGTTGGGCAGCCTGATGACAAGTTTACAGTCTTTCCAGTTAGCTTTGTGAAAGCTCTAAAAGGAACAAGGCTGGCAATGTCCAAGCCAAAGAATATGAAACTTTAATGGCTGAGATAGGAGATGGAGAGACAGGAGAAGAGCTCAGGCTGTGAGAATGACCTGGAAACCCTGTATCGTGAAAGGGCAGAAAAACTGTTATTCAACCAGATGACAAAGAAGAAGGCACAGATGTTGAACATGGTACCTGCAAAGTGCAGGTGAGATGATATTGTTGCTCACAGCAACAAAGAAAAGGAGGTAGTAAATGACTATTTTTGAGAAAAGCTCTTGAACTGATGGTAAGACATCTGTAGAGTTAAAGGCCAAGGTTTGAGTAGGACACATAGACCCATCTAACTTGGTGCAGATATCTCAAGCTGGGCTCTCAATGGACAGAGGAGACGTAGTCAACAGAGCCAAAGGAGCCATGCACAGTTTGCATTTAGTGGATCAGAGCAATTGCCACAAACTCCCCTAATGCTCTCATCTAGATCTACACTGATGGGAAAATCAGCCCTGACAAAATACTTCAAATGTTAACATCCACCCTGTAGACTGCCTGAAGTGAGATGTGATGAATCTTACTCCAGGAAACATGTCTGGAGCCAGGGGAGATCCAAAAATCATTAGACTAGATACACCTCTCAACAGTTTTTCAATCTTGCTGCAACATCTTCTTGGGAATCTGGGGATCAGGTGGATAGTCACACGTGGATCCATTATTGTAGATGGCAAGGATGATAGTACATCATGACAGAACATGAGATTCAATATATTATGTGTTATGTCTACTTAAACAATATGAATAAATCAACCTGGCCTAGACTATAGAACAAAATAAATATAATTGTGTCCAGAGAAAGCAAACTGCCTGGAAGGTGCAGGCACAGTCACATTGAAAAATGCCACCTCATAAAGGCTGTAATCTCTCTCAGACAGATCTTCATTATAGCTAATCACTATTTTGCCAAAGGCACTTATAGCAACATATTTCTAGGGGAAGGAACAGGAAGGCAGCAGGGAAAACGAAGAAATTTCTTAAGCCCCTGCCCTCTCACCCCAAAATTGAAGCCGAATGAGAAAGTCAAATATTTCACTTCAGCTGGAAAATTCTAAGAAAGAGTTCAAATGGAATATTGTAGCAGGTGAAATTGAAAACGGGGCAGATAAGTGGTTGCAAGGCATATACTCCCCTCTGGCAATTTTTAATCAGGAATACAGGACTCTTAGTTGGAGGCAATATCATATACTTACACAGGGTTATATGGTCCAAGTAATAACCTTGCATTGGTAATAAATTAATTTTTTTCCTATAAAAGTTGGTTTCATTTTAACACAGATATCTCCGCTGAGGGGTATGGGTGGATGTTTCCACATCAGCACACAGGCTTAATGCAAAATGAACAACTGTGCTCTCCCACTCCCTCCTGATGAAGCACAGATAGTCCAAGACAAAGCCTGGTTAATAAACCAGTTGTAAACAGTCAGGGGAGACAGGCAGTGCACTGAGCTGTGAATTGCCTTCAGACAAACTAGGTAGATATGGTGTGAGAGCCATCTTAGAACTAAGATAAAAGAGACAATAAAAGAGAAAAAGATAGAAGGCAGCAGACAGACAGAAAGCAGCAGGAATATAATTTCCTTTAAAAATAATTGCATTCAATTTATGCTCTTACCTTACACTCCCAGTACTAAGTAATCTAATCAGATGCATACGGTTTTATTCTACAAGTACACATGAAGCATGCAATAAAATCCCTATAAAACATGACCTGTGGTGACTCACTGCAGATTTCAGAGGACATATCTAATTTTTTTCTCATCTTAACAAAGATCTTTTGCAGCCTTGTGTTCTCCTTCCACACCCCATCTCCCATGTAAATCTGCTCCCTTGGTGTTAAATATAGTTTTGCTTATTTGCTCTTTTAGTTTTTCTTTTCTTTTCTTTTTTTTTTTTTTTTTTTTTTCTTTTTTTTTTTTTTTTTTTTTTGTTTAGAGGCACTGGAGTTGAATCTATTTTCTTTAGGCTAGAAGGTCTAGCCGAAGGACCTTAGCTCATGGCTGTGAAGTAAACATCCTTTCTGAATCTTAATTTTGCAATCTTAATCTTCCTAAGACCTGCTTCTTACAACACTGACAATTCCCTCTGATTCTCCCCTAATTCAGTCTTAAATGGAAGAACACACAGGCTTTCACAGGAGTCTGGCAGTATCTATAAAAGTTTCTTTCCCTTTGCTTTGCCTGCATGAGCAAGACAGTTTCTTCAGTAGCAACAGTAAAATCTGAAGTTAACGTTTTCCCATAGGAAAGTTGGATAGATATTTCATGCATTGATTAGAAACAGAGCTCAGGAGTAGCCAGGGCAAAGATGACACTCTGTGAAATAAAGGCAACGATACTGTGAATTTACTAATTTATTTACCTCACTTGTGTATTATATATTAACAGATTTTAAACCTTAATAAGTTTAAACTACAAAGAGTCTTTAGCAGGAAATACGCAGATCAGGCTGTATTTCCCAAATTGGTTTATAGTTGTTCTCAGATTGCCTGCAGTTGTTCAACAAGCTTTGTACCAGACCTGTATTAGCAGGCAGGACCTGAAAGCAGCCCAAGTACAACCCCATCACACAGAGATGTGACATTTTGATCTCATTTCCAGCCGATACGTTCCAGAAGGCAACGCTTGAGGCAACCTCCAGTGTGCCAGTTTTCTGCCTCTAAAATTTTCACCAGACGTGCTTCCCCTAATTTCAGCTGTGATGCCCACACACAAAAGAAGGGTCTCTTTTAGACCTGTCAACCACGAATCACGTAGGGCATCAAAGATCACTATGAATGTTTTAACTCACCCCTACGACCAAACATTTTTCAGGGAATTCACAAAACCTGATTCTTCCAACTGTGCTTGCTGAAAGCCCCAGCCCCCTCCTTGTGCTGCTTAGCAGTTCTCTTCATGAGTAGCCCCATGTGTTTGTTTTATTTATTACTTTGGGTTGTCTATTAACTTATACAAGACCCCAGACACTCTAACACTATTAAATATATACACGTATCTCACTTTACATTGATTATACAATATATATAATTAAAGTAAATCCTGGCAGCCTTAAAATTGTCAGTTTGACAGGTTCTCAGACAGTCACCTAGGAGCCTGTTTCATCTTCAAGGAATGATAGCCTTAGCCTTTCCACCAAATCTTTCTTGCACAGATATTGAGAATATCACCAAGAAGTTCAGATGAAAGAGCAGGAGACTTATACCCAGACTCCTCACAGACTGTCCTGCCAACCTGATTTATGACAGGGAGACATAACGGGGTGCACATCCAGCACACAGCACAGCATACCCCGAGGGGTCGGATCATTAGTGAGGGTAAAAAAGGGAGATGGCACCACAGTCACAACCATTAATGGGAACCAGCAGGATGAGGATCTACCCTTAAGCATGGTTCCTGGATGGGCAGTGGGAAGGGCCCCTGGCTGAAGGGTTTGCTGCTTCCCCATAACCATAGACTGTCCCACATCCCTGTATTTCCTGCCTTCTTGTCCCACTGCTCCAGGAGATTCCTTGTGATCTGCACTTCAACTCAGGCCTGTGCTTTTCTCCTTTGCTGTCAGCTGTGCAGCTTTCCTGTTTGCTTCTGCCATGAGGGAGGACCTAAGGGTGCCACTTCCTTCAAACATCTGTTTTCTGCAAACCAAATCCAACAGCTCCAAAGAGGGCTCTCTCTCACCCTCACAGATGGTTTAGTGGGCCACAATGGATTTTCCTACTTGATCTTCTAGCTCTGTGACACACAACAGTCTAACCTCCACAGAGTGTCTACCCTGAGACTATCGAGGCTGGCTGCTCCCCTGAGAGGTGGGAGACATGAGTCTCTAACACAGAGGAGGGGATTGAGTCTGAGTTTCCTATTTTTCAGGCAAAGTGTCCACCCAATATACTGTTCTTCCTTGTCACCTCCCCTCTACTTGGTCATTCATGAATTAAAGGCCTAAACGTGGAGCTTGAGAGTGTGAATCCAAGTTTCCAAAAGGAATCTAGGTCTTCAAAAGAGGTGAGATTTTAGAGGTACCAATTCTTTTGTTCTTTCCTATTACCTGTCCTTTGTGTGACACCCTGCTGTGCCAGCTGCCCCTTGTGATCTCTGTCCTTAAAGCCCAGCTCAGAACTGCTAACTGCAGCCCAGAGCCTGACTCCAGTGCATTGGTGTGCTAATGCCTAAGCCTCTCTGGGGACAGGGGGACACAGAATGGTCAGGGTAAAGAAAATGAACACAAGCAGAGAGAATTGCTGTGCCAAGGCTGGAGGGCAGCAATGAGACACACTGAGGCTGGGAGGAAGCCACAGCAGCTCAAAGGGATTGCAGAAGTGTCACAGTGAAAAGAGGAGGCAAGGCTCTATAGGGATTCAGGGAACAAAGGAATGGGCAGAAGGGTCTGCTTCAGTATCTACACCATGCAGAAGTGCTATAATCTCTTTTTTTTTTTTTGGTGCTGCATACTCAGTGGCTTTCTCAAGTCATGTATTTTCTTTCTAGGCTGCCTGATACAGCCCATGTCAGAAGTAAACATTTTTTTAAGTAAAACCTCAGCTTTATAGAAAACAACCCCATTCACATGCCCTTGCAAGGATTTTGATCCTTTTTTGGCATATCCTTGTAACAATTTTGATCCCTTTTTGAAATGAGAAAATGTGACAGAAATGTAGTGCAATATCATTTTTATTTTGAATTTAATAAATTATTTTTTTTAAATATGGAGAATTTCCAAGTTTTTCCTTCTCTGTTGTTTTACCCACACAGATGATTAAATCCACTGCACTCTTGGTTACAACAAACGTTAGAGAAACCAGAGGAAAGAGTTTGCATAATGAAAGCACAGACACAACTCCACAGATTTGTGAGTGTGGCTATTACAATACCCAACTGCTGGAAAATACAGAATGGCACATGTTTCATTTCTAGCTCCACTCTGGGATGTAAGAGAAAGCAATCACTGAATACCTTAAAGAGAGGTCTCTGCAAAGCAGACTGTGGTAATGGGTCTGGAATTCCTGAGCAGTTCATAATTCAGCTCTTACGTTAAACAAAAGGAGACAGCAAGACAGAATAAAAGGGAAAGCCCGTGGGGAGAGCTGACATGCCATGGACATGACTGGCCACTTTTTACTCCTGCTGCCCTCCAGTAAGAGAAGGCTGAATGCATTGTTTTAAATTTCTGAGTAAATATTGGTACTTGTAGAGGTTAAACAAGATGCTGTACTAGAACCTGCCAAGCCTTTATTTATACCTAGCCAGGGGACAGGATGAGCATATACTGACAACCTCTTTTAATCCAATCACAGAGAAACCACCACAGGAATGGAAAGTAATTTAGCAGGCAGGTTGGTCTGACTTGTCCTCATTCTATACACTGAAGATTTTTTTATTTACTGTCATTTTAGGGTAAGAATATAAGCACATGGTAGCAACATAATACACTAGCATCACAGAACAGCAGGAACTGTGGTACCAAACCTCAGAGAAAACATTTGGAGAGACAAAATAATGAGTACTCATTCCACATTCAGGATTACTCAAACTAATGCAGCCTCCAGAAAAATGCAGCAGGATCCTGATGGGTAGTTTGCAAAGGCAGCTTGAATCATTTGGTCAGTAAAATCATTAAGTGCCACCTACTTCAAGTCCCTAATCCTCTACAAATATACATTCCCTGCAGAACTCCCAGGTCCCAAGCTGAATGCCTGCAGAGCTATTAGGGGGTGATGCAGGACTGTGATGGTACTTACACTGTCCCAGTTGGGGGGAAAAATGAAGCATGTGTGGGAATAATGTGAGGAGAAGTTGAAACCCTGTTGGTAAATCAACATTAGGGACGGTGATGTAAATGAGTGTGTGTGAGTGAGCATGTGCTACTCTGATTTCAGGAAAGAGGAGCAGATTGCCAAGACCAAGTGCTGTGATTTAAAGCAGTGTGACAGATCTGCTCTGTCAACCTTAGCAAGCCACCACAACTTTGGGCCTTGGCCTCTTTGTCTAAGGAGTGGGGAACTGAGTGAGAAGCAACATGTTCCAGCCTGCAAGCATGCTGGGGCCATGCACACTGTCAGCCCTGTCAAACTGTTTGCCACCTAACAATCTGATGGCCCATACAATGGTAAAATATTTCCTCTGCAGATACTTAATTTCAAGAAGCTGCATTGATCTTCATTAATTAAGATTTCTTGGAACCCTTGCAATTAATTGTATTTTATGCTTACTAGTCAACAAGCCAAATGCTTCACTCAGTATATCAATGTAATGAAGTGGGGAGTGACATTTGACCACTAGACATTCAGCCAAGAAAAACATGTTGGGCTGGGAGCATGCAAGGATGGCTTTCTAGGGACAGAGTCTTGTGGTTGCAGTTTCCAGTTTTCAAGAAGACTCTGATAGAAGTGGGGCTTTCCTAATGCTCCTGAGATCTTCCACATTTCCTCAGTGGAAGGTATGAGGCAGTATAGAATCCTCTCTTCTCTATTCATCAGGTATTTAATAATATGGGGAGAAAAATTACAGTCTCTGAGAACAGGAACTCTTTGCAAACTATGGCTTATATGGGCTGATCAAATTAAAAACCAGTGGAACAATAGTGAGATCCACTGACTGTGTAAGTTTCAGGCCTTATAGAAGTCTTAGAAATCTCTTTCAGTTGTCAATACAAAATGAACTGATTTTGGATGAAAGTGAACATGCTGAAATGACAGTAACATAGAAAACCTTAAGAAAAAAATCAATCAAATCCTCCCTACTCCCAGAGAAACCTTACTTACTTTTCCAGCTACCTTGCATAAAAAGTAAACAAAGAGAAAATCCCACTATTCTCCTCCTTCTGCCATAAGGATTTCTTTCTACTCTGAAATTATGAAATATTAATGGAAGGAGATTTCAAATGAAAGCAGTAAGCTATTTAAGCCTAGGAAAGGTCCTACAAGTCTCTTGCAGATTTTCTTCTATTTTTTTTCCTAAAAATCAGATCTAACTACTGTACAAGACACAATGGCAAGGCAGACAGATCAGAGCACTGTTTCAATTTAGCTATTTTTACTCTCCTTTAACTTTTTATGTGTAACATAGGTTGATGAAATAGAATGTTTGTTTTAAGAGATGAGAGAATCACAGAATCACAGAACAGTAAAACCCTCCAGTTGCCTCTAAGGATATCAATTCCACAGGGGTGGCAGTTAATCTGGTCACATCATAGTGTGAAAACTGGGTCCAAAGAATCAGTAAGTAATTTTGCATATGCAAGCTACCCCTTAGGTCTTTAATCTTCTGCCACATGCATTACTATCAAGTTTACATACATAATTCCTGTAAATCGTGCATACATTTTTGTGCACATCTGCTTCTGAGACTTAAACCCATGTACATCTTGCTTCCTTCAGCTAACCAAAAATAAAATCTTTGTGTCTGTAGTCTTTGTCTTCACCTTTCATAATCGTAAATGTGATCACCTGCACAATTAGGTAGGACTATAATAGCCCTATGCCTTATAATGTAATTTTTCCAGTAAAATGCTCCCTTAGTTTCAATAACCATAAATAATTTGGCAGAAAGACAGTATATTTATTCACTCAGCTGAATTTCCACTGCTATATGCTGAATTCCTATCACTTCTTTGTGATCTGCTTATATCCCATTGGCATTCCTGAGCCTCTGGTATCCCGACAGACTGGGGCCTTCCAGAATTCTGCTCCCATTAGTCTGTTTCTGGAGACTTTTATTGCAACCTTTGATGAACAACGACATGGAAACTGTAATCTGAGAGCTATGTCTTCCAAATCTCTTTGTAGCTGGTGGCATGATGGGTTCTAAAAATGTAAGAATGATGGTAGGGAAGAAGGAAGAGAAGGACAGAAGGACAAGGATGATGAGGATGAGCAATCCACAATCAAAACTGTTCAAATTAAGTCAGGAAATATTCTAGCATCCCTCTGCTGCTTCAGGAACGTTTGTCAGGTTGGGGGAATATTATTGTTATCCCAGGCCCTACAACAGGCATTCAGGGCTGGTAACATCAGACAGATCTGCCTGTAGAGCTTTTCATCCCAAGTAATGGCAAATTAAAGCAGCAGCAGAAACATCTCTCCATGACAGCATACCTGGATTTCTGGGAAGCAGATGGGCTAAACCAGATGGCAGATGTACCACGTCTCACCATTTACCTGCACTTTTCCTGTCACTGCATTCCAACAATAAATGCTCACACTGGTGCTGATACATGTTCATTTCTCTCCAGTCCTTTGCACGTTGGCCCTCAAGAGGAAAGTTCTTTGCTTTTCAAATGCTTTCACGTTTGCCTTCTCCTACTGGAGCACCCTCAGACAACCCAGCCTTCTCTGAAATTTTTGTAATTTTCCCAGTTGGAAATGGTTGTTTATTTTAGACTAATGGCTGTCTTGAAAACTTAGTGGATGGGGAGAGAAAGCTATTTGGACACATGCACAGATTAACTCTAGCTTTTCACAGAATGTATTTTAATTGCAGACCATTTTATATTTATCTTTATTAAAAAAGAAGTTTTGTTTATGTTTTTCCCATGTACCCACAGACTAATCTGAGAAAAATGCAGTGATTTTTCTAATAACAGCTAATTTCTATAAAAGTACCAATGGATTTACTTCTAAAACCACAGTCTTAATTCACAGGTATAGATTGTTCTTAATTTTAACAAGGAAAAATTATTCATATTAAACCTTTTATTTGTCTGATATGAGGTGGAAGACTGTCACACTGACACTACAGAAAACTGAAGATGTTCTTCAGGAAAATTTTTAGAATCAAGATAAAGCAATGATAAGAATTACTTTTTTTGGTTCAAGTGAAAAGTCAAGTTAACCATAGGAAGGGAAATAGCAGGAGCTGTCAGAAATTGCTCACATTCTGAAGTTTAGGGATAATCCTCTAATGACCTTTGTAAGTACAAAGGTAATAAAAAAGAAACTTTAATAGAAAACAAAAATGAGAGTTAACCCAGAGATTCAAAGGAATAGTAACTAAAGGGGTTCTGAATCTATACTGAGAAATTCCAAGATATGTTGGCTCTTCCTTTGAGATGTAGAAAGATCTAAAGGTCTTTAAGGCTGTATGATAAAACCTCTTTGTGAAGATGAAAGAAGTGTACTTTATATTACATTTTGGTTTGCACATGCATCATCATGGGCCATGCTGTGAAGCTGAGAGCCCTCAGAAACCCCACCACACTTTGAAATGACTGCTTCAAGTTTTAATGAACTGGGTGGACTTTTAAAATTTGTTTATTATCCATTTGCCTCAAATAACTTGGGACTAACAAATCACAACCCAAGCTTGCAGACTTTTTATCTATCACTAACACTAGCCCAGGGGAAGCAAGAGAATGTCTTTGAACAAGGATTGATAAGATGTCTATTGACTGAGGATAAAGCTGAGCCACGCTGAGAAAGCAAAGTAGTTCATGGTGATTTTGTACAGCTAATGTCTGATTGGTGAAAAGGCACTTCTGAAACACTCTAAAATTAAACCTGTCTCAGTGGCATAGATGGATGCAAAGTACCATTAAACACAAGACCCAGGCAAAGCAATGTACCCCCACAATGGCTTCTATAAAAGAAATCACAGAGTAAATACACAAATGCTTTGTCTTAGGTCATAATTATTTTGCCTTCAAGACCTGGATTTTGATGATAAGTAATGTAATGAGATTGGACTGGGACCACCAAATTGTTTTCACTCAATGTTTTTTGCTCTTGAGTACTCATGTACTCTACTGCCACAAAGCTCTGGCAACTTGAGTATTTGTTTTATTGAATAAACAAGTTCCCAAACACGTAGTGTTGCCATCTACACATTTAAATTTTCTTTTCACTGGTGATGGCAAACAGAAAGAGTTCAAGTGTTATTTTTGCTTTAAGTCTATGACAGGCAGTAGGAGACAAAAGATAAATTGAAAAAACGAGGCATTCAGGACATGCTCTGCAGCTAGAATGCATATAACTTCCTGACTTCAGGCTGTCAGTAACCCATTAACTAAGAGAAAACTGAGTTTGACAGAGACGTGAGACAGACTAAACTTGAGGGACTTTCACATTTAAAACTGTAACTTATTTAATTCTGGGAACAAAGAAAGCCCAAAGGAACAAAGCCCTGAGAGTGGTCACCAGTGTGCTCATGCTGAGAACAGGTGTTGAGGACTAAAAGAGGCATTTTAACATCTTTTCAAAGATATAATAATGCATTAAAGACTTTTTAGGAAGTCTAATAAAGTATGCTGGAAAAATCAAATGAGATACACACATATTTTCTTGGGGAAAAATCTCCTCAATCTGTTTTCTCTAATGGCTTTGTCCCACTTCCTCAGGGTTGCTGCCACAGTACTGTCAGCAACTCAAAGCTGGGGAAAGAGGGAGGACTAAGTACAAACTGTTTTTTCCCCTGAGGTAGGCAATGAAGAACATGCTGCACTGGACAAAGCTACCTGAACTCTGGGTTCCTCAACCCCAGAGGCAAATCTGGCTGTGCACTTGATACCAACTCCGAGGTCCAGCTTGGGTTTCACTCAAGGAATGGTGAGAAGACTGATGAAAAACAGCTTCAGCCATTTGCCAGTTTTAAAAACAACAAAAAAATCCAACAAGACCAGCAGGAGTAAGAGAGCCAAGTCAGTCCTCATTCTGGCCTTTTATGGCAAGGTTTATTGCCTTGGTGGCTCAGGAAGCACTTTTGAAAGTGGTGTACTTTAACATATAGCAAAATAAAAATGCTAATCGATAGTCTCTCTATAGGAGCAGCTACCTTATGCCAATTAAAGTGCCTTAGAGAAAAAGAGACTTCTAAAAACCAATTTTACATCTTACAGTGGGGTTTGAAGTTGGGAGAGGGGCCGAAATCCAATTTCCCCTAAGGGAAGATTAGCCAAACACGATTTAACAGCAAGGTCTGCATGTAAAAGGATGCAGCTAATATGCCTGTCCAGCTGCCATGTTGTAAGCCAGGCTAAGGGCATTACAGCATCTATTAGGGTGTTGCACACAAATGGTACAGCTTGATCAATTCCCACTGCTGGCAGTGGGTTTTTAGATCCAAAAGTAGGAAAAAAAAACCCTTATAGGAAATAACATGCCATTGCAATGTTTGACTGCCTGTTTCTGCTGTGCTTAAAGCTATGGAGGAGGGAGGAATGGTTGGAGAATTCTGTCTGAAACAAATCCCAAAATCCACTATTTCATACCATGCTTAAATGCAATATATTCTGCAAACACAGTGGCAGTTTACTAGATGCCCCATAAAAACAAAGCCATGAGACAGCATCTGTGATGAACAGCCCATAACCAATGCCCCAGTAAGGATGCAACAAGTGAAGGTTGTATAAAAACTGGCTTTATTTTATGGAAAAGGACCACAAAAACTGGATGTTAAAGTATATAAAATTTTGTACAGTACAAAATCTGTGAAAATAAAGTAAGCTAAGTCTCTCCTGCCTCCCTCTAGTGGTTGATTCACAGAAACCAAGGTGGTCCATCTATATTTGATTATTTAATTTGGGCAAAGAGCCAGGATTGGAAGTTAAAGGTTCAGCTTCTCTACTGGCAGATGGTATTACAGAGGATGTTGTCCATCTGATGCTGTCCGTATGTGGGCTGAAGGAACAGCAGGCTGTCACTTCCAGTCCTAATGAATTAGGAAGACTTGATGGAAAGCATCATAGAGACCTTATGAAATAAGGGGCCAGAATTTGCAACAGAACAAAAACCAAGCCATTTTAAGAGTAAAAATGGGAGAAAAACAAACGAAAAACCCCCATGAACAGATGAAACAACCCACAAAAGCATCCACAGAGAAGAGGGAAGACTGTGCCTTTACCTGGAACTCATGAATAGGTGTTTGTAAACTTGGGCCCCCTGGAGATACACCTGTATTAGTAATTTCAACTTTGCCAGGGAACATTCTTCTGCACTAGAACTCAGTTGTTTCTGCCACTCATGTGGTTTTGGTCTGGGCCAAATAACATTCTCCTAAAAGGACAGGGATCATTCCCAAGAGACCATTTACACTCAGGCACCCTCTCTCGATGAGTACCTGTTTCTAAGAAGGATGAAACCTGGTCAGTGCCAGCTGGATGTCTGTACCACAGACCCATCACATACATCCTTAATTTATTAGTGTAGATGTGGTCTGAATTGCTTAATTAACCCAAAAGATCCAGGTAGTGACTGACTTCAGCATCAACACACCAGTTCCCTATGGGAACATATAGGAGGTCTAATGGGCATTCACCCAGGAAGGCAGTGTCTACCAGATTTGTGTTTCCCCTTGCTCCAAATATTCCCATCATTTTTTTCATCTCTAAGAACCTGATTTGCCAAGAGAGAGCAAATGGGTCCTGGAGGGCAGACTGCACATTTCAGAGAGCAGCCAAAGGGAAACTTTCAAAGAAGAGATTTAAACTAGCTCTGTGACTAGTTGAAAGTTATGCTTTTCCCCACCTAATTTTATTTTTAAGGAACTCCTCAAAAATTTAGACTCATAGAATTGCAGAATAATTTAGGTTTGAAGGGACCTCTGAACTGTTCAAATAACTTCTAACAGAAATACAGAAGCCCAAGTCTTGCATTTCGAAAGAAGAACTTGAAATCTAAAATAACCATAAAGCACCTCTTCCCCTTAACTATGGATAAGGTGAGGAAACTGAGATCTGCAAGGCAGCCTGCAAGAAGTACCAGGATTGTCACTCAGCATCCCAAATGACACACCTCTACCCTAGGCCAGGTGCTAAAATTTGCTGTCCAATCAACAGAGAAGATGGCCAGTCCTGTAGCAATGCTTTTGTCCACTAATGATGGAGACCAGTCGTTGAGCCACTTTACTGCTAATTGTCTATCTGGAAAAGCCAGGACCAGCACTTAGAAACAGATTCAAGGACCTAATCATAATTTTCCCTGCTGTAGCTGAAGTAGTTGAAGTCTTGTATAACAGTGTGGGTCCTGGCTCTGCAAACACTTTTGATCAGGTACAGCAATTTAGGAAGGATATAGTCCACCAACTTTAGTGAAAAGCACTATTTCTGGCTGCAGGACCAGAGAGGTACTCATAATTCACAGACTACTTGGTGCAGCCACCTTTATTTTCTCTTTTCATGTTATAAATGCTATCTGTAAATTATTTGTATGTAAGCAAAAATAATGCAACAACAGTATAAAAGAGCAGCTGTACAAAATAAACAAGGCAAACATGCAGGAAAAATGCAAAAGTAGGTAGAGGCTGCAATTCTGATGTCCCTGCTGGGGATTATTACATAGAAGTTTGCCTGAGTGGCTGTATATAAAAGCTCCTAAACACCATGGTATAGTGAAGTCCTCCTTCCTTTCCTTCTATCTGGCTCAACATGTAAAGTTCACAGAATCACAGAATATGCTGCATTGGAAGGGACAGAGAAGGATCATCAAGTCCAGCTCCCTCTTTTGCACAGGACCATCCCCAAGAGTTACACCATGTGCCATAAAATAGTAATATAACTCTTTTTTTCCATTGTTCATGGGGTGTCTGAAATTGTTTTGCTGGAAAAAATGAAAAAAACACAAAACCTCAAATATCAGAGTTAGAAGCCAACTCTTTTACCATTTTGCAGGCCAGCACCCAAGGCATCAGAAGACAAAAAACTATGTATATATACGAAGTCTTCTCTAAGGCAAATTTAGGAGAAAGACAGCAAAAAGCCATTCTGAGGAAGCATTTTACACATTCTAAAAATCAAGCTGATGAATCAAGCTTGCAAAAGCAAACAAACCTCAACTGGGTTTATTTAAGCTTCCAAGCAGACAGACACATGCAGGTGCATCCGCCTTTGGAGGAACAACAAACCAGAGATTACTACTATTTGCATATGGCAGTGCCTTGAGGTTCAGTCAAGGATCAGATGCCCACTGTGGGAACTGCTGTCTAGACATTTAGCAGGAGGTGGTCCATTCCTCCCAACATTTGTGATTTATTGGCCCAAACTTGCAGCAGATGCTGAGGTTGTGAATGGTGAACATGATGCTTGCTCAGCACTGCTTGTTCCTGTGCCTGGGTTATGATCCACAGCAAGGTCCAGCCAGGGAATGAGGTAAAGTGAGATGGTTGCTATATATTAAGATGAGGAATCTTTATGTTCATCTAAGTGTTGCCCTTGAAATGGAAAGAAACACTTATTTTGAGCTCTGGAGGGCTGAATGGCCAAGAGGCAGTCAGTGAAACCCTGTATGGAGACAAGGGATCTGTGCAGGTGAGCTCCTTCCACCTCAGAGCCTCTGTGTTAAAAGTGATCCCTAAGGCACTTTTAGGACCACACCCACTACTCCCTCTCCTTGCACAGTGTTTCACACCCAGTCCATTTTTCCCTCTTTCACAGCTTCCCTTCTTGTCTCCTGTCTAACTAATTCCAAGCATGACCAGCTTTGGAATTAATTTAGCTGCATGATATCATCACCACGACAGGCTCAGCCAGCTTGAGCTGCTGCTGCCCAGTGTGAAGGAGAAGGGGTGGGAGGGGAGGAGAGTGTGCTGGCCAGATGTCCTCCTGGAACAGAGAGGGACACCAGGGGCTGTGGATACTTGTGGGTGTCCTGGGCCTCTCTGGCATACACGTGCAGCAGAAGAATAAAGCAAAACAGGAATGATTCTCCCTGTTATTCTTACCTTTTGTTCTGTTCATCCAAAGAATAGGGATAATCTTTCAATCTGCAGCTAAGCCTCCTCGACTTCACACTGTTTTCTTTCTCTGCGAGGATATCTGGCACCACCCTGAAGGTTGGCTAAGCAAAGAGGTTTGCTCTTCTGTTTCTTTTTAACAGTCCTTCAGCTAAAGCAAAAGGAACACTCAGACTCTTCAATAAGGGGCCATGTAAATGCCTCAGTGAAATTAAAGTACTGCAGATTATCACAATGAAAAAATATTATCTTTCAGGTTGTCCTTCCTTATGCTTTACTTGCTGATCTCAGTGGAAGATTAGAGAAGGTTGAATGTCCTTTTCAAACTCCATCTGTGCTAAATCTGTATAGCTTCATATTTAAGCTTTTCACAGCATTTTTGCTATTAAAAGTGCTACAAAGAATCAAGTCAAATTAAGGACAACATATCTCAGCAACTCTATGTGACTCTTGCAGCGAGAGACAGGACTCTCACATGCTCCTCCAAAACATTTCAGAAATGACACTCATTAATACAGTCAGTGCCAAACTATGTTGGGCATTATCTGAGGCCGATGCACTGGGTGAGTGTAGGTGCAATCACAGACAAGACAGAAAATAGAGGGTGTAAATGCCTCCAATTCCTGATCACTGCAAGGCCCTCCTCTCCAATAAGAATTCTCAGTGCTGCCAGATTCCTGTCTCCCTCTTCTCCTTTCCAGTTGGATGTGGCATTCTTCATTTCCTATATTTAACCACTGCTGCCCAGCTGCTGCTGCCTTTTCCCCAGGAATTGGTCAGCTGCATGGATTCTAAGAAAAGTGTTTAGTGTCCAACAGGTGCTGGATCTGGACTTGCATCTTTCAGTGCCAAATGGCTGCAGGCTGCTACCCAGTTCTCTAGGACAGGCACTTGCAGAGCCACTATGATTTACAACCCTCTGGTTTGGGTGGGCAACTTAACAAAACTGAACAAGTTCCAGTGACAGTGACTTCCACACAGGACAGCTGTGTGCTTTCACCACAGGTGAAAGACTTCAGGGAGGAAGGATACTGTGGCCCCTGGTATGCATTGGAAGGTAAGGCAAGTGATCCTTGGACTCTCCTCAGAGAAGTTTCACACAAGGTTACCCATGACTGCACAAGACGGGACACAACAACCCAGGTGGCCCCTTCTAGCCTTGCATTTCTAAAATCCACTGCAATCCAAACAAATAAATAAGAACAATAACCCATCAGCTTTGCAGCTTCCTCCAAAAGAAAACAGTGCCTGGGTTTGTACCCTTCTATTCTTTCTGGTTTGACTGCATCCTTATTTATACACTCATATATTTTAACATATATACAGTCTTTTAATGAAGACTCTGTCCTTCAGCCTATTTCTGGCATCTGCATGATGCTTCCTGCAGTGCCACCAGCTGCTCCCCCAGCTGCCTAAAAGCATCCATATCTGGGGCCTCTAGAGCTATGGTCCTCCCAGCCATTCCCAGGATCCACTACAGGAAGGCAGTGGCTTTGACAGCCTGCTGGTTTCTGAGATGCTACCTAAGGATGAAAAGAAACTCTGTTTGTACGTAAGGGTCATTTGTATGAAGGTAAGTGAATGAGCACATGTGGCTCAGAAGAAACTGAGGCTAGATAGTGACAGTTTCACCAGGGATTCCTGGAAGGCAGAACTAGGGAGAAGGAATTCCAAGTAAGATGAACTGTTTTTTCATTATTAAGCAAGTTAACAATAAAGCATAGCCGTAGGAAGGCATATGTTTGAACAATTTGGAACAGGCAAGATTCTCAGCACAAATCAGTGAAGGTTCATTGCTTCCATTACATTGCTGATGGTTTACACCAACTGAAGAGCTGCCCACTGTGCATAATTTCTCTGGACCGGGGTGGAAAAACCATTAGGTTACATGCTCTTTTAATTGCTAATGAAACTGCAGTCAAGACTATTTCCAACCAGATTTCAAAATTATCTGGTTTCTTTTTCAACACAGCAAGGAGCTGGACTCTTCCACCACCACCAGGGAAAGTTTTAATAGCACTAGGAGGTAGGCTGCAACAGATATTACACTGCCAAACAGCAAAGATTTAACATAGGAGAAATGTTAATAGGTCTATAATTCTTTGAAGTAGAAGTCTACCATCATTTAATAAGGAGGCTATGTTATTGTACATACTGAGTGCAGCTCCTTCTGCATTGCTATAGATAGCTACTGTACCTTAAGTGGACATTAATGCAAATTTACAATGAAACGCTGGCTGAATTACATATCACATCCCCATGAGACTATAATGAACTCCCCATAATTAACATTATTAATCATGGGCCTAGCACAGAGGGCACATATCATGCATTTCATGTCAAAGGTTCTTATTAATAAACATTCCCATTTTCCCAGATGGTGAGAGCTAGCAGCGTGCCAGAACTCCTTCTATCATTCAAACCTCTCCCAGCTTTATAACCCATAATAGAGCTCGGCTCTGTGCAGGTATCTCTTCCCTCAGACTTGGGGTGGTCAGCACTTTGTGGGAGTCACCAGGCAACCTGCATGATGCTTGAAAGCTCTGTTTTCACTGAAACAATCCCACAATAAATCTGCATGGGGTCAATGGGGCCCGAGAAGTGACCTCCACAACCCCATGCAGCGAGAGATGAAACGCTGAAGATCTGACTCAAACGCTGCAGAAAAAGGAAGTTCAAAACAGAGGTTCCACTTTGATTTTAACTCTCGCTGATACGCAGGGGTCTGTGCAGTAAGTCAGCAGCCCAAAGCTATCATGTCATCATAGCCATACTCATTCCTGAGATGCAGTTTTGCTGCAACAGATAACTTTTAAACTGCTCCTATCAAAATCTTTCAATGCCAAGAACTGAAAAAGCTCCAGATTCTTTTCTCCTAGCTGCCTATAGTTTCCATCAGAGGTGAACAATATTTTTCATGTAAAGCTTTTTGTACTTTATCTTTCTTCTGGCTTCCTCTTTACTTTTCAATGGTGATGTGATGTCAAATAATAAAAATGTCACTAAATTTCATGTTCTCTTATGAAAAATCATAGTAACTTCTGCTAAAGATAGCTCTGCACTCTGTATCATTGACAAGATAATGGTTTCATTAATGTGTACTTTGGGACCCTATACTTATGTATCTATCTGCATGCATCCCTGAAGTTACTATGGCCTGTGTCAATGTCTCCTTGAGGAGCTTGCAATCTATGGAATTCGGAACAGCTCTGCGCATCAAGATTTACTTATACAAATATTTCTTTTACTAGATATTTTTTTACCTCCAAGTTATTATTCCAGTGTCCTCATACTATCATTCTCAGTTCTTCTTCTTTATCCCTATGACAGTGTGCTTCCCCCTTTCCCCCAGCCAGACCTGTACTTCCCACCATCATCTCCAAGTGAAAACCCCAGTGGGGTCATCATGGATGTGTCTGCTCAGGGTGGCTGTATCCAGCTCGAAGTGGACACACAAAACAACACAACAGCCAAGGGGTAATCTGAGCAGTGCACTCACCTAACCACAGTGTTGAACAAGGTCTGACTCAAGGAAAGTTTGGGACAAGTTAACATGTGTGGTTGGTATGCAAATATGACTATGAGTCAATTATCATGTTCCATAAATAGTGGGAAGTCCAGGGCCTGCTGAGCTCCCCTGCCTGGCAGCAGGCTGCACACCAGGATCTCCCCTTGAGCAGGGACACTTCCCAAAGAAGTTACTCCTCAAAATTGAAAGATTTCTTGCCACAAGAGGTTCTTACTAAGTGATTAATAGCACACTAAACTTTGATATCTTAGCTACATGCTACAAAGGATTGGCTGCACACAGATAATTCTTTAATACATACACTGTTGGGACTAAGGCTGGATCCAGCAGCACCTGAACTCCTCTCTGAAAAGGAGTTTAGAAGGCAAGTGGGTCCTCTCAGATCCTCATGAGTGAAGGACAGAGGACCCTGTCCTCTCTTACAGTAAATAATCCAGTGTATCTTGCCACCAGATTTTGTTGAACCACTGCTGTGTTTACTATTAAACTTTCTAAAATCACTGTTTTATATCAACAAACATATTGGTGCTTCACTCTTATGAGTGAAGCTTGTCACTCATCCACAAAAAGTCACTGTAAGTATCTTTGTAACAGCACAATTGCATCAATGCTGAGGAGCTGTGCTCTTCTCACTGCACAAATGCAATTAATCTAAAACTTCTACAAGACAGGTCCTAACAGCCCTTCTCAGTACTTGAACACCAGAGATGGAAGAAGTATCTTTTTTTCAGTACAGTCAAGGAAAGATCAGCCTGGCTCTTACCTAAGTTGCAATAGACAAACCAACAAATGTCACTTCTGAGCCTGTTTGGTGTCTGCTATTCATCTTTAAGATACTGTTTTTCAGAAGCTGAGAAGAGAAGGCTGGCTTTGCCTCCCAATCCCAGTTTTAAGTGAAGAGGGGCCTGCTGCCGAGAAACAGGAGGGCTCTGATCTCACACCAGCTCCCTCTGAGGAATCTGTGACGGTTGTTAACTGCTGGGACTCTGCATCAGTGCTGAAAATGATCTGGCAGGATAAAAAAGCAGCCGGGACCAAGGAAGTACAGTCAGCCAGGCTCAGACTTCATCTCAGGCATGCATTTGCTCAGTGTTAAAAATGGCAGCAACCCAACACGTGGCGAGCTAAACTGCCTCCATAAGGACCACTGCTGACAGCTGCTGTCACCCTCCTCAAGCACAACCTTCTGGCCAGCACCTGCCTGCCTGCTCCTGCTGACCAACAGAGTTTGCTTGAGAGTTTTTGGGGCTATTTGCAGAATTTCAAGAGTTCAAACTGACCATTTGCTCTACTCTCTGACATCATTCCAAGAAGCCAACTGGGAGAGTAACCTGAAATCTGCCAGAATATACAGAGAGTTTTCTAATCTGTCCTACATCTCCCAAAATGCCTCTCTGAAATGAAAACCTGTTTATAGGAAGAAAAAAAAAAAAAGAAATCCAATGTTGGCAAAGGGAAGTGTGAGAAAAGGGAGGGAGAGAGGGAAGTGGATGAAGACAAGCTGTCTTTTAGAAAATACAACTGTTATTCCCTTTTGGTGCCCTCCTTTATCCTGTCCTGTGGGCATGTGGGCTAATTACCATGACTTGTACATGCCTGCTGTTGTATTACATGGGATTTATGCACACAAGTCTTTGTTGGGAATTCTGCCTGTGTGGGAAGTAGTTGGATTTAAAAAAAGCAAACAGAAGTCAGAACTTTCAAAATCTAACTTTTCCTGCTTTACTTGCATCTAGCACCAGCTGCACAAGTCAATGAAAATTAACCTTCCCTGCTACCCCTTGGATATCCAGTAAACTCAGATTTGATCCGGATGTTCTGATTTCCACACAGCTAAAATGCAATCAAATGCTTGATTTTGGGGGATAGATTTGCTTAAATTGTATTAATTCACAAGGATAAACACAATTAGTAGAGCTCATTAGCTTGCAAAATGTAATTTATTTTCTTGAATATACCCATTTCCTTGGATGAAGAGCTCCATTAGGTTTATTATATTTGCAAAGCTTATATAAAAATCCAAACCATGGCAACAAAGAGAAAATTGTTACTACACAGTCACAGCAGTCACTTTTCCATGTTAAATAAGTTTGGCATTTATTTATATTTAAATGAGAACATCTACCACTATCAAGACCAGGATACGGGGCAAGTACTTATACAGAATATAATTAAAACTAATTCAAGCAATAAATGTGGCCTGGAATTAAAATAGCCCCCAACTTCTTTAACTGAAAAATGGCTCAATGTTCTCCCTCAAAAACCCCTGTTTGCAATTGCTTAATTATGTAACCAGCAGTAGTGAAGGGACGCTGGCCGTTTACAGGCTCATCAGATGGGTCTGCATTTAGGCACGTCTGCTCTGCTTAGTGCTGAGCTTTAATTTCACTGTCACATAAAGGCTAGACAGTGGAGAAAATGAATACATGGCAAAGTACCTGTCATTACTTGTATCATATTACTGAGGTATTCTACGTGCACAGTACGAAGGCGGCTGGTCCAATTTTCACACTGTTATCATTTTTGATATTACACTGTCTAAAAGCAGTGACACACAAAAGAAATGCTTTTATCATTCTCAATGCAGGGATGGTACTAATTACATCATCTGTCATCATTATACTGCTAAACAAAACTTTTCTTTCATAGGAAACTGCCATTTAGCAAATTAACGGGTAATGACCCATAATATACAGAAGATTGAAATTTGGGAATTACATTCACATTAGTTTGTTTTCTGCTCTCCCCTCAATTTTACTCCCTGATATATCATGAAAAGGAAGAGAGATGGAGAATTTCTTCAACGATTTAATTTGCCAATAGCCCTACTGTCCTTTTGGAAACTGATGCAGGATCATCTCCATCCATATCAGTGCATAGTTTCATTCTACTTAATGATACAGACAGGCTGCCAAGCCAGTAAAAAGCCAGAAGTTAGTACACTGATGCACAGAAACCTGCTGCTGGGGCCAGATTTTCAAAATCAGACATGAAACAATGAGCCTGCATTTGCTGCCAGATAATGGATGGATGCCTGGAAATCAGGTACTGGGATGTGAGCTGCCTCCTGAAGCCTGACCAGGTCACGTAAGATGATGCCATGGAGGAGGTACCTGAGGTGCCCCAGCAAGGAGCCCCACAATAAGGCCAGGTAGGGTGAACATCCCCCCAAGAGGCCTCCTCCTGCCTGGACTCTGCTTTGTGCCTGATATAACACTGCAGTGAGCTGTGTTTAGGAAATGTTCAAGTGCAACTACTGAAACAGAGATCTGTAGGGGATTACAAGAGGCACAAACCATTGTGGATGAGTCCTTAGTGCAAACTCCCACGCTTTTGGGAAAGAAGAAGAATAAAGAGACTTTATTTTTGATTGTGTCTGATCATGCTATGTTCTTTAACACAGAAGCAAAAATAGACATATAGTAGCAGGTGGATAACAATACAGGTTTTAGGTGTCAGGTGCTTACTACCAAGACAATGTAGCAAATCCATCTAAATCCAGAGAGGTACATTTTAGACAGATCTTTTCTCAGTCTGAACTTCTGTGGTCCAGATCAGTTATTTTCATTCACTATGTACCAGTTATGTATGATGTGGGGAAAATAAAAGGGGAATTCCACGGTGAATTAAGAATAAAAATAATGGCAAAGATTAGTGAATTTTATGTGAACAAGCCATGTCAGTTGAAGCTTCAGTCATCAGTAGATGCTTCACATACAGTAAGAGCAATTAAGCATTTGGCCTTTCATTCCCATTGTCCACATCAGGGTGTTTAGGACTTTTCTCTTGCCCATAAAATGATTTACTGACTTAAGTGAAATTCTGAACTGAACATATCTGTAAAGTAAGAGGAGTTCTCAGCTCCAATTTATCATTGTTAAAGTGGATTAAAGGATTTTTTATTAGTAACACTTAGAGCTCACTTGTTCATGCACTTGGAGACTTCTACCAGAGGAAACCCTCCCCAGCAGACAGCCAGGCCAAATCAAAAGCTGAAAATGAGCGTGTGATGAGCACATTACACAGGCTGATGAGGACCATGATGAGCTGGGAATTAGTGAGGAAGCCTTTGAGAAAAGACTGAGCACGGGTGGAAACCCAACATGGCACTTGTCCTTTTCTGAGTCACTGCTGAACGAAAAGCTTAAGCCCCCTGCGAGACACCGTGCTACTGCAAGTGATGTCTCCTCAATGAGCCACATAAGCCTCTCTCTCAGTGTTAACCCTCTTAGCAGGCCTTAATATTTTAAACAGTGTAAGACTGCACTGGGAATTGTGTGAGATAACAGTGTGAGGAGAAGTTCAACAAACCCTGAATCAAAACTGTTGACAATATATGCCCAAATTGGCTTTAGCGGTGCTAATGAAATGATGCCTGGTAAACGACTGGATGTAGCACATTCAGAAGTAGCTCTGCATGGACAGAAGAGGAAAGCCATCTTGACCACAAAACGGGGCTTGATGTGTTTGTTTACTCCACCCAATAGGAAAATACTGTATTAATTTTAGGTGATGTGAACCAACGTTATCAAAATGCTCTCTTAATACAATGACAGTAAAATAAATCAAAAATTGTACTTTGTTATATTGCCAGCTCCTCTGACAGAGGAACCATGCTCATGCTGAGCTGTCCATCTGCTGAGAGTCTTGACTCTATTAATGAAATTTAAAATTTCATGATGAATCCAAATTGTTTAAGTGTGTAAGTGCCTACATCACATCCATGGAAATCTACTTAGTGCAGTAAAGAACCAAGAGTGTTCCAACTGGGCAACCAGAGGAGCCCAGTGCAGCTGCTACCACACTGGGCCCTGGTGACCTCTGACATGTTCTGGGATGGCCAAGTCCCCCCAAGTAGCCAGAACCTATGGGAGAGCTCTGTTCTCCCAGTATCCAGCAACCATGTAAGATGTAGGAACACATCTGGGATTTATATGGCCCTAGCTGCCTGTGTTTAAATAACTGAGTGACATTCTCACTTTCGAAATTTAAGTAAGGGAAGGAATCTTACTTAACAGACCTGATTTTTGGTTAAGGATCTTAAAACCAAGAATTGGGTTTTGAATATAGATGATTTATCTTTCTCATTTACTAACCACGTAGTAACAATCCAAGATGCTATCATTGTCTTTTCCTTATTAGTGTCTTTTTTTACATACTCTGTTTTACATTTCAGATGTTAAATAAGTCTCTTCATCTGTTTTTGGGACATAAAATCAAGATTAAAGGGAGGTTCCTTGAACTCTCCTGGTCCTCAGATCATGGCTGATAGACAACTACAACCCAGCCAAACACTTTCTTCCGTCCAAACTTGAAATATTAATTTCAGTGTTTTTTGCATAGGTCCAGACTATGTAATTATAAGCTAGATCCAGTCTGGATAATTATAAATTATACCCTTAAAACTACCTATCTTATTTCACTTGGAGGAAATATGGGTACCCCTTTTTTGGGGTACCTAGGTGGTCCCACTCCAGTCCAGGGCTGGCTACTTCCCAACTCAGTGAGAAATTGTATTAAACCCCCACCATTCTCAGTGCATTTGAATTGGTAGAAATCAGACAATGTTACCAACTCAATACATGCAAAAGGACTTCACATTTTTTAAATAGGTTCCTTCTCTTATTAAAACATATTTTGATACCTAGAATTTGTCTTCTACATATATTAACACATTACTTCTAGACAGTTATACAGATCTTTAGTACATAAACAGACCTTCTCTACAGCACAAAAAGAAGAGTCAAGTCTCAGGAAATACCAAATTTTACTGAAATACTGAATCTACCACCTCAATATCCACAAATTTGGACAAAATACATAATAAAATAATTTCCTGGCTTTAGTAAAACTCTTGATTGAGTTTACCCTTAAAGCCAAGAGGTGTTCTCAGCACTACTTTTTCTCCCTGGAAGATAACATCGAGACTCACTGCACAAGGTTTGCCTATATTGCAGTTTTGAGAGAGAAAAAAAAAAAAACCAAAAAAAAGAACAAAGTAATGATTATCCAAAGCCATGAGGGCACTTCCAGCAAAGGGCTGTCGAACTCATTTAAGTTCTCATAGAAGAAATTCTTATTGGTGTGGGCTTTTCACAGATTGGCTCTTCTTGAAATGTACTGAATTTTTGCTTGTGAGCAGATTTGACTGTCCTTAAACAGCTGATCCTTGGACAAAATGTTGAATTTGTCTGTACTGTTCCATCAAGTAAAGTACAATGAAGAGTTTGTTATCCTGGAGCTGAAGGAATATGAGCCCCTGTTCTTGACACATTTCTACAAATGAAAGAGAGATTCATGCATTTCTTTGAAGGGTGATGGTTCTTTACACACTGATGATTAAATATCTGCATCAGTCTAAACCTGAAATCACTTGAGTGATTCCTGCTGGAGGTACCTGTTATCCATCTAACAAAAGTTCTTCCAAAATGCTGCTATGAAGTGCTTCTCTTTTTGGATGTTCGACAAGGGTTCCAAATCAGAGCCCTGACCATCCTACAGAAGAACAAAGAAAACCCTCAAAGAAAAGGATTATTCTTAAAATGGCACAGTATGGCCATGATAGGAGAATATCTAGCAGCAGAAAAACATCTTCACACAGCAAATTCAGCAATCTAGAAAATCCACATCTATAACGAAGTCCACACAGCATGCTGGAAAAGGGAAAGAGCAGAATCTTGTATTTTTTAGGTTACAGAAAATGGGAATCTACTACCACTGCTCCTGCTTCTGTTTTCCACAGGATGGTAGTGTTTTGTGCAAAATGATCCTTGGTTTAAAGGATCCACAGCTTGGGGACGTAAGAAAAATTTCACTCTTTCTTCACTCACAAAAGGTCACACAGAGGAGTTGGGTTTTATATTGGATTTGGATATTCTATAAATCAGCCAAACTGAACAGGAGTGTGAGCCCACACTGCTCTTAAGACTTCCATTTTAGCCAAATTTGTCTTTTTTTGTACCATCTTCCTCATCCTCAACCAAATACTTCCATGTGCAGATTGATGAGCAAAGCACATTTTGTCTCCCTCTTAAACATCAGAGGAATCATGAATAAAAACCAAAATATTCTCTCCAATTCTACATTCTCATCTTTTTATTTATTTCAAGTAATGCCAATGAGCAAAACTGTGCAAAATATAATGTACAAAGCCTTGAGACAAACCCTCCAGTCTGTTGTAAGTATTGCAAGGTCACCTGATGCAAACTTGACTAAGCATCTTGGCACCTTCTCTAGGCAAATGCTTCTGACTTAAACAGTCCTGGTTAAGTATTTCCCTTCAACCTACTGATTTTTTTGCAGCCCAGAGATTTTTCCAATCCAGCAGTAAGTACATAAAACACTTAATGCTGTAATTTTCTGAATTTAATAGGACAAAACTTCAGGCTGCTTTTATTTGCACATCTAGATGGTGGAAGTTTTGTCTATGAGTAATCATTTCTGCAAGCTTATCTGCCTCCTTCCTCAGGGTGACTTCATCCCTTGATGATACTTTCCAAAATATCTAGCCTGGGAACTTAATGTAGTGATTTGCAAATATTAAGGTGGAAATATACACAAATACCTTTTAAATGTCACTTGTTACAACTAGAAACCATGTATATACACGTAACACTAACCAGACTGAGTGGAAGAAGCTAAACCAACCCTCCTGGGCAGAATGAACTTAATGACATAAGTTTTATGTCCTCAGAAGCACTTTGAAGATTTGAGGTGTTATGTAATCCCATATTATTATCATTATTGTTATTATTGACCACAGCTCAAAGCTCGCCTCGCTGTGGGACAGTGGAGCTTATCATTAGCAATCTCAAGGCACAGCAGGGTAAGAAAAGTCACTATTTGGAAACGTTTGCATTTCACAAATCTGTTTAGATTTTTTTAATTTAACATGGGACAGAATAATTCTCATTCTGAATGCAACGAGACAGAAATGATTCTTCTTCATTCAGAATTTAGACACTGCTCCATGGAGGACTGTTGATTAGAAAAAAAAGCATTTCCACTTTGCTGTAAGAGAACCAAAACCCATTTGCAATTTAATAAATTTTGCTTCTCTGGAGATCTCCAGAGGTCACAGAATAGCCCATTTTGGGAACATTTAAGTATATACATAAATGCACACTCTGGCTCTGGATGGACCTAGCTTGTTGAGTTTGGACTGAGTGTGAAGTCCCCATTCTCTGCTGACACTGTAGCAGCTATAACTTGACTGTACAGGTTTTATGTCATGATATCAAAAGAAGTGGAATTATGCTGCTGTGAAGAAGAAGAAATCTTAGTGGGAAATTGTGGGAAAAGCCAAACTGGAGGAGCAAACTGAATGCTCAGGAAAGGTAGCTTTAAAATGACTCCAGGCACAGGAGGACAGAGTGAAAGAGAACTGGTATATTTCCCACTGCACCCAAAGGGATGGATGCAGACAAGAGTTGCACCTAAATATGCATCGAGTTGAACAAGACAGAGGACCAAGGGAAGACAAGGTCAGAGAAACCAGATACTAAAAATGAGTTCTGAAAGGAGAACGGCAACTCTGCAAGTGCTCTGGACAACCAGTAACTTTTAGAACATCCAGATGAAGTTCCAGCTAACTGCAAGGGATTGTTGGAACAGTATTTGGAAGGATGGATGGATGGATGGATGGATGGATGGATGGATGGATGGATGGATGGATGGATGGATGGATGGATAGGCAACCTGCCTGAAAATTCGGTCTGTATTTATAAAAAGTTGTCACTTACGTATTCTGTGCCAGAAGAGATCCTAGATTTTGGTTATCATCCAGCCCCCTGAGAAATTTTGCACTTTGTGAATATAGTGTTGTGTGGACGGGAGAGAAAATAGTAATTCAACAGAACTCCGCCGCCTCTCAGTCTTATGTTGAATGCATTTGATGGCCACTGTCATGGACAAAACTGTATTTGGTAAGAAACCACATTCTAAGCAAACCATTTCTTAAGACTACAGAGTGGGAAGGAATTCAAGACAACTTCAAATGTATCACTGTCTAATTAACTAGGTGGATTTGCAAACGATGACATAATATCATGCAACAGTAAAATCAAAGTTCTTCAGCTCTGTAATTTCAACAGATAAACGACAGTTGTAAATCTGATACTTATTTAAAAAAGAGGTACAAAAATAGCAGCAGGGACTAGATGACTTTTAAAAGAGTTTTGACTCACTTTAGCAATGCCCCCATTTTTTTCTTTTTATGATAACCCACGTAAAATATTGGTCGTGCTGAGAAGATCCTCCTCCAGCTGAAACGTGGAAATCTCAAGTCACTGACATACTGAGAGGTGTCAATCAAAAGATAATTCAATCACCTTTTTTATGCTGTATGTTTAGCAAGGCAATGTTCTAGGGCAATTACACGTCCTCTTTGACTCTTCAGTGCAGTAAATCTCTGTCTGCCACGACCTGACTGACAGTGACATTAAAAGAACAGGAATTACAGAAAATACCCTGCTTGGACCACAGAAAGGTGAAATGTATTTCATTCTCACTCAAGTGATGGCTTAGATACCCTCATCAACTTCTCAGTCCTGTTAGGATTATTTCAATGAAAGAAGGTGGTAACTAATATTGATAAAAATTTGATTTTAGAGGACCTGTTTGGTTTGAGTTCATTATTTTGCATGAGCATGCTAAAACACGAGCCAGCAGTGTGCTCTTGCAGCTAAGAAGGCCAGTGGTATTCTGGGCTGCATTAGGCCAAGTATTGCCATGAGATCACAGGAGGTGGCCCTGCCCCTCTACTCAGCACTGGTGAGGTGTCACTTCAAGTGGCACGTCCAGTTCTGGGCTCTTCAATACAAGAGAGACATACTGCAGGGTCCAGCAAAGGGCCATGATGATGGCAAAGGGACTGCAGAACCTCTCCTAGGAGCAGAGGCTGAGACAGCTGGGGCTGTTCAGTCTGGAAAAGAGAAGGAGGCTCAGCAAGATCTCATCAACGTGTATAAATCGGAATTACATAAATGTATAGAAATTGCACCTGAAGGCAGAGTGCAAAGAGGCTGGAGATAGGCTTTTTTTGTGGTGCTTACTGTCAGAACCAGAGGCACTGGGCACAAGCTGAAACACAGAAAGCTCCCTCTGAACATGAGAAATCATGTTTCTGTTGTGGGGGTCACTGACACTTGCTGAGGGGGTTTGTGCAGTCTCCATCCTTGCAGATATTCAGAAGTCAACTGGACATTGTCCTGGGCAAACAGCTCCAAATGGCTGTGCTTGGCAAGGGGGCTGGATCAAACAACCTCCAGAGGTCCCTTCCAACCTCAACCATTCTGTGATTCTGTGAACTCTTAAGTAGCATTACCAAGTTGAACTTACAAATGAACACTACTCATCTGTACCTTGGTACCATTTAGGCCATCCCAGGAAATCACCACTGGTCCAAGGAAAACACATTAAGAGGCATGCACAGTGCTAACAATTCTATGTTAACCTAACTCTCCTACAAACAATTGGAGAGAATGCAGTTATTTCTATTGTAGATTCCCTTCACTACAACTATGAGCATACATATCCGTGATTTTGTATCTATAATTTTAATAATCTATTTATCTCTCTACCTTTCTAGACAAAAGGGAGATTTTCCTATGCTTACACAGGCCACAGATTCTGGTGCAAGGCAGAGAAAGGAAAAGAAGCTTTCTAGAGTCTTCATCACACAATATCCTCTAACTAGTGTTACTAGAATTACAAATTTTAGGTTACATGAAGAATTTAAACACTGTCCACCCCCCAGCATTCATGTCTAGAACTAGGTGCACTCACAGCAATGCAGGTCAAGCTGAAATCCCTTTGAAAACTCAGCCTTTTCTGAAGAAAAAGTTGATAGTTATTGACAAAATGTTGTACTCTGCCTTGTTACTATTCATGATTAAGGAAAGTAAATATTGTCTGAGGCCTAATGAGAATTCCAATGCAATAAAGTCAAGTGTGAAAGGTGCAATCAATAAGAGATGATGCAACAGTATTCATTTGTAGTTTTGTTATTGTTTAGTTCATGCTATTTGCTGATGCTTGAAAATGAAGTGTTAAGAAATTAGTGCTACAAGGATTAACATTCAGATTTTATTTCTGATATTGTTATGTTTCTACAGTCATTACACTCTGAACACTAATTAGCATCTGCTCTCTTTTCCCACTAGTTAAGGACTGCAAACCAAAGAATTATGGAACACAAATACTATGGAAACGAACATCAGTATTTTCCATGAACAGCCACAAATTAAACCCCATGATGTCCATGGTTAATTTTACAATGCAGGAGTAAGTACTGCAATAAAGTACTGTATTTTCCTCTTTTTTTGTGTTAGAAACTATGCTTCAAAGTATATAGAATTTATGAAGGGAATGTATTTCCAAATGTGTAACAGATCTCAGAGTCCAAGCTGGAATGTTTATGTTCTACATATGTCAGAGGCATTCACCAAGGGCTCAGTTTTGGAATTACAAGTCTTGAATACCAGGAAGCATACTGCCCCAGGAAACAGTCAAGGGCTGAGTTACTCAGTTTCTGCAAGAAAACCAGTATCTTCCAGTCATTCATCAAACTGATTAATTCCTCTCTGTTTGCCTCAGCTGGATTGGCAAGCACACAGACATTGGTCTCTGCCACTGTGCCATGGCATGGGACACGGGTACCTTGTGTCAGAAATTAAAGGGATGATTTTCTCTCTTCCCTGCAGGCACATTGTACAAGTGACAATTTGTGCTGGCCACCTCATATAGCCTGAAGATCCTGAAAATATGTTTGAATATTCTTTGCAACTCTGTATTTTCTGAAGAAGCCACATAAAAATTTGGCTGTGAGAACTTCAGTGGATTTTCACTGAGTACATTTACAATTAACATCTTTATGTTTCTCAATATTCTGCTGTATTAATTGCTCTGGCACTTTAGATAACAGAGCAAGATTTAGGACATGGATTGAAAACAAGGGCTGGTTCTGTCCTAAAATATTTGGTTACATGTCTGTGTTAAGGTGTCATTTCTTTTGAAGTCAGGTAGGAGTATCTGGCCTACATCCTGTCCAAAGTGAAACTACAGGCCAAAGCAGATGTCTCCCAAAACTCCTGTTCATTGTGTATGGTGAAAGACCCCATGCATTTCACAAGGCAGCTCTACAGTTCTCCATGCTAAAAGCAATAATTCCTTTGAAACTTTATTTATGTCTCTTGTAATGCAACAACTTTACAAATTCACTAAGTAAATAGATCATGCAGTTAAAATTGACTTGTATTTAAAGTACATAACCCATCCTGACCAAGAAGATTGTCTAATCCACACACAATTTTTCTTAAAAATAGTTTCAATGGAATTAGGTAAAAATTAGCAGTAACACTGGAGAATGACCTATCTGTTTTACATCATGGCTCTTGTTATAAAAATGCATTTTTTTCAGAGCCATGGAAATTACTCTTTCACTCATGAGATCTCTTGACCTATTGCAAATAAGATGGCATTTAACTTTTGGCAACTTATTTATATATGTGTATTTAGAAATAGCTGAGTAAGAAATCTAGTTGTACATGAACACAGCATAAAATGGCCCAAACATGTACACAGCCAAAGGAAAGATAATTATGGGAAATAAAACATGATGTTTCAGTTCCTTAAGAAAACCTAAGAATATAAGAAACCCTATCATGTTAACCAGCAAGAACTGTTCTTTCACTTAAGGGATAGTTGGGCAATTATTCAAACCTGGACAAGACTGGATTGTCAAGTGAAATAATTCAGAGTTCCACAGGATAATGAGATAGATCTCAAGCCCATTAGCAGTGGCCCTTATTATAATACTGGCCAAGGTTCCCCAAGAAAGAGAGAGAATATTTAAATGAAACTTGTAGGGAACTAGTTTGAACTTGTATATTTGAACAGCTTAGTACTGTCTCCTAGTTTCCATTCATTATTGGAGAGAAAGGTATCTATCATGTAGGACTGTGAAATCAGTCAGGCTTTCGAGACTGAAATCCCTGAGGGCAGAAACTAAAACATAAAATAATTAGAAAATCAAGCCACATTGAAACTCATGGAGTTTATATTAAGAATCTTATTCTAGTGAGATTTAAAGGTCTGGTTCAGCACCCAGTTGTCTCCCCTTTCCTGACTGTTTCTCTCTCATTCAAAACAAGCAAATCCAACATAGATCTTCTCTGACTTCAGGTGTGTCATGAAGAATGACAGCTTTAGAAGTAAGGGCTTTTCAGACTGGAAACAGAGGAAGGGATTACTTTATCTCTATAAAATAGCTCCTGCTTATGAAACACTTGTATATGCATGCTTCGTTCTGTTCTGTTTGTTTGCTTTTAACCACTATGGGAATAACTCAATAGCTGGTGGTCACAGAGAAGCTCCCTAATCCCTGGAAAAACAGTTGTCTGCAGTTTATAAGGTACAGTATGGCTAATGTGTCAGCAGTTGCCATGGATAAGAAATACTGCTTGTTTTGATATTCTCCTTATGATCCTTCTCCTAGGTACAGGAACTTCCAAACACAGGAGCCGATCTAGGTCTGGCATGCCTGGCATCCTCCAGTGAGGAACTCTGCTCTGCACCTTAATGAACATCTCCTGGGCTGACTGGTCTCTGGGGTGCTCAGACTATTAGGCTAGACCAGGGTTTACAGCAGGTTAAGCAAGAAGGCTGACTAAGAATTTGTAAATCAAATATTAAAGACCGATTAAATATTTTACGATCTTTTTACTTCGGCTTTGATTCGAAGTTTAGTTCATCTGCTAGCCAGAGGATCTGCTGAAGGTTAATTGATGGAGGAAGAGTAAATAACAGCTCATACTGCTGGCCCTAAGTATGCGAGGCATTTAGGAGTATTCCTAACCTCAAGTCTGCAGTCACTGACGTGCTCATTTGTCTCACTAGGTTAGTGTCACTAGGGCTCAGATATGTGATCAAATTACTGCCGTGAAAGTGGTTTAAGCTTATGTGTTTTCCCTTGTATTGTGTATTTGCACATGTCTCCAGTGACACCAAGTAATCCTTTAAATTGCGTTAATTTGATCATGCATCTGAGTACCCAGTGCAGCAAATTGGGATAGGTGGCTATGGAAAGTGGAGATGATGCCTCTTACAAGACAAATAGCTCCTATGGAGGATAGAGACATCCAGCAGAACTCCGTCGACCAGGATTAGAGTATAAATCTCTCCCCTTTCTCCTTCTACAAAATCAATGGTTTGTAACTTATAAACGTGACCTGACAAATTGCTTTTGTGAACTTTGGGCTTTTTTCTTCTTTCTTAAAGGGAAAGAATTAACAATACTCTTATAATTGTTGGTTAATTTTTGGCTACCCAACTGGGCCAGTGTCATTTACATCCTATCTAGAGAGAGCTCAAAGAAAAAAAATTCTGAAGCTCATCATCCAGCAAGAGCCCTCATCATTTTTGGGATTTGGAGTTGAAAACTTACAAGCAATCCAAATACCTAGTTTTACAGAAGTACTGCTGAGGTTGTATCTGAGCTCCTTTTCGAGGGAACTTTGGTAAGAGTTTACACATACCAAAGTACAATTTATGTAAAGAGCAGGAAAAGTTATTGGACTAATCATTTTTAATAGAGATTCCTTGTCTTTAATTCAGAGCTACACAACAGAACTCAATAGCTTGCGCCAAATAAATAATTTACACATGGATTGTGTCTGAATACAAATGCATACATAAAATATCATAGACTTAATGAAGGTGCTGGTTTTTTACAAAATCAATTTAATTGATTTTGCTGATAGGTCTGCATTAATATTTTCGTAAGCTCCATTTTGCTTTACCTCTACATGTGGCCCAGTCGTGATTTGTAAGGGAGGAAGGGAAAACTCTGCAAACGCAATCAGAAACTTGGCACACAGAGTGTTGGCAGTTTTGAAGTGCTGGGGTAAGACACTTGTAAAGAACACTCCAGTGTGACCTGGTAGAGGGCCTTATTTACAAAGTACTCCTCAGAAAAGGTCAACCTCTCAGAACAGTCATGACTATTCAGTCGTGTTTTGCAGCATTTCAGCCCAATGAAGCTGGCAATGAAGAGTTTTCTCCTTAAAGCTGAACATGTTGGGATGTTTAGCTGCAGTCAGCTTTGACTTGTGTTTGGCCTGAGCTCCTACCCGAGCAGGGAGAAGATAAGGGCTGAAGAAGGTGGTCATTGTTGTAGAAGATGCACAACTGCAGCCAGAAGAACAGTGGTTGGATGGAAACACGGGGCACATTTCACAGGGAGAGGCATGGGATGATGGCTGCTTTACCCTTGGGAACACCGGCTTATCTGAGGGGCCTGAAAGCTGCTTTTCACTACTTTTCACCCACAGCTTGTCGTACCTCCTGTTAACACTCTGCTTTCTGCCGTCAGTAGCTCACAAAAGCGCTGCGTTTTAGAGAAGCGCGCAGGCAGCCGCCGTACAGAGCGCGGCAGGGACGCTGAGGGTCAGCCGCCGCCCGTCCCCGCTGCGCGCCCGAGGAGGCCGAGCCGGCCCGCCTTACCTTTGGGGTGCCATGGTTCCGTGAACTCGTACTTCCCCACGCCGATGGTCCGCAGCATCTGCACCCCGTTGGTGTTGTCCGGGCCGCCCACCGCGGCCGCGTTGGGGGGCAGCGGGGCGGCCGCGTGGAAGTAGCGGGGCGAGGGGCCGGG
>JBBMKD010000145.1:105441073-105518904 GCA_037834095.1 Argya squamiceps | reverse complement strand
ACAAGGGCTGGCTCTGGAGGTTGACCACCATGTTGCTGAGGGGCTGGGAGGGCTGCGGCTGGAGCTGGTAGTGGCACGGCATCAGCGGGAGCTGGGGGGTGACGTGCGGCGGGAGGGAAGGTGTGACGCCGATGACGGGGGCCTGGACGTTGGCGGCCGGGCTGAAGGTAGGAGGCTGTGTCATCCCGTAGGAGTGCGTGATGAGGGCGGGCTGGCTGCCCGCTGCCACCGTGGTGACCCAGGGTGCTGCACCTGTGGCATGAAGGAAGGCCGGCAATGGCGGTGGGCTCGGCATGGAGGAGAACAGACATCAACACCCTCATCCTTCCCCTCCCGCACCTGTGGATGACACCGACACGCCCTGCTGCACAATACCTAAGGCAGTTCAGGATCTGGAGCCGTTCCCAAGCAGTAAATGCATAAAATTACTGCAGCGATGTGAGCACAATTGTTAAAATACTCATCAGGTGACATGTGGCATGTTTGCGGTTTTATGTATTTTGCACTTTATGCAGCTTTAGCACATGCTTCCAAGAAAATTAACCTCTTTCCCCACTGTGCTTTCACGGCTCCCTGACAAACACTCTGTGTGTATAATAATGGTCTCCAGCCACTACAAAGACATTGTAATTAGGCGTCTGGCAAAATAGCACAATGTATGATATGTGTCTGGAAGCTGGAAATCATTTCAGGTAGTTCTGGACATAAAAGAAGTCTTAAAGTATTACCAAGTGCCTTTCCCTCTAGTTAAGGCAGAGAAGGATTAAAAAAAACCCGCACTAATGAACTTGCAGCATCTTAATACATTCATATCAGCCCCAGCATAGAAGAAACTTGAGGGTCTTTACAATGAGAGAAAAACCCCTGCTAAAGAATAAAGAAAGGGCTCACAATGAAGTCTAATTGACAGAGGTAAATGGAGATAGTGTATTGAATTTGCTTTGAACGATTTTCCCTGGTAGAATTACAAATAAGATTAGAGACATACCTGGGTTTTCATTCTCCCTCATCTGTTTAGATGGAGGCTCATCAGTGTCCCAGGGCGTGGACTGATTGATGGGTGTCTGTCCCCACCTGACGCTTGTTGCAAGTCCTTGAGGCTGATTTTCAGTCTTGGAAATACAAGGTGTCTACCAGAGAGAAAGAAAAATACAGAATAAAAAATGTTTTGACTATTGGGATTAATTATGGTTCCTCATAACTACTAGATTGGTTGTTGGTTACAGTCCAAGGGGATATCCTAAGATCCTTCAACATCATTCATTTGGGGATTGGACTACATGATCGCCAGAGGTCCCTTCCAACCCTAACAGTTCTGTGATTGTCCTCCAGGCTTGCAAGAGGTGTCTGTACAGAAATACAATATATTTGAAAAAATGCTTCTGGAAATTTAATATATCCACCTTAAAAAAAAATCCACAACAAACTAGTATTTTCAGAAGTAAGTTGCTTCATTTGCCATAAAAATAAAAAAAACCCCAACAAACAACAACCCAGATACGGTAATATCTACTCAGTGGCAGCTACATAAAATGGAACAATCTTCTGTTTGCTCAATTTCTTCCAAAAATAGTGAGTTTTGTTTAGCAGGAGGCAGAACAAGAGAAACTTACTTACAACTGTAGGACAAATTACTGTAGAACAGTAAAGAGAAGTCTTTGTATTTACTGTCTGTCAACCCTTGAAATTGAATGCCAATATAAAAAAGGAGCATAACATCACTGGCTGCTAAAGTGGGTATGTTGGCAGGTCTTCAGAGAGGTTAAAATAACTGTAAAGCAGGGCAAGGATTTGGGCTGAATAATCATCAAAGCAGATATGATCTGAAAGAGATGGCCTGATGAAGAAACTATCACATGGATTTAAATGCTACACCAGACCCCTGCTGCAATTTTAGGGGACCTTCCCAAACAATCATGCATTTGCTGAGAAAAGGTTTGTAGAAAACAAGGGTGCTCCAACAGGTCTCATTTATTTAAGTCTGCTGTGTATTTCATTGCTGGAAGATTAAAAGTTTTTTGTTTTGTTTTGTTTTTACTGGTGTCAGAACCTCTAAGGCAAGCAAACACCAGCTGCCTATTGCTAAGTGAGTATTGAAGAGTGAAGCCATAAAGAACAGGAGACCAGTCTGAGCGATTGCTTGTTTGCCTCACATCTGGGAAGTAATTTAGCTCAGAGATTGGGGTACAGCAGCTCCATAAATGCCCTGGGTCAGATTGTACCAATGAAATCTCTGTCAACACCAGCAGCCTGTTCACCCATCACGAGTACCTCAATCAGCCCATGAAAGGAAGTCATTAGCAAACCCATTTATGTCCTCCACAAATTCATGCACACCTTCCCCAAGCCAATCATTCATTTCTCCTGTCTTAAATTCACTGGAGGTGCCTGCCTCTTCCTTCTTCCCCACCAGCACCCCCACTAGCACCTGCCCTGCTCCAGTGTTCCCCCCTTCACCCAAGACCCTCTGACATCTCCTGACATCCACTCCCTTTTCTACCTGAGCTTTATCCTCAGTGGGCTCCTGGGGTTAGGAGTTGTGTGTGCAGACCCTGACACAGGTTTTGCTGTGCTGCTCTCTTTGCTCCCAGAAGCCACAATGGGAATATTTCCCCCACTGGAAATGCCATGCTTTGTTAATGCAGACGTGCACAGGGAAATGTGATTCTTAATATCTTTTTTCCTATGATTGCTATTTTTCAAAACTCATCAATTTATTCTTTTCCACAGTTTGAGGGTTGTGTTAGTTGGGTTTCTTATTGTAATTTCTCTGGATTTTTTTCCTATACTTTTTGCACCAAGGACAATGATATTCTGGTTTTAATTCTTTTACTTTTACTTCACATTTACTTCTGTCCCCACCATTTTGACTACCCCTGTAACTTCTGCAATTGACATAAAAATGAGTCAGAAAAGACATAAAGAGAGGACATGCAGACAGTCAAGAGCTTTTAGAGCTCTGCTCTATTCATGGTGAAGACAGGGCAGGAGGGGAAAAAATAAGTCTCAATTTAGAAATGCTTTCTATTTATAAATTGTCCTGAGAAAATGATTAATCTGAATACCTTTAGCTTTTACACTGTACAAGGTCTTTGACACAGGAGGATATAACACTGCTGGTGGTTTACCAGTTCACGTTAGCAGTATCTCTTTGGATCTAGCTAAACTGTTTAACAGCAGCCAAAGCACTCTGCAGCAGGAAAAAAAAAAAAAAAAAAAAAAACAACCCACCAGCATTCTCTGCCTATGTATCAGCTAAAATACTTCCCCCAGAAACACCAATATTTATTCCAAAGTAAAGGTTAAAAAAATGTAAATGCAATATAGAGAAATGGGCATTTTTAGGAACCAAAAGGAAGATTCATGACTTAAATCATGCTCTGTGTGTTTTACATGTGGCATCTGTGTGTTGCATCTCTTTGTTGTATGAACTGGGTCTTACCAGTGGGTTTGAAATACACACTGATCATTATTGTGAGGCATTGTCAAGACAGGCAGCATCTTGTTTAACTTTGTTACATTCCCAAGTTTCTTTAAAACAGTGTCGATCTAAAATAAGAAAAAAAATACTCCTCTACCTTAAATAATACAGAACGACACACATGCTACAGTTTTAAAAGAACCCATGTTTTTACCAGAATGGGTAAAGAAGGAACTATGTGATACAGCTCTCCTAAATCCTACAAAAATCCAATTGCTTGTTTTGGAACTTGTTTTTCAAGAAACCTAGAGCACCATACCAGACACACGTGAAAGTGGTAGGGTCTGCAGCCAAATCTAGATCTAAATTCTATACTTTGAGCAATAAAAAAGAGGAAGGAGGTTATCAGGTTTGCTATCAATAAACACTTCTCCTTCACTTTCACTAAATGTAGATTTTGTTTCACTAAAGAGGCTCACAAACCCTGCTTCTTAGAGGCTCAGTGGATTTAAACACAGAAATCCAGTAGGTTGCTTTCAAACTGTACTTCTGAACTTGTGTTTGTCTGATCAGAAAGTGCCAGACATCAGTTGGTATGAAATCACAACACACGTCCATGAAAGACAGACAGTAATGGTGGTGGAAACAGAGAAACAGCTTTCTGAACTTTGTTTTAAAATGCATACATCCTTCTGGCCTATGATCTAATTTCTGCTTTATTTTTCTTAATACATGAAGGGTAACATTACAAGTGTTATATGTCTCTGATCTGATTGCAGCAATTACCCATTTGCGTCTCACGAAAGTGAAATTATTTCCAGCCTTATCAAACAAAAGAACTTTCTGTCCATTCGCTCAGGCCCACGACAGTGCTCTATTTGATGCTTTTAATGTACAACACAAATGACCAAAAAATGGTCTGTATTATACTAGTTGTGCAGGGGGAAGAGCTGTGTTCCATTAGTGATCCACAGACTTCACAGAAACTAATTGTACTATGTTACACTTTTATCTTTAGCTTTCATGTTAGATGCTTGTTTGAATTAAACATGGAACACATGAAAAAAGGAAATGCATTACAAAATCTACTGGGTATACATCTCTGCCAAAAGTCTATTTACATGAAAAGACCAAAAGGTTTCTAAAAGGTCTGTTAAAGCCTGGCTAGTCAACAGCAGCACTGGCTAGTTAATTGCCTGAAATTCCTGGCACACTACAAAGACTACTTAAGCAATCATCAGCATCTTTCTCGCACCTGTAAAATATTCAATTTGTGCTCTTTGTCATGGATAGAGTACCCCAAAATCAAATCTCAGGGGTTTTCTCCCTCTTTAGTTTGAAGCCACCATTAAGAACCAATAAAAACGTTCAGCTGAAGTCTGCATTTCACCACCTGCCACTTTGAACTCCAGAAAGGAGCAGTCTCCCAGTTTTAAGGAAATTAACTGCAATACAGATGTACAGGCAGAAGAGAGCAAGACAGAACAATTCTGGAATTACATGAGACTAACACAGACAAGTTGCCAGACTGTCAATTTTTTTGTAGCTCAAGCAGTCATAAACCATGGCCCATAGGCAACAGTAATTGTTGTACAGCTGGTTCACCGAACCTTATTATATTAAAACATTAAAACCTTCAGATTCATGGGGCTTTTCAGAATATCCACAAGAAAGTTCATGAGTTCACAGCCATCAGCTGTGCTAAAGATTGGGAATTAGTGATTTGTCTATACAGCATCATGGCTATATATGGCTAGTCTTAGTTGTTGAGGAGGCATAGTTACAACTAAGCCTGACTTTAAGTCCTAAGCTTTACAAATTTGTAATGAAATAAGATCTAAACTTTTAGTAACATCTTTTTTATATCAATGGAAATATAAAATCTGTTGTACTACTAATTGCATCAAAGAGTATGTTAGTGGACTAAAAAAACCCAACATAACAACCACAAAAATCCAGCAACAAAAGTTCCAGTACAATCTTCCACAAGCTCAACACCACCAAGCATCTCCTGGAAGGTCCTTATAAACACATTTGAGCAACTTCCCCAGAGCTTGTGGAACCACTGGCATACATCCTGGCTCAGAGTGCTAAGACCCATTCTAACAGTTTCATGAACAAAAAAAGAACTAATCCGGAAAGAAGGATACTATTTGTGATTCACAGCAATCAAAATTGTTTTACTAAGGCCTTCATTTAAAGTGATGGATGAGAAGTAGAGAATCTCTGTTCCAATTTGCCAAAAGAGATTGGGAATGGCAGCTTAATACCAAGATAATGTATCCAATATGCAACCCAGTCTATTTTCTCTTCCCATTCAAAATAGAAAGGTTAAGATGCATGCATGCACAGAAGCAAACATTCCCTCCCACAGACTCAGGTTTTATGGCCTGTCATGGGTAAAAGCAACTTCAGTTTAATGAGCGAATTCCATTTAAAGCTGTTCTCTATGCCTTTAACTGATAATGACTGGTGGCCCTGGTTTGGTTTGAAGTCTGAATGTGTCTGATGCTCTAAAAAGTTCAGTGGTCTCTGCATCAAAGAGTTTATGGTCTAAGTTTTAGCTCACACTGTTAAATATTACATGAAAAACAGGTATTATTTGTAGGCAAGCATGTAAAATCTGAAGCATACACGGATAAATCTTCATCTGCAGTAAATTCCTATACGGCGCTGGACAGGACCCAAGTATATGGCTGAGTTTAGTCCACAGCCAAAGTAGCTCTTAAGGATGGAAGCAGAGCTTTTAGAGATGCAGTGATGACAGCAGTATCTCCTTGGCACTGGCTGTGTCGCTGGGCTACAGAAATTAAACTGTTGTTTTAAGAGACGGATGTACTGTAACATATTAAAAACCTAAGAGATATTGACAGGCCAGCGTGCAAGAGGAACAGAAAGAACAGTCCTGCAGTAAAACCTCATTCAAGGACTTGCTCATGGGTGGAGAGAAGAACTCATCTACCTTACAGTTCCCATCACCAGGCAATTCTGCGATGACACAATGTTGTTTTTCTCTTCCCAAAACTAATGTGGGAGCCGCAAGAAAGAGTAATACAGTTAACTCATAAGAAAAATGTTACTACCCTGCATAAAAGACAAAAGAAGTCTAAGTTCCTTCTTGAGCAGACAGAATAATTCAGTACTTAAACTCCTTGAACACCATCCAGTGAGGAGGCACCAGTCAGAGTGAGCTCTGGAGCACCATGGCACAGCCTTCAGGGACACATGACTCAGCAGTGGGGTAAAGTCTGCACCCATTCTTGCTTTGCAGAGGATTTAAAAACACTCCCCACCTCGAGGTTAATGACACAGGCTTGGAGAAACCCACGAGTGCAGTGGGCCCACATCCCTGTGATGGATGCACTCCACCCCTTAATCAAACTGCGGTAGCTTGGTACAGGCTGCAAAGGAAGTAAAGGTCTGATCCATGTCCAGGCCAAGAACTTCTCTAGTTTCAACTTGTTCTCTGAAAAACCATGATGAAAACAGTGACACAGTGAGCATCAATGCACATGAGCTTGGAACACTGATCATGCGATTAACACATGAATAGCTGATGGCTTTTGCAAGACTCATTAATCAAGGAGCAAAGAAATTTGTGAGTATAAGGAGACTCATGCATACCTTTTCCATCACATGCAATTGGACTATAACCCAACCACTTTATTCCATAAATATGACATCCTAAATCAGCCTTCTTGAGCTCTTCTGGCCAGGCAGCCTGGTTGCATGGCGGTGATCTTTCCTTGAGCTGGGACAGCTCTCAAGAAGGCTCCTTGAGACAGCGAGACCTTTAACCAATGGCAGATCTGTCAGGAACCTAAATTAATACTAATGAAACATTACTAATTCATATAGCTACTCAATATTAATTATTACCAACTTATTATAGATAATTCCATTACATATAACCCCTTGTCCAAGTCTGAAACTAAGATTGGACTTTACTGCACCAAGGCTCCAATAAGGAGTTTAGAAAGCAGCGGGTCCACTCTGAACCTTGTGACTCAACAGATGGCTCTTCCTCACTCTTCGTGTTCCTTTCATTAGATATAGAGCTTTGTCTGAGACTCAGGCTGGACCTGGCTGCACCCAAGTTCCATCACTTTGTACCTCATGACTAATTGGGAAAGTCCTCCTTACCATTTTGCATCTCCAGTCTCTGTGCAAAACATTCTAACTTGATTCTAACTCAGTCTGCATTTATGTGCTTCTTCCATGCAGTAATTAATAAGGTGAACCTCCCCATCAAACTTACTTAACCTTTGTAAACCACTGTTAAACTTTGTTAAATTCCACTGAACTTATTGAACTAATGAAACATATTGGTGCTTCTCTCTTGAGTGAGGCGCATTCCACCCATTTGCAGGAGTTCCAGACCAGCACAGCATCACACCTTTACCCAGCCCTGATCCTTGCTCCATGCAGAGCAGAACTTCTCACCACTTACTATGTGAGCTGATAAGAAGGCACAAGTATGAGCATGTCCAGCTTCTTCCCACCACAAAAATCAACCTCAACTTTCCTGGACTGAGACTTGGCTGCTATTCTCATAAAAAAGACAGCCCAAATTCCCAAGCTTTGACAATGCAATGGAAGATAACTCCATACTGGGAAGGGGTCAACTGCTTCTGTCTCATTAACCTCTTCTAAGGCTCACCATCCACATCAGCTGCAGGTTCATGAAGGAAAGAAAAGGAATGAGATTATGGAAAAGAAGAGAGAAAGATGGAATAGAAAAGGGTTGTGAATTGACCACAGGGGGTATCTATCTCCTTCTGGTGACTGACTGCCCAAGTACAACCAGTGCTCTCACACCAGTGCTCCAGTCATTAGCTAGCAATGAATGCAGGACCATGAAATGACAACAAGTGCTTCACAAATGCTATTCTGTCTTGGCAAATTGCACCAGCAGAGGCTCAGGTACTCACCCAGCCGCCTTCGTTTCTCAGCGAGAACATCAGGGAACGGAGCTGAGGTATCGAACCAAGGTCCCGGCTGCGACACTTGCTGCTCCAGGACACCAGGGACATCAGCGCACGACACTGGGTTCGAGCACAGAAGTCCCACTTTAGCCTGAGCAGAACCTCCTCTGCTAACACGGTCTGCATGCAGATCAACCCCAAATCAGAGCAAAGCTACCAACCAAAATCATCTCACGACGCAGGAGAAAACGCGCGGCATCGGGAACAACGCGGCAGCTACAGAGAACATGCACTGCGCAAGGCGAGAGGGCTCGCAGAGATCCTGCAGGCATCCCACGGCATGGGCAGAAAAATCCAGTTCATCGTAAGTGCTTTTTGTCAGAGGGCTTAAGGAAATATGGGCAGCAATGGAATAAGTGCTTGTCAGTCCAGAATCCCAAAGGTGCACAAAGGATGTTGCCCTTATGTACTGGCAAAGCTACTGAGGAACAACCTAAAAGGCAGACTTCTTGAAAACTAAACATTTATCTTGAATGCAAATACTGGCCATTGCTAGGTTCAGAAATCACTCCATATGGCATTTTCATGCCAAATTTCCCATGGAATTCTTTTAATTATCCAAAAAGGACCCCAAATTTCATTCTGGATGAGGGCCTGAAGCATTAGAAGGAGAGGAATACTTAGGAAGTAAAATGCTCCAATCCCAGTATTAAGCTACTGCTACAGAAGTTCCTTTTTGTTGTATTGGATGCCGACATTTTACATTCAAGCCCTCTGAAGTCAGTATTTCAATTGTAGTACACAGTCCGTGGCAGGAAAGTGCATGTTCTCTGCCTACACAGCAGGCACATGAAAAGAAAGGGGGAAAAAAAAGAAAACCAATATAAGCCTGTGAGTGTTGAAGAGTGCTGTGTGATATTAGTGATTTATTAACTTGGCTTGATCAATAAGGCTATCATCAAGGGCACATTTAGTTTGCACATATATTTCACTTTCTAACAAGCACTTTTGTGTGCTCACTTTAGTTTCCATAATCTGATCCAGGTCTCAGGAAGCTTTCTTTAAGGGAGAACAGAGAATTCTTTTTCTAAAAAAAGGATCAAAGTATACTCAGTCAACTCTCAAACAAAAGGACAGACAGTAGTGTAAAAACAGCAAGCTTACCTTTCATAGCAAAAAGAAAAATAAGCCTATAGGTCCAGATTTATCACTGCCTTAAGTTCATCAACATCAATTGAGTTAATAAATTGTGACTGAATTTGGATCACAACAATTAAAAAATTTCAACTTTCTCTGAGTGGCTTCCATCACTAACATGCTAATTTAATGCATAATTTAAACCCTGCTATCCTTTAATTAAGCGTTTGTAAATAATTTAAAAAGAACTAAAAATCCTTTTGCACTTATAAAGCTGACCCCCTCCCATTTCTTCTACCGCAAAACAAAAAAGACTTTTCAATCAAGAATTTATTTTTTATATCTGAAAGTAAAAGCCATAAGAAAGATGGCAAACTGATTTACAAGATAAAACAATTAGCTCTGGGATATGTACATTAAGACTAATAAATTTCACATCATATTTTAAGGAGTGGAGGAGGAATCCCAGATATATCAAACTTTATTCAAATTCTATTGAAATGTTCAATTAAGAGCATCTTATGAAGGTAGGTTATGCAGTCACTAAAATTAAGATGTGAAAATCAGCATTAGAGTCCTATTGTTCTCAGACACTATACACTTCAAGAATCCATCCCTTTTTCTACATCCAAGATAATATCTAAAATCTGGGTATTCCTGTAATTGCTCTGGTCTTGTTAAAATTTTTGGTTGTGTAGAAGAAACGCAAATGTATTACACAGTGAAAAATACTACAATAATACACTGCATTCCCTCTCAAGTCAAAATCACGGATCTCAATGATTTTTATTAAAACCTTTTTTTCCTCTGCTATTAAAACCTTTTCCTCTGTGCACACAGAAGAAAATGCCTTTTAAGATTCAAACAAGTTTGTGCGAAACCAGCTCGAACCCATCAATCTCCCAGTTGGTTCCTAAAAGAAGGTAAACATTCCCCAAGCTGTTCTGACCAGACGTGACTGACAGATGCTTTTTGGGAATGAGATCTCAAGATACAACCCTGTTTCCATTCAGATTCAGAGCTTTAATAACACAAGAAGTTCAGTGCAGGATCAGGCAGTGAGGCAGTCATTTAATTTGATTTACAATAGAGTGCTAATATATGGTTTTGCTGGAAACAAAACCACTGTTTTCTCCAGGTTTTCTGCACTGTAGGTTTTAAATCAAAGCATTCCTGCTCATTTTGTTTCCGTATCTCCATGCTACCAGTAGGAAGCTGCCCACTTCTCCTATTTTCTTTCAGCAGAATGGATTCGTGGACTAGCATGACTGCCTCAGGTGCCTCAACCACCATCCTTCTAAAAGATTTATGGCAAACACATTGCATCCCAAGATATAAATCTACCAAATGGCTATTAGACATACTTTGCTGTCCAGAGCCACATGATTTAAAGCAAAACTGATAATGGTATAGCTCGGTCTAGTGTTACTGGTACACCTGTCAGAATTCTGCTACATCACTGCACATTTTATCAAGACACCTCATTCTCATTTTGGGTGTGAACTGGATGATCCTGTAGTATTGCTCTGTTCATGGCAACTTGTGATGCTAAACAGTTTTTTGTCATCCAAGGATAAATGGGTACCACCAAGATTAAGCTCTGCTTACATTTCCTTCATTGATTTACATTCCTTTACTTTTTTATTCTTTTAAGATTAAATTCTTCTAGGCATCCAGTTTGAGCCATTGGAATAATTAAGAAGAGGAAATCCAGCAAGGATGTGAGTCTGGCCAAAGACTTTTCTGTTTTTGAAAATCCCCCAACATGTATCTTTTAAAGAGAATACATAAAACTACAAAAAGCATAAAACTTCACACTCACTTTGCTCCTGGGAAGTTAACACAAAGTAAACCACCTCTAAAAATAATCTCCCACTCAAGAAATGTCAAGGTGACAGGAGGAGACAGAGGGGTTATTGTGAGCACTAAATAACACAGGTTGGTTCTGTAAGCCATGAAGGGAAGGACAAACTAAAATTAAATGACCTTTGGTAGGGATACCTCACCTACAACAGCAAGTCGTTATCTGATCTTCCTAATCCTCCTCCTCCACTGTTGCAGGTCAGGGTCCATCAGAAGCTGCTATTCCTGCTGGGATGGGTGCAGGGCAGACAGTGCCCTTGGACTCCCCCCGATGAACTGCCAGGCAGGCCAGCCTGGGGTCACTGCAGGTAATATCCCTTAAGAGGCAGCACATCCCCTGCTGAACTTGTGGCTTTCAGAAGAGCAAGGGGACTTCTAGCAGGTCTTGTACAACCATTGCCTCCAGAATACAAACTGAGCCTTGGTTTGTTATAATAAAGCTTTAGTCAGAACACAAATATATAAATATCTAACAGTGCAGATAGAAATGGCTAACTTTGGTCACGTCCATTGGTCAGAGTGAGAGAAGAAGCAAAATGGGACCACATATCTACTCTGAAAAAAAACTCCAAGAGGTATGCTTTCCACACAACAGGTGGAGATCAAAATAATCTTTGTTGTGAACCCAAAATCTCCTTTCCACCCATAGCACAGTTTTTGGAGTGACTGTTAGCCTCAGACAAGCAGTGACTGCACCAGACTAATAACATCCAGATGTTATTAGAATGAAGCACAAAGCTGTATCTTGCTTTTTATGTTTAGTGATGATTCTGTGCCAAATTCAAACACAGATCACATGTTGAGTTTCTTAAAATCACTGAGTTAGCAACCAAGTTGAGTCATTAAGCAAGATCTTCCACCAAGCACGCCTGTCTCAGAAAGGGTCACAGAATTTGTGACATTGGGATGCTTTGAGAGTAGATATAAAGTTGGACTGAATGATAACTGTAGGTCCCTTCCCACTGAACTACTTCTATTCTATTCTATTCTATTCTATTCTATTCTATTCTATTCTATTCTATTCTATTCTATTCTATTCACAAATAAATAAGCCTATGTATACAGATGTATTTGTATCTCTTTCCCCTTCTGCCACTGAGCTGTGGATACTATAAAAAGGTTCATCTTTTTTTTTCTAAATGTAGTCCAAGCTTCATATACCAGGCAAGAAGAACAAGAGGTAAAAGCTAACAGACTCACTGAGGGACTGCTTTCTTAATGCTGCATTTGATTAATTATATGATTTATTTTCAATGACTGGTTCAATCAATCCTGATCAAATTAACAAAGACAATGATCAGAAATACCAGACTAAAACACAATACAAATTATTTGGTTCCAGGGGATCCAATCAAAGGAAACAGGATTAAATTAACCAGTGATCAGATTAAGGAGAAGTTGCTGTATAAAGTCAGAAATGTATTAGTACTTCGGGCCATTTGCTGTGTCTGTAGGTTGCCATTTCTCTCTCTTCCTGGAGTTCTCAATACACTTTAAACAAAATTGAGTTTTCCAGGTATTACAAAGGTAATGTGGAAATAATAATAATAATAATAATAATAATAATAATAATAATTTCTTCACAGTACCACACTATGTGGGGCTCTGCCACAGAAGGCACCCTCTAAAGAAAAAATGCACCCCCATACACCCTCGTTCTCCAGAAGTCTGTACCTCCAGGAGTTTCCAGTCTGTGTGCACTACACAGAGATCAAAAGGTGACAGAATATCAGGATACAATCAAAAAGACAGAAAAACCCATTTAATTCTACAACGCTAGTAAAGCACAAAGATGAAAAAGCTACTGTTCAACAAGGAGTGTTAATGAAAGTTGCCAGTGATACAGCTGAAAATGTAGTTCTTACCTAAAAATGAAAGTAAATACAAGTATCACAGGAGAAGTACTTCTGTTTGCTGTGTACTAAGCTAAACCTTGAGCAGCTGTCAAGGTCCTACAGCACTGAACAGAGATTTACCTTCAAATGTCTTGGACTCACACTGGTTCAGCTGGAGCTGTCAGTGACCAGCTGCAAAGGGACTTTGTGTCTGGGGCGAGGCAAAAGAAAGGGTGGGGACAGCAGGAACCAGCTCGTTCGGAAGTAATTCGGAAAATATAAATGCTGAGTTAGACTGAAACCAAACCCAATCCCTGCCCTCTTCTTCTGCTAAGAGATTCATTTAAAAGATAAATGAGGGATATGGAGAGGTATTCCCTAAGGACTGTTAATAAAGCTACTTTAGAATGCTGGCCTGCTGTGCTGCGTGTGAATCCTGGCCCCACATGCTGCAGGGATGAGGAAGGACACTAGACTGGTTGTGCCACTCATGGCAGCAGTCCTCAGCAGCTCAGAGACAGAAGAAACCTACACTGCCACTGATCCCACTGTGCACCTTAGGGGCCAAAGCAGAGGGTTTGCCCAGCTTTCAAAAATGGTAAGAAAAGGAGCTGCTGTAGTCTGAACAAAAGTCAAAGCATGTATAAGCAGGTCAGATCCAAATCAACAAATCCAAATCTTTGTCTCTTACAAAAGTATTCAAGAACTGTATGGGAAGACTCCTTCAGTCCACTTGGTACAGTGGCAGTTCCATCTCTAAATATGTTCTGTTGGTAACTGCCAGCAGACATCCTGTCAGCTGACAGGAATTTGGCACTTGTGATGGCCCCAGGACTTTCCTTGCATGCATGGAACACACCAAGCTAAGTATTGTGGTAGCTGACCTCTGGAGTGTGAGATGGTCTTTGTCCCAAATGAAACCACAGGAGACATGAGACAACAACTGCTGGTCAACAAGGCAGATACTCACCCATGGGATCTGGTTTGTATGGCCATGGACATGTGTCCTATCCTTGCACCTCATTGTATGATATTCATGCTGAAGGAATGTCCTTGCAAGATTGAACATTTGATGAGCTGCTTTCCATACTGAGCTCGAGAAAGTATTTAGAGAAACATCCATCTCTCCCTTCCCACAACTTAGAGACTTAATACTTTGTCTTTGTTTTCAGCTATGACAGTGAGTAAATTTAAAGCATCAGCTCTTCTCAGCCAAAAGACATTTGGCACTATGATTAAGAATGTATTATTTTGTCTCTTCTGCCCCCTTAAAGAGTAACTTATTTGTATGTACGGGCTTTTTCTCACGCTGTGCATTGCTACCTTCTTTTTTCAATCTCATCGCAATTTTTTCAAGAGTATTCTCAATTTCATTTTCTTACTTTATTTTCCTCATGTCTCTATCTCTCTCTTCACCCTTTCTATCACGCTCTCTCCTAAGTGAAATGAGAACCCAATTATACTCCTGTTAGAACTGAACTTTCAAATCCATCATGTGCTAGTAGGCTCAAAATTAGGCAAATAAATTCCCTCAACCCTACAAATTAAATTGAGTCTTTGCATATGTTCTTTTAAGAGCACAAAGATGTCAAGTATTCACCCAGCTGTCACAAAATATGATGAGCAGGCTCTTTGAATTCATATAGATTTTCTAAATCGTTTGTCAGATTTAACAGAAATGCTAATGGATCCAGAAGTAAATTCTAATCTGTCCTAAATATCTGGTTATTATTTGTATTACAGTAGGAGTTGGAATTATCAGTTGAGAATCAGGGCACAATCTCTATGCATTTCACACACAAAGATCATTTGGATGATGTGCAGGAATTATTTTGCACTTTCTCAAGTTTTATCCCATTATTTTAATCAACACCCTCCTCATAGCTATACTCAATTTCATTTAAGAACAGAAGCACCAGCAGCTTGCAAGTATCACTGCCTAATGATACTGGCTGTTGAAACCCAGGTCTTGCACTTGGTAAAGCTAGCAACAGTCTTCCAAAGGCAGAGTTTGAAGGAAAAAAGCTGTCATGCAGGTCAGGCTTTGCTCACGTTTCATCCTGGTCAAAGCTCATGATGGAAAGGGAGCAGAGCCAGAGCAGCCTCAGCACAAGGATGGGCACCTGCACAGAGCTGCTGATGCCAGTGGGTTGGACATTCCACAGTGCACCTGCACCTGCTCTGTGTGGGGCCAGCACTTCCCAAAGGTGTAGGGACTTGATGCCAGTGGGTTGGACATTCCGCAGTTCACCTGCACCTGCTCTGTGTGGGGCCAGCACTTCCCAAAGGTGTAGGACTTGCTGCCCGGGCACTGAACACCTGTACAAGACTTCTCCAGGGGCCAACCCAACAAACTCAGGGAACCTGTGCTGGGGTGAATGTATCCAGGGACTTGTTCTCTACGTACTGCCCTGGCTGCTTGTCCAAAAACCTATTAGGGCACTGCTTTAAGCAGGAGGGCAGCAGGTCCTGGCTGTCAGTGATAATCCACTGCCAAAATCAATATGGTTGGCAAGCTTGCTTCACAGATATTTACGATCAAAGAACACATTTCCCAAGAATGTGCTGTCAGTCCCATTGTCTTGGCCCAGTTTCAACTCCAGTAATTACATTTTTGCCTGCCTAACATTCTCCTCTTGCTTTGAGGAGATGGAGACGCCCTCTCATCCAGTCCCACACTGTTTCACTGCATCACAGCCACATCCAGCACCAAACTTGACACGTGGAAACAACTTTCCTTGTTCACATTTTATACAGCAGTTGCAGCCTAAAAAGCTTTATGATTCTTATAGAGGTGAAAAGTGTAAGATACTCTTGTTGCTGTTATTTTAAAATTATTTATTTGCCTCTGGAACTAGTCGTCTAGAGACATATTTTAATTTCCTTCTCTTTCATGAGTAAATTTGTACACTGAAATTATTTACCAAAGGTTGCACTAGGTAGGTCTCGGATTTGTTTTCTTTTTTTTTTTTTTTAATTTCACTAATAAAAGTAAAATAGCTATAAAATGTGAGTATCTACAGCTTTTTAATACCAAGCTTGAGGGAGTTCAAGCCCTTTCAGAACTAGCCAGGAGAGCTAACTCCACTGGCAAACTAAAAACCTGCCTTTCTCAGTGGAATAAAATTCCTGTTTACAGCTGTATAGGGCATAAAATGGGAGGTTTTAAACTTGTGACATTTCCATGTCTGGAAAAGCTGTCACACACCCAGAACAGCATCTTACCTCAAGCTGTAAACCTAGGGACATCAGTAGCATTATCTGAACTGGAAGAGTACCAGAGGGAAAGAATGGTGTAGCTAAAAACCTCCCCAAATCTTTCCTATATTCAGAAAACAGGCATTTCCCCAATGGGAAGAGAGCTCTATTTCCAGTGTTTGCAATCTTGCTTCTCAAAAACATCTTGGTAGTGCTCAACTGACCAACTCCTGCCCATTTGATTTTTTCTTGGGGGATGATCTCTGAACGCACAAAGTGAGAGAAAGCACTGGGATTTAATGTTTTTAAAAAATATTTTAAAGACTAAGCAACTGCTGGAAGCTGCTCTGAGCCAGAAACTGGTTAGATCAGTGCTGTAAACACAGTTTTGTAGGCAAAGGAAGGTGTGCTACATACAAGTCATCATCAGTTGCCTTTGTCTGCATTCCCTGTGCTCCTCTGCCTTCCCAAAGGGACCATTTGTAGTGTTTAAACAACTGCAGTTCTAAATAGACACCCACAAGCATATTTTGCATTAAAATGTAAAAAAAAAGCCAAACAAAACAAGCCCAGCAAAAAATAAAAACCAGAAAAGTATGCATCTGAGAAAGACCAATAAAGTACAAGTACATGAATGCATTCTGGAGCATTTGCACGTGTCAGAGGGAGTGGAAAGGAGGTGAGCAGATGACGAGAAAACAACAGATGAAACACAAAATGACAGAAAAAAAGCACCGGTTCTGGAAAAAAAGAAGCAGAGAGGAAAAGGATTGTCTTGCAGATAGGCAAAGCCTCTGTGTACAACATGGGGGGAATTTTTTAACAGTGAGCTTTCATCCACTAACATCAATAGGGTTATAATAACTAACCTGGTAAGATCTAGGGGCAGCAGCTGAACAGTGTAATACAGGTACTAATTTTGGTGTCATGCCTACTTCTGTCCGTGGGCTCTGTCAGAAGCTGGAGTCTGGCAGCCCTGGATAACAAGTGGTCTAAATTACTTATCACTCTCCAGAGGGAAGGAGCCATTGCAAACTCTCTGACTATCCCCCCGTGAGCACTGCAGCAGAACCAGAGGGAAAAAGGGAAAAAAAAAAAAAAAAGACAAAGAACATCATCCAGCTACATTACAAGCAGAAGAAAGAAATTCCAGAATTGTATGAAGAGAATGATGACCTAAACCAAAGAAGATGGGATATTGGAAGTTAAATTATCTGTGCAGAAAAACTGAATGTAAAAAGATTCAAAGGAAAATACAGTCTATGTAGCTGCAGCCCAGTGCATCTACAGAGAAAAAAGTCAACTTTCACCCCCAGTAAAAACCCCTAGACTCCCTCCCTAGAAAGGAGTACATAGAAAGGCAGGATATTTTTGTTTTGAAGTACCTAGTTCCTAATTTAATCTTAATCCACTCTGACATTTATCCTCATGGATAATTCAGTATACAAATTTAAAGCAGAAAAAGAATCTATAAAAATAATAAAATAAGAGCTGCTTGCAAGGGCAGTATCAGCAAAAATTGCCCTTGGGTAAAAATAGTTCGTACTGCTTTGTGTCCCTTTCAGCTTCAGGCAATGTACCAAGATCCCAGGAACTACTTTTTTTCCCCTTGTGCAATCATTTGTGGCTCTCATCCAGCCTCTGATTATGCTAATTGTATTTGATGGAATTTGTATGTACTCTCCTTCGCTCTCGTCTCAGCTGAACATACACAAGATGCATTTTTAATTTTTAACTCTTCAAAAATAAATATATAACGCAACTTTCTCCCCAAGGTTGTGTAAAAGTCAACCTTATTATTACTTCTAAACAGCAAATATACAGCCTTTATTACAAGCAAAACAAATAACCCTTTCTATATTAATATGTTGCAACAAAGCTTTTAGTTAGTGTGAGAGGAATGTCATAATGTAAGAGTTTGCATAACACAGTCTGATCATGTCACCTAGACACAATTCCGTTTGCATTAAATTAAATCCACAATCATAAGAAGGGCAACTGAAATATAAAGATACAGGCAAGTTGGCTAGATCAAGAGCCTACATCATTTCGAGAGACACTCAAAACTAGAGAGACGGTGAGCTGATGTGAAACCATTCCCAAGGGTTAGCAATAAAGCCCAGGACTTAAATTCCTGAATAAATTACTTTTTTTTGCCCTTTTTTCTCTTTAAGAAGTATTCTTTACAAAGTTGCTAAACATCAAAACCCACTGGATTTTGCTGAGACAAAACCAGATGACCTTAATGGCCTCAATTGGCCATTGGCTGTCTTCAAGGTCCCCAAATGCAGAAGTGACTGGGTTTTTTCATACCTCATAGAGATCCTCTGAACCTCTAAATTATTCTTTCATTTTACTAACTGGAAGCTAAAGAAAAATGCAATTGCAAGAGAAAAGGACTTCCATCCTCTTCTAAATCAAAACAGGACTGCCTTTCCATCCTTTATTTAAGTGAATTTAAGTGTAAAATGCCCAGTGGGCCACCCTGTGCATCACAGCTCCACTCTTCCACAGCTAAAGCCTCCCATTGCCTGAGCCCCTCCTCAGGGGCAGGACACCCACCTCCCAGAGCTCCTCAGCGTGGGACCACCCAGGCTGACACCACAGCTGGCCATGCCCCCTAGGGCCACGCTTCAGGGCAGTCAGGTGTCTTTAATAACACAGGGAGCCACTGCAGGGATTTCCAAAACTGCCAAGGCAGAGAGGGCTCGACTTCTGCCTGAGCCCAGAGAGATGGAGTTAGGGTGGCCAAACCTCAAGCTTGAAAGTCCAGAGGCATCTAAAGGCCTTTGAAAGCCAGATTTGGAGAGCTTGTCACCTCCCAAAACAGGACATGGGTGCACTGGAACGTCAGCAGAAATGAGGCAGGGGATGCAAGTTGGACAGGGGGTTTGGGCACATTCCCTTTTGCCTCCCAGCCCCAATATCTGTGCATGCACACAAGATTTGGTGTTAATGTCTGAAGGAGGCAGTGGTCAGCCATCACCCTACTCATACTGGAGCTTTGACCATATCTTTTTGTTATTGTCCAGGAATCTGATGTACCTGTGCACATTACTGGTGTAAATATTAGTTCTGGAGGCTGGGTCCAGCCACCCACAGTTATGGACCCTCACGGGAGTAGTCAGTCCTTCTGAGGTGGGCTCCTGGAGCTGTCTGACAGGAGTGAGAGCTCTCTGCATGTCAGAATCTGCCATATGAATCTATCCATGAGGAATTTGCTATTTTCCTCAGTCTCTGCTTCTCCATTCTCCACCCTTGTACAATGAACTGACTGCCAACCACTTCCCTTGCACTTCACTGGTGGAATGTATATCATTTATTTGACGATCAGTCTAAAAGTAACTCTATTAAACAAAACCAAAACCAAAACCAAAACCAAAAACCCAAACAAAACCCAAACAAAAAAAACCCCACACAAAACCAAAACAACAACAAAAAAATTCTTCAGAATTCTTGCCTCCCTGATATACTTTTAGAACCCAATATCACAGCAGCTAAAAAACATAAATCACCCAAAATTAACACTTTTCTCCACCTCATGTCTGCTACTTCCTAAAGTCTTTGTGATTCTTCATGCACAGTTGTTATATACATGCAAATTTTAATTAAGGGAAAACTTGGCTGAATACTAGATAAAATTATTTGTTGTATCGTATATTTGAAAAGCAATGCATCATTCTAATAGATTATTCAATGGATATTTGCAAACTTCTATAGAAGTGTTTAGCTAATGCAAAAAAGAAAGATTAATTGAATAATTTATTTGATGGACAACAGCATTATTCATTAAATACATTATTCAACCAGTAGTATTCAACCAGTACTGATTAATTAAAATGAGAGAGACAATTGCTTTCAAGTACAACTCATTCAGATCCCAGTTTTGGCTCCATTAAAAAAGGGCTTTGCAGAGCAATGTCTCAATGAGAGTGTAGATGGAGCAGATATTTTTTGTGCTAAAGGAGTCATGTCCTGAATCACAGCATCCTTGACCAAATATATCTGCACGACTGTGGTAGGATTTGCACCTCTTAATGAATTGCCTGACTATACTGGGGCTGGATTTGGGCACCCTCAGCTGCAGAGGTATGTTAGCACATGGAATAGATTAAATGAGACTATTTAATTTAACCTGCAGAGCAGGTCCAACTTGCTAACTGCTCCTGCTGTGCTCTTCTTGGGAGCTCTCAGATATGAGAAAGAAGTAACCTGGCATCCCCTTTGCCACACAGATTCCCAAGTGTTTTGCAAACACTCTTCCATCCTGTGACTAAGACCTGCAGTTATCTGATGAAGTCCCAAGAGTGTCCTTACCCAGCCTGGTGACATTCCATGCCTGTGTCCCACGGTGCTGCAGGACTGCAGAGTATTCCAAACATCACCCACCCCAGCTGCTGTGTCACCAGACATGTCCCCAGCAGAGCCCAAGCTGCTGTGCCCTGGCAACGGGGCACCACTGGGACAAGCCAGCAAAACCACCTGTGCTTCAGACACATCAGCTTCTTCTGCTACATCAGCACAAGCATTTTAGCCATTTTTATTCAGCAAGGAACAAGGAAGAACATCAGGCCTTAAGAGCAAAAGGCTGACAACAGATGAGTCCACCACATGGAGGGAAAAGGCAAACACCTAAGTCCCAAGTGACTACCTCCTAGCAGCACACAAAAGTGGAGAAATTCTCATTCCCCACACATGGGGAAACCACCATCTGAATAAAATCAGCCTCATGATCATGACAGAAGGCACATTTAACAGAGCCTGCACATGACAAGGAATATATATCGTGCTAGGACTTTATAGACATAATAAACTCTTGTTAAGTGCCCACCAAATATACCGTGGAGAAGGCAGCCATAAAAATTGGCAAATAAAGACCCTCTTAAAGTGTAGCAAGCATCTAAAAATACTTTACTATTTTACCAAGTATCTCCCCTATTACAAGGGGGTTCTAGGAAAATTTTCAGGGAACAAGGCTCAAAACAGTGTAAGAGGAATTTGGATCACACTGACAAAGTATTAACTGAAACAAGTTTGCTAGCTTAATTTACCCTACTATTTTAAGGAGAGTTTCTTTTAATGATTCAAGACATATTTCCACTTTAATCCCCTACTCCTGTTTGGAAGGAAACAGATGAATGTGAAGAAATGCAATGAAGATGATAAATTCATGCCACTTGAAAAGTGGCAAATGACATTTACTGGTCTCTCAGTTCCCATTTCATGATTGATATGGAACTATAAACAAGAAAATAAGTACTGTTAAAAATCTTTCTATACAGTGGCAAGTAGGGTTTTAATGGTGGTTTGCCTGTGCTTATTAACAAGCCATGGCAGTTGCTGCACACTGATCAGTAACTGCGTGAGAGCTCAGCCTACTGTGGAAGTCCTGAGTCTATGTACTTTCAATTTTAGAGCATAACCATCATACGCTCCACAAACCAATGAAATTTCTAATAATACAAACCAATGATGTGTTAAATTGAGACACTTCCAGCTTGAATGCCAAAAACTTCACTATGATTTAAAGGATCTGTGCTTACCTTTCTCTATCAATTTACTGTTAATTTGCTACCATTGGAGCAATTTACAAAAAGGAAAAAAAAAAGGTAATATTTTATTTAATTTCTAATACCAATCCTGGTCATTTCCAATACACACTCAAATGCCATTTATTGTACAAAATGCAATATAGTCATTCAAGAGGAATAAGAGATGCAATGAGAAGTGTTGGGGGGGGAACAGGCAAAAAGAAATCACTCTGCAAAGTATCTGCATTTAGAAATAGGTGGCAATCCTCACTGTTCCCCTTAGAACAGCCAGAGGCATTAATAAAAGTTTAGGTCATGAATGTTTGACTGTTTCAATTATACCAAGCATTCTGTATTTTGTTTATTATTTATTACACACTTTCATTGCTGGGCTGGATATCATCAAATTGTAGGCTCACAGATAATCCCTATGAAACAACATGTCAATGGTCTATGAAAATGTGGGGTTTTCTAAATGTGCCTTCCACCTTATTTCACCCCAACTTCTCAAGACAAAACCTAAACATTCATTTATGATTCTGTTTGCACTTTATACCAAAATCAGACACACAACAGGTTTTTTCTCCCCCTGTAATCTTGTTCCCACTTTTTACTTAGATACTAAGATACATGGTAATGACCTTGCATGAATCACACTGACGTCATGCAGACTAGTCCGTGGAATAATTATGAAAATACTGTTCAATTTCTGTCTCCAGGGACTCTCTAACAGCTCCTTAAAATCTTTGCCCCATCTTCACACAGGCAGACAGTGGTAGGACAAGGGGAAATGACTTTAATCTAAAAGCAGAGAGATTTAGATTAGATGTTAGGAAGATATCCTTCCCTGTGGGGATGGTGAGACACTGGAACAGGCTGCCCAGAGAAGCTGTGGCTGCCCCATCCCTGGAAGTGCTCAAAGGCCAGGCTGGATGGGGCTTTGAGCAATCTGATCTAGTATAAGGTGTCCCTGCCCACAGCAGGGGGTTTAAACTAGATGTTCTTTAAGGTCACTTCCACCCCAACCCATTCTATGAATCTATCTTTCCCATCTCCAATTGTCTTCTGGAGCAAATAAAAGGTCACAGCTTCAAAAAGAATGGAAACTGGTCAGGGTGAATTCAGGCACCTTTAATACAGAACATTTAAAATTGGCTTTGCCAATAAACTATTGTTTAGCCAGGTGAGATGCGGCCTTCAGGAAAGCAGGATACACTGAAACCACTGTAATCCTCCATGCAGCAGTTGCACTGCAGAGAAATTCCAGAAAATTCAAGCTTTGCTACTAGACAACAGCAGAGCATAGCTCAGGTCAAACCAATCCCTAGCAGAAACCTAGTGAATGCAGCAGCTCTACCAAGTATAGATCTGACCCTCAGGGTTCAGGTACAAGGTGAGAAATTGATAAGGTAATTGTCTAACATCAGAGCCTGCAGTAAAAGCAGTTGCAACAATTAAATGTTAACTTTTTATATCAAAGGACAGCAGGAAAGATGCCTCATCCATCACCATCTCCTCCTGCCCTCCAGCTGGCTTGGTATCATCACACTCAGACTACCTTGTTATGTGCCAAATTCAGTGCACAGTGGAGAGAAAGGGCAACCAAAGATCTCAGACCTCATTTGTGAGTAGAAGGCTCTAAGCACTCAGGTTGCCTTATGGACATGGTACTTAATAAGCTACCCTGGAATGCTGCTCCATGTGTCCTTGGTTCAACATCCATCCCCTGCACTGCTGGGAAGTCCATTAGAGCAGCACAATTTACTTCAAGAAGGTATCTGCAGGCACTGTGGCCCTGGACACAGAAGAGCAGAAGAGACTTTAAAATAGATCCTGCTCTGCCTCAAAGTCAGCGTTAAGCATCTTACATGGAAATGAGGCGCCAGGCTACTGGAGCTGTTCTTAATTATAATTTTTGTCCTGTGATTTACAAAATCATAGCACAATTTAAGACGGAAGGGTCACTTTAAGGCTGTTTGGTCCAACCCCCTGCTCAAAGCAGGGCCAACATCACAGACAGATCAGGTGGGTCAGGGCTTTACCCAGTGGAGTCTGGAGTATCTCCAAGAATGGAGATGCCACACCTTTAGGCCGCCTGCTCCAGTATTTGACCACCTAATTTTGTTTTAAGTATCTACTTGAAATTACCCTTGCTGCGGCTTGTGACTGTTGCCTCTTCTCCGCCTGCCGTGCTCATCTGAGAAGAGTCTGTCTCTGCCACACCCCTGAGGAACCCCCAGGAACCAGTCACCAGCTTCATGCCATGATCACAATCATTCAAGATTTGTACTGCAGTTTTAATTTCTCACCCACCTTACAATATACTGTCCCAAAAATCTGGAAATAACAGCCCCAATTTCCATACAAGGGTACAATGGGAAACCTGTCAAAAGCCTTGCTTAGCTCACAGTGACTGTCACTGCTCTCTCCTTGTCTGGTCCAGTGCTCTTCTACCATGGACACTCATTTAGTTCTCCAAACTCTGGCATTAGGAATGGAGCCAGGGAGACCTGAGAGCAGACCTTCCTCACATGCAGTGCCAGGTGCTTTACTACTCAGGCACTGAGAATGTGTCTTTGTGTGAGAGTTTCTTGGGCAAAATCTGAGATCAGTCTGGGCTTGATGAGCTCCCTGATTCCAAAGGACACAACACCCATCTACAGAGACAAAACTACTGGTGTTTATATCTGAGGAAAGGCACTGTTTACCTGTTGCCTGCTGAACAGAAATGAGCACTATGGGACACAAATCTTTCAGCAAATCACTTGAGTATGAGGTAATTTGGTGAAAGCCCTGTATCACTTGGTCACTTCTGTGCCATAGGACATGTGGGCACTAATGCATAAACATCCCTTATGTTTTTTATCCCTACTGTGCCATTCCTTTGGCACTGCTAAGATGAAACCTCTGTGGGACTCTTGAGGAAAGCAGGGCCAGGACTGAGTGGGGGAAATCGGAACAGGGAAAAATGCACACCAGGTTCTTTAAAACAAGGTAATTCATGACTGTGAATGACAAGGATGAGTTTAGGTGACCTTACCTGACCTTACATGAGTTTTGGATGCTCCACAGTCTAACTGAAGGCTCCCCTACACCTTTCAAGAGGAGACACCTTTCGGTTTCCAATTCTGTTTGCCATTGTGCTTCTGCACACACATCTGTATTTATACATGCAAATGTACCCTCATAAACTACCCTTTTCTACAGCAGATATTCCTTTTTTGCCACTTACAAACTTGCAGCTACCTAAGCATTAATTCCTGACCAATTTCTCAGTATTAAACACAACAGTTGAGCTGCCTGTATTGCTTTTTCCAACTGCCAAACTTTTCTCTGGAAACAAAAGGATTTAGACACAAACAATAATCACTGGCTGCAAAGTCTTAACTGTATCTAATATTTTCTTACTTGTCTCTTTTTTATTGAACACCAACAAATGACTTCTTACAGGCAAGGAGGTGATGCTGATTCCTTACTGTACACTGCATGCTCTGCCTCCAGCTAAATGGTGAGATTTTTCACAAGCTTCAGCATTCCAGATGTCAATGTTTCTGTTTTGACACACATTCTGACAGATGAAAGTTTAGTCACAGAAGAATAAACTTCTAAATGGCTTTAGTTATATCATAAGCCACAAGATTTGCCACTAAAAAGTTTCTCTACTATAAAAATAAAACCAATAACAACGGTGAGAAACAAACTGTTGGTTGCAATACAATTCAACATTTCTCTCAATTTTTTTTAAAACTTGAAAGTTCTTTTCATTTGGAAAGAAATTTTCATCCATTATACATCCCCCTAAAGTCAAACAATCACTAAGGTTGGAAAAGACCTGCAAGACTGAGTCCAGCAGTTAACCCAGCTGTGTTTACCACTAAACCACATCCCCAAGTGTCATATCCAAGCACTCTTTGAACATTCCCAGGAATGGTGATTTCACAGTTCCATGGGCAGCCTACCCCAATCCCTGACCACGCTTTAAGTGAAGAGATTTCTTCCTAATACCCAATCTTAAACCTTCTCTGGTGCAACTTCAGGCCATTTCCTCTCATCCAGTCACTTCTTACCAGGCAGACAAGACCAACCCACGCCTGGCTATGACCTCCTTTTAGGGAGCTGTAGATAAGGTCCCCCCTGAGCCTCCTGTTCTCCAAAATTTCAAAGTGACTTTGAAATAAGATCATCCACACATATCAATGGAAAAATAAATCTTAACATCTTTTAAAAGAGGAAATAGAAGTCCTTATTTCCAATGTCTTTTTGTGTGTTATCTTTTTTTTTTAACCCCCTCTAAAGAAACCTATGGAGGAACATGGGTGCCTTGCTCAGCTGTGATGACTGTGATGCAAAAAGAGAAAATATCGAGCACTTGAACAGAAATACCCTGGGATGTTTCTTTGAATGCCTTTCACACCTCTTCCATCAAATACTTTTCATCCCATTTAAAACAGTAGGCTGCCTTATAGCAGGTCTTGCTCCCTGCAGACAACCAACCAGTTGCCCTGCTATCCCTCCACTCTTCCAGAAAATGACCTGGAGCTAAAAATTCTCTTGCTTTCTCATGGAGGTGAGAAAACTTCAGATACATGACAAATTCATAAATACCTTTAAGCTAGCTTTGAAGTAACCAGTCCTTACTGAACTTGTCTGTTCTAAAAGGTAAAAGAGAATAACACCAGCTCTGCACTACTGAACTACGTAAATTCTTTTAATCTTAACAACTGTAAATGCAAACTATACACTTCCATCCCGTTCTCCTCTCCATCACCACTTAAACCTCTCTAGATGCTCTTCTTACCTTGATATACATCTCCTGAGCTGTTTTCTGCTTCTCTGTCTTTAATATAAGTGTCTATTGACTGCCCCAGCTCGCCAATATATTTATGGAAAATTTCAGAACATTAGATGCAACACTATTTTTGGACAATTTGCTTGAGTACTTTCTTGCCACTCACCATCTCCTGCTTTTTTTTGTGCATAAATCACCTTTTCAATTGGGTCAAGGCAAAACTGCATCAAAAACTACTGAGACAAGTGAGCATTACTGGGTGCCATGGACCCAGATTGTGTCTGTTCCCTGGCACGGCATAACTTAATGGCAAACATGCCACCTGCAGTTACTAAAGAAATACATTTATGAGCTTTAGTCTCTAACCACAATTTTTTGCCATGAGACTGGTTTTTTTTTACCACAGATACTCAGTTGTAGCATCACTGTCATTCTCCAAAACATAAACTCTCAAAATGTTAGCTGCTGTTAAATTAAAAACCGTCTAAATGGGAGCTGTGTTTGTAGAAGTTTGTCTTCATTTCTGGATTCTGAAAAAAGATGTGTAGGCTCACAGCTGTCTGCAGTGCCAAAAAACAAAACCCTGAAACAAACGGATCTGTGAATTCTCATTAGAGCCCTCAGAAGTGAAAAGACTGAGGTGTGGCACACCTGAGGTCAGGGAAGGCACAAAGAGAACACCCCATGAATGCAGGGGCTGTTCAGACTCTGCAGAAGAACCCCCCCAGTGCTGAAGAAGCTGAAAGGGTTTTAATATGAGCAGCTAAAGGCTCCCTGCACTGAGCCTGGCTATGCCTTCCTAAGCTGGAAAGACAGAAGGGCAGGCAGTTTATGCAGTGTGCACCCAAAGACTAATTCAATGCCCCAAATCCTTCCCCACAGCCATTTCAATGACTCCGAGGGAGCTATTTTGCTCAAAGTATTATGAGAATATTTTTACTTCGATAAAATGGCTACCTTGCCAGAATTAATTCCAACAGATGTTTCAGCAATTATAAAATCACTTAACTAATTATCTCAAATACCTTTTTGGCCAGCTCCACTATGATAAACACCTCAAACTAAATTATACTGAATAAACTGCAGTGGGATTGTACAAAACCTTGGCTTTGGGAGAGACAGGATGGAAGTTAGTGCTTGGCACTTAATGTCATCAGCATTATAACAATTCAGCTAAAGTATATATAATTTTGTTGCTGACCTTACATTATTATATAATTAAGGTAATTTAAGCAATTACTTGCTAAAAAGACTAATTTTGTTCATCAACGTAAAGACTCTCAAAGCACAGCAATATGAGGGAATTAGATTCCAATACAGCAATTTGGGAAGAATTAGAACCTCCACTGAATAAAGTGAAATGGGAGTGAGCAGTAAAAGGGAAAAAAAGGACAGTAAAAGTTCAGAAAACTTGGTTACTACTCTGTGTTTTGACACAGACATCCCCTGAAACTCCCAAGTACTCTAAACATAGTAAAAATTTTCTTGTCACATATAAAATATCCACTGTGAGACTTGAAACTGTAAACTTAAATTTAATAAGGTGCTAAAACTCTCCCAAGCCAGACAAGCAAAAATCTTTCTTTAGGGATGTCTATAATCAGAGTGACTCTGTGACTCTACTGAAGACAATTTTGTCTCTCCCCTCCAAAATAAGATTATCCTAGAAGATGCCAACAAATTAACTTTTTAATTGAGTACATTGAGAATGCAGCAACCTCAGTTATTTCAAGCCACAAGTTCATCCATAAAAATATCCCACCTAATTCCTGCACAGCAATGTAATTGTAAACTGCAGAGTTTTTCCTCTGAAGAAATGTCTTATTATAAATGATGTTATAAATGACACACTGGTGTCTTCTGCAAACTTATCAAGAATTAAAGGATGTCAAAAGGATGCTACATTTGAGAAACCTCAAGTGGAGCTTTTGGGATTACTGTCAATTCATTATTTGTTTATAGAGGCGACGACCTCCTTGTGTTCAGACTCTTCTCAAACTTTTTTCTATCTCTAAACTTTGTAAAAAAAGCCTCCCTGTAACAGAAAGTAATTTATCCAGCTTTAAACTTTGTTTGTGGTTTAACCTTGATGCTATTTTGAACTGGATGATGACAGGTACCTGCTTTTATGACCGGAGGAAGATTCTGTTACAAGTAATCAATATTTTGTTTGTTTAATAACTAAGGGATTGCTTGAGTATATAACTGAGGAGTTAAATATTTGGCAGCGCTATGAAACATGTTAATTAAAATTTTAAGTTACACGAATCCTACAGAAGGATTTAATAGAAGAAGCTACACTTGAAGAGAATATTTTAGTACTTCAAGCAAGTGTGCCATGCTAATAATATAAAGTTTCAAAGTCTTTATCTATAAAGCCAGGAGACTTTGATATATACAATCTATATTTTTAATGCAAGAGAGAGAACTTTCAAGCACTCTTAAGAACGTCAAGCTTAGGAATATATGGGACTGCAATGATATTGCAAAGGATACAGTTTTTCAAAACAAAATTTCAAAGGCATTACAGAACCTGGTGAATTAGGAATAAAAACTACTGCCCAATTCAAATCCATCACTGCAAGCAAAGAAACTCACCACTGATCATATATTTAAGATATAAGAGGCAAAAGGAGGATCCCAAACAGCCCCCAAAGTATCCAACTGCTTTTTTGAAAACAAGCTGCCACCTGGACTTAGACCTGAAGAAATGACAGCACTTGTAGAATTTTACCTGTAATTGATACTGGTTTTAGTTGAGCATTAAAATGTTATTGTAACTTGAGTTTTTTTAAAGGCTTCTTGCATTAACCCTCAAACAGCCAGATAATGTGAGCCAATAAGGGTAAGACAGACTGTCTGTAAAACAGTCTACACAGGATCTCACTTGAATTTAAGATGCTTAATTTTCATTAAATTTTCTGTCTCAAGTAATTCTTTAAACAAACTGGAGGTTAAATGATACTGTGGTTTTAAGTGAAAACTTTCAGAGCTGCTTAATCAAGTCACAGAATTAAAGCCTTCCTCTCATAACAAAGCTTTCTGGGATTTACTTTGCTTTCTCACAAACATTTTCAGTTTTGCTAGGTCTAAAAGACCTTTTTAAATAGACTTGTCATTAGAACTAGCTGGATTATCTATGATAATTATCTGTGCTCCATTTTAGGATTTAATACTACTTTCCTCCACAATAACTGTAGGTATGACTTGCGTGGGTGATGCAGTTTGCATCTTTCCTGGGGAATAATGAAACAAATGAGGAGTTTTGTTGCTTTTTTTTGGCACCTTTTTTATATGAAGAAAGAAAAAAAACCCCCAGATTTGTGATTAATAACTTTGTTTGCTTACTTCTGTCAGGTTTTCCTCCAGGGCATTGTAAGAATCTTTACAGTATGACACTAAAAGGACTGTCATGTCCCTGAAACTGCATCGCATAAACAATTACATGTAATTCAGCTCATGGCTTCCTCAGAGGCTTCCTCAAAGGCTACATTATTTGGTTTCTGACTCTAAAATACCTTCTCTGTCTTATCTTCCAACACTAAAAGTGGTAAGAGGAGACTTTATCAAAACACAGTGCTACCTTACAATGGGAAAAGCTTTTTAATCCTTTAACACAGGGGACAAAGACTAAAGGGATCAAGTTGTTGGGAGCTGTAGAAGGGTACATTCAGAGAGGAAATAAGATGAAGATTTTAACATTAGTTAACCACTGGAACGTACTGCCAAGGAACAAGGAGGATTGTCCATCATGAATCAGACCAAAATGAAGGATATTTTCAGGCTATGTTCTTTGTCCATCATTAAGTATAAGATCTGTTCTAGGATCACTGGACCAAACTCTATCACCTTGCAGAAGGTAATCACAGGCATCATCTGTGGCCCCAAACTCTACAAATACATGGAGAAACTAAATCTCTTATACTTTGGTTGAATTGGTTATGAGGAACTAAAATGTGTCACAGGCTACAGAGACAGTCAATGGTAAAAGGAAAACAACAGACTATTAACAAACACCATTGCCTGGCATGGAAAGGGATCAACTCCAAGTGCTTTTTATTGGAAAAATGGTGGATAAGTTTGGCTTTGGGCTACTAAAATACAGTGGAAAGTTTTGGTAGGTCTGAGGAGTAAAAAGTCTGGAGAGCTGTCTTAAAGCAAAGGAATACTGAGGGATGAACTTCTGATGTAGAAGTAGAACCTTTTGCTTTGACTCCCAAGTAATTTTTAGCAATTTAAACATTTATGTGAAACAGAATTTAGGTTGTTTTTATTGTCTTCTTGTGAAGCAGTGTTGGTCAAATATTTCCTTGTGTATCAGGAAAATACCTAAAGAACATGCAAAGATCCTGTCTGAAAGATTCAGTCCTTTCATGCACAACTGAAGAACTGAAGTGGTTTGAGAAGTGCAGCCAGGTCTTATGGCTCTCAGTTCCACGTCAGACATCTACAGATACTTGTGTCTGAGTGTCCATTAAATGATGGGCAGCATTAAAGAGAAAATGAAAAAAATTGTGTAAAACTCATGCAGTCCAGGTTTGCAATGTGAGCATTAATGTGCTCATCATTCTTCAGAATTGAGCCACTTCTCAAGGAAGCTCAAAAATATAGTAAGCAGGATGAAATATTTTCAGTCATGAAATATTTCCACTGCATCTTACAACCAGGGAATCCACTGGATGAAAAATGCATTTCCAGGAGTAAAATAAAATAATATGACAATGTGAGAAAATGATTGTTGCAAAGTGTTTACTCCCATCCCTGAGCATGTAGGCTCCTACTGTCCTTGGTGGGGATAAATTTGACAACCACTCTAACAAGTAATATGAACAAAAGGTGTATTATATCCAGCAGTGTGAAGAAACTGTCTTCATGACACACAGCCAGAATGTTTGCTGATGCTGATTTTTTTCAGCTAATTCTGTGTTCTCCAATTGACACGCAACTTCTTTATTTCTGGAACTATTAGCATCCTCTCTACAGCTTCAAGGCTATTTCCTGAAATTGTCTTTTTATAATATTAGTCTAGGAAGACTGCCATGAAATAAAACCCTGACAAGAAATCAAAGAGTAAGTTATTTTCTAAAAGAGTTTCCCTGGAGAATCAGGTCAGAAGCCTACTTCCAGCCTTGAACACTTGGAAGACATGAAAGCAAGCTTTGTCTTAGAAGCTCAGATGTCTACACACAAAGATGATAATTGTTTTCTCTTTTTTTCTGTTTATTGCTTTTGAAGAAATTCAGTTCGAGACCTGGGATGCATCAAAGGAAAATGTGTATTTGGATGAGCTTTGTTTGATGGCAGGAGCTTTCCTTGTTAAATCATCAAAACAGCCCAGAATGAGAAGGTAGCAGAAGCTCCTCTGGAAAAAGAGTACCAAGCATCACTGAGGACAATCATGGGCACAGAAACTCGACAGCTTTTATGTTCTCTCTTTTTATGTGCACACAATTAGAGAGCTGGATGTCACACGTGTGAGGAGCCAAGGTGTCTGATCCAAAATTCATCAAGTCAATATAAACCTGCCCTTTGACTTCAGCTGATCTTGGGACAAGCCCTCAAGGATTTTACAAGTCAGAGCTTTTCCGACATCATTTGGATAATCTCCCAGGTGGGGGTGGTGGAGGGTGGTTTCAAAAGCAGACCTGAGCTCTGTGTATTGGCTGTGACTTTGATCAGTCAGGGATGGCTTTTCTCGCATTTTTTATTGCAGCACAAAGTTCTTTATGGGAATACCAGCATGTACCCACATAAAATAATTCTTATTGCAATAGTCTAGAACACTGATAATGTATTTGTGTGTTACAACAATCTCTTATGGCTTTTGTTCCATTACAGCCTATGGATATTGCCTGTGGAGTAAACAGGGAGATGCTGCCTGTGACTTCACGGCCATTATGCGTCAGGACTGGGCTATTCTGCTGACTCTTTTTAGTCTTCTGTGCCTTGTGCATTCAAACAAACAAACAAACAAACACCCCCAACTGAATAACCCAAACCACAAGCTCACAGTTGCACCAGGACATTTCTTACTGTTGCATTCAAACCTAAGCTAGTTCACCTTGTACCAGTCCATTTTAGGAACACATAATGAAACTGCAATAGTGTCCTGTGAGATTGTGCAGGCAGAAGGCCCAAGCTGGAGGTGTGCCTTCCCCAGGAAGCCTGCATAGGCATGGTGTCACAGAGATTAGTTTTTCACTCTACATTCTTATTTTTATTTTCTGATTTTGTTTTTGCTTTTGAGAGATAATCTCCATTATCACATTAATTCCTGTTCAACGCTTTTTAATGCATGTATTATTTATCTTCGGAAGATCCTTTATGCTCTCATGTGAATTCCAATTGTTATGGGTCATTTTAATTTCCTTTAAGGCCCTTGGCCACTTTTTCTGTTGGAGTATGGCTGGTTCCACTTAATAGAGGCTTTGTTATGCAGATACAGGGAGCTTCTGTGCCCCACCTTTGAACTTCTGAATAAACACTCCATCTGATATATTTTAAACAGTCAAATACAAAAGAGATGACAGAGCCTAAAGCATGGACAAAGTCATGCTTAACTCTAGCATGTACAACAAACAAAAGAATTTAATTTGAGCTAGGTGTCAAGCAATTTAATTTCCAATTTATTTTCCTTTTATCCACTTTGGATGCTGATCTGTATTGGTGGTGACATACATACATCTATCACATGGCCATGTATTTGGCCCAGATAAATCTTGTAATACCCAAAAACCTTCATCAGAGGAACATTATAAATAACAAAATTCTACAGCAAAGGAAGATGCTTCTCAAACTCAAGTCAGCCTCAGAGGATTTGATCTCAAGACCGCTTCTGACGAATACTGATGTCTGAACATTAGATATTCAAGCAAATGGTACTGTTTGACAATACCAATAGTAATTTCAAGTGTTTTCTCCTGTGTGATTTCTTTTTTCACAGTTTATCATATCAAAACAGTTTGAGGAAAGAAAATAGCCATGACTTTTCCATTTAACCAAACCCTTGTTTTCTCTCATTTATTTGTTGCCTCTAATCATGACACAATAAAGCCAAATATTTGGGTAAAGGCCCTTCCTTTCATTGCTTGTAACATCATTAGGGACTGTGTGACTTGGATTTCCATGTCTGAATAGAAATTAGTAGAAAATAAGATTTTTTTTGGTGTGTCTGGGAGAGCGTTGGAATAAATTCTCCCTTGCTCTGTGTGCGGTGAGAAAAATCAAATTGGTTAAAGGTCTCAAAGGCAATCTAGAAAGCTGTATCCAAACTTCAATTTAGCTCAAATCCCCCTGCTATGGGCAGGGACACCTTCCACTAGACCAGGTTGCTCAAAGCTCAAAGTTCCATCCAACCCGGCCTTGAATGCTCCCAGGTATGGAGCATCCACAACTTCCCTGGACATTGCCCTAAGGACAGTGCTGCACCAGAATAAAGGGGGTTGTTTACAAGATTTGAAACACTAAGTTTTTACAGCCCTGTGCCTGCCTAAGCATGAGGAACCAGTCAGAAGGCAGATGGAATGCTGTGAAGCATCTACTCCTTATCTAAACATGTGCAAGTTTGGAGCCTACACTTATGTTCTCCCAATCGACATCTAAAATATTTTCATAGGTTCCCCAAACCAGAAAACTGAATATACACACTTTGTTCCCCAGCAGAGGCCAAATTTAATTCAGTGTGTACTTTGTGATCTTTGACCACCACAGTCACCCTGCACCAGAGCAGAACAAGAAAAAAAATACTGTGCCTCAAATCCCTGAGATTTCATCAGAAGGAAAAAGATCACAGCACTTCTGAGAGCAACTTAAGTGTCAAAGTCAGGTAGAAAAGATCACTCTTTGGGAGCCTTCAAAGCAACTGTTTCTCCCCAGTGGCTTTATAAGGAATTTATGCACTTACTTTACAGAGACATCTTCACCAGAACATAAAATTTAGGTGCAAATTAGGCATCTACATTCCTTCATATGATGTGTCGTTACTGGCTTGGCATAGGGATTTGCAAGAGATTGAATAAAACAGCCTGAAGGATGTACGAAATATATGCATATAAAAACACACAGATAATGAATGTTACAGCTATATGCACAGACTCCTAAGACAAAACTGACTGCAGCACAAATGCTCACAGCAGCCAGAAATAGGAACACTCCGATTTGGAGTCAGGCTGGACATATCTTTCTACATCCTGCACATGGGAGTGGGGGACACCAAAGCCCTTCACAACACAATCTGATATTTGTGAAGTCCAGATAAAAGAAAGGGTTTGAAGTTTGGGATTCTGCCCTTCTCCCTCATGCTCAAGCCCAGCACTGCAGATTTTATAAGATATCCAAAGACAGATACTGGAGAACGAAGGGAGGAACTTGCCTCAAGGCTACCGAAATGTTCTTGGTAATAGGTTAAAAATGTGAAGCATTTAAAGTGTCTGATGTTCCTTTTGATATTCTCCAGGCAATTTCCTAAATCAGCTTCAAATTTTAGCCATTTTCGGCTTTAAAACAAGCAGCAACACAAATGATTAAAAGAAACAACAACAAAAAATTAACACACACCCAGATGGTAACTATTATCTGAGCCAGAAAATAGAGACAAATACATCCACTTAGGGCAAACTAACATATTGTATTATATCACTATGATGTACTGTAATGGGATATGATTTACATTAAAACTTGTGAATTAGAGATTTAACTTATGGCCTTTCTCCACAAATTACAACAACAAACAAGAGCAGGAAAATCAGCTCTAATAACAGCATGCATCCCATCACAATTTGATAGATTATTTCTAGTCCAAAGCCATGGATAAAATATTCAAAAGTGCAATTTTGTAACAGTGTTCTAGAAATGTGATTTAAGTTAAAATCCTGATTCCCTGCAGTCAGTAAAGGTTTTATGGCAATCTTCCCAAGAATTGGGGTGTTTTATGTGAGAATTTGACTACAAAACACTCGAGAATAGTTAGGCAGATAGTGTGACCATGACTTATTATGTTAAATGTAAAGGTCTCAGTGGGGGAGACCTCCACTCCATCTGTTTGCTCATCCACCTCTTTTCTTGTATCATAACCTCATAAGATACCAATTTTAGGGACTATCTTCCAGCTCAGTGTGTTGAAACCCCCAGCACAAAAGAAGACAGTGCTTTGGGCTTCTCTTTGTTAATGCAACTGAGCTAAACAGATAAACAACTTGACAGGGATGAGTTTGCCAGATTTATTCTCTGTAGCAAATTGTATTTCTAATTGCATAAGGTTCTCTTCCCTGCGTGCTGTCATCTGGTTTGTGATGTGGTGCACCTCTTAAGCACTGCAAAATCCCTCTCTAAGACAGCTGCATTTTGTGATGGATACTACAAAAACATACACATAAACATGTTTCAGCTCCCTAATTTATGTAACTGCTTCCTACAAAGATCCTAGGACTGAAAGTTACTCTGAGAGGGAGAATGACATGGTAAGTGGATTTCAATGATTTGAGGTTTTTTTTTTCCCTAAGTGACTTGCCAGAGCCAAGCTCATCTGTATGCACCAATATTCTCTAAATAATAAAAAAAGGGGATAATGTTTCCTCTCCTGACGGTTGTGCACTCAACTTTATCCACACTGTGCTTTAGCAGCTCTGCAAGAATGTAAAACAGAAATCTAATATCCTGCTTAAATTTGCTAGAAACAGTCACTGAGATCATGGAAGGCAACTTCTCCCTGCTATATGTGTCTGCTTGAAAGCTTGAGACTGGGAGGGTAATGATGAGTACCCACCTCACTTAAAACAGCTCTGTTCCTTCCTGGTCTGTTGCAAAGAGGAGGGAAAAAAGCCAAAGAAGATATCTGGGCAGTAACTGGGAAGCAATTACAACTGCAGCACCTCCAGCAGTACTTGAACCAATGTTACTCCAGCTCCTTGGGTACCAGTGTGATGCTGGATCCCCAGCCACATGGTGAGGCACAGATGGCATTTATCCTGCTGCACCTCCCCTGTTTTTGTTACAAGCTGCTGTGACTAAGGTTTGGATGGTGTCTGGACTTGTACCACAATCACAGCTCTGTTTACAGCACAGACTGACCTTTGCTTACTGACTGTAGAAACATGAATGATGTATCTCTAAAGGTTAGCCCTTCAAAATAAGAAAAAAAAAAGAAATAAAAAGAAAAAAAAAGAAATAGGAAAAAGGAATTATATAGCTGCTTGTGACTCCTTTGCTTTGGGAGAGATTCTCCCATCAGTAAGTCATTCCTGAAATGAGGATGGTAAGAAGAAAGACATGTGCAGAGAAGGGTGAACAAAATCCCATTTGGGTTGGGTGTATCAGATAGCCAGGCTGGTGGGACTGCTCTGCTTGGGGAAACAGCTGAGACAGCTTTCATTTCTTTGAAATTTGTGCTCACTGCCAATGGAAAATAAGGGAAACAACAATCAAACAGAGATAATAGTATTATGAGAACTATGCCAGCAATGACATGACAGAGGAAAGAGTAACTGGAAGCAGAACGTGTCAAGGAGAGGTGGCAGATCATGTCACTCTGGTTTATTCAGTGGCTGAAGAGAGATCAAGTTTTGCAATGCTCAGGGTCAGGCAGTAATGAGGTAGGAAGCAAAGTCACAGAAGTGACTCACAAGCAAGAGGTTACACTCTCCTGTGAAAACTGGGACTTCTCACAAATTTCATAGTGCCAAATCCATTTTTAGCAATTACCCTGCAGACTAATTTCTCCCTCATTTGCAACTGCCTAATATGCTTTTCGTAACTGCAGCTATCAACAAGTTAAAATAGAGAAGGCAGAGATTTTTCTTGCTACCATTTTTAGTGCTTTGTCCTTTTTGGATGAAATGAATCATAGTGTTTACTACGGTCTTTCATTTTAGTACCCTGTCTTATACTCCAGCTGGAAGTGGGTAGGATAACCAGCACTCTTGCCCAGTTAACTCCCAGTTGGTGTTAAGAGAGGACATAACACCTGAAAGAAGATGGAAAACATATGTAGGAAGGCACACAGACATGCCATGGGGATTGTTCCTTTGCTGTTATGCTCAGAGGGACAAACTACTGCTCAGCAGGGTGATGGAGACCCACCAGCCCTGCTGCTGTGGCTCCTGCCAACCCCAGTCTGAGTGTGGACACTGCCCACCTTCCCACAGCATCAACCTTACTCCTGCTACAAGAAATTAAAAGGACAAAACTCGTGTAACATTTGGCTCTCACCCAGTTTCAGTGGCAAGCTTGTGCCTTCCCCCCACAAACTAAGCAAGATGTGTCAGGAGAGCAAGGAGTGGTGTGTAGTGACAAAGCTTTGTCACAGAGCTGAACTGCCAGGAAGCAGGAGGGCCAAAGAGCTGAAGAAAAGCAAACAGAAAGCAAAAAGATATGAGAAAGAAAGAGTAATGGTAACAAGATTTAAAAATATCTCATGTAACTGAGAAGAGCAAGCAGGATTTAATGCATGCTTCCCTTGTTGGTGCTGTATAAATGTCTTGTTCTGCTCCACTCTGGTGCTATTCCAGGGTCAAGTATATTCAGTGTCCTTTATAATCAAGCTGTCAATATACAGTCTTGACGCTATACATTGATTTTGTGCCACAAGAAAGAGGAAGTTATCCCATTGTGTTCAGCACTGTCGCAGTGACTTAATATTTCTTAGCCTGCAGTATTCAGTATCACCACCAAGACCAGGGTATCTGCCTGGCCCCACACATTTCACCTGCAGTTTCTATTCATGTATGTTCTTCACAAACATACTGACAATGTAATGTAGCAATTTATTTAGAAGCAATGGGAAATCTGTGAGGTTCCAGTTTGTACCAATAAACCAGTTATACAAACTTCTGTGAATAGGGAAAGGAGAAAGAAAATGCCCCTGTAATCCTCTTAAAGAAGATACAAAAATGTAGCACTTCAATAAAAACTGTGCACAGAATAAATGAGAGGAATAATAATATTTAGCACTTGCATGGTTCTGTCTCTCTAAATTACTCCAAAACTTCCCAAGACAGATCAGACTGAGCCTCAGAGAGGCTACGTAAAGTGAAGAGTTGTATGACTTGCCAAACCCAGCTTACAACACAGCCAAGAAAATTCTCACATTCAGTCCCATTTCTTAATATTAAGCAAGTTGCTTTCTTGCCAATTTCCCCATGTCTTTTTAGCAATGAGTAGGGATGATACTAGGGCTCTTCGACCTGAACTCCCAGCTACCTAAACTGCAAATGAAAGCCCATAATGCTTTTTCTAGTTAAATGTTAGAAAAAGCAGCTGTTGCCAAAGTGACTCTACAAGCACAAAAATTCCATCATAATTGTCAGGTGTATTTCTTTATTTTACGTCCAGACAGTATTTGTCAAGAAACAGATTACAAGTTAAGGAAGATGAATTCAGCAGGAATGGAGGTGCAGGGCTGAGCCTGCACAGCGCCAACACTCTCCCATTACAGGTTGATACTGATATGAGCCCAGCCTGCAGGGTGTTATCTGAAAATGGAACAAGTAGAAAGCTGGAAGGAGCTCACTGGACACCTCAAACGTGGTACCAACAAACACAGCCTGACCCTGGTGTACATACCTCCTTATCACAGAATCATATAATGGTTTGGGTTAGAAGGAACCTTACAGACCACATAGTCCAACACTCCTGCCATGGCCAGGGACACCTTCCACTAGACCAGGCTGCTCAAAGCTTCATCCAGCCTAGCCTTGAACATCTACAGGGATGGAAGTCCACAACCTCCCTGGGAAGCCTGTGCCATTCCCTCACCACCTTTAAAGTGCTTCTTCATTATCTAATGGAAACCTGCCTTACTACAGCTGAAAGCTGTTTGCCAGTCTCCGATCACCACAAGTTTTAAAAAGTCTCCTGAGAAGACAATTCAAAACCTTGCCAAGGAGCCCAGTTCAGTGCTCAGCTGTATTTGTCACCAGAATTTCCTACCAACTGACTTAAAGCTCCTATTTCAGGTATCACTTCCCAGACAGCGAATTCCCCTTTTATATTTGTGCATTTTGGTGGGTTTATTTTTTTTTCCTTCCTACTTTCACATCCACATAGAGAATTACCTTGCTCTGATAAACCACTCAACAGAAAGTCACCTCTGTATTCTCCAAGCCTTCCTCTCCTCCCCACGAGGTGGTCATCCACATGTGAATGCCCATGAGACAAGCAGGGGACAGCCTTGGCATGGGCCAGCCCATGTCTTGGAGTTGTCTTGGGCTGCCCTTTCAGCTCAACCACTCTTCCTTGGTTTACTTGAAAAGGTGTTACATGTGACCATATCACAGACCTTATTCAAATCCCAACATACTACATTCACCATTTCCTTCTCACCTGCCAGAGGGTGCCCAACACCCTGCTACATTCAAGCAGAATTAGTTGGTTTTTGCTTTGTCAATAAACCCCAATGAAGCATCTTTAAGCTACTCTCAGTTAAAGGTTTCTTAATAAACAATGTATTTGCTTCTCTCAATTTTTTAAATTTTTTTTTCTTTTTTTTTCTAACGTGAAAGGTTTTAAGTTGCCAACACCAAATCCTTTGGGAGCTGGGTGACTAAGAGTCTTCTTCTAACAGGATCCTGTAGGTATCTGGATATTTCTCATAGGTGGTTCCCATTCCCAAAACAGACAGGGAAACTCTTTGAATAAGATCCACAGAAGAGTAAGATCCATCTGAATAAGATCCAGCTGAACTGTTTCAAACTACTACAAGATATTTCAGAGACATTTAGTGGCCAGTCTCACTTGGCTTGCAGATAAAACTCTGAAGCCTACTTTTGAAAAAGGAACAGTTCAGATGATGCATTTTTAGCATTTTCATGAATTATGAGAACTACCATAAAAAAGAAAAGTTGGGAATACATTGTGTTTTTATTTCATAAAATAGGACCACACACTGGTAGCCTGGGATATGCGACTTCTTGAACTACCAATTATTGACATGCAAGATGAGCTGCTTCTCACTGGGGGTGTTCTATTCAGAGCAGAAGATGTTGGTCCCCGGGTGCCAAGTTACCCATCCCATCCTCCCCTCAGCACATTTCTCCTCCACCTTTTTGGCCCCAGCTGAAGTTTTCATTGCCTTTAGATTAGGCATCACCAACTGCAAGTGATCGCCATGCATGCTGAGTGGCACATTAAAACTACTTTTTAATGTCTCACTATTAAACTTGCTTTCAATATCAAACAAAACATTAAAGATCCATTATTTCTCCATACCAGCTAAAGACTTTTTAATGAGATTAATTACAAGAGAAGAAGAACGTATTTTTCATAAGATCAGTTTAATAACACATCTAACATTTAGTAACTTTAAATATCATCTATTAGATCTGATGTTATTTGAAAAATGCCTGTGAATATTTATAGTATTTCAAGGGTGTGAAACTAAACACACCCTAGACCTGCCCAAAATAAACCTGCCTATTTTTTTTACATGCCTAATAGAGCTCTACAGCTTTCATGAGTCTTTAAGACTGGGAAATTACTTGATTTTGCAGAAACACATAAATAAAATGTCCATCATGATCTATACATAAAATCTGAGATAAAGGAGAAGTCATCAGCATTAATCCCTCTTGTTCTGCTCACAGAAAATGGCTTGGTAGGATGATGGCTCTGTCACAATGGTGACAGGCTCTCTGCATAAGTGACCAAATAGCAGTTGAGGGGCTGTGAAGAAAGAAATCTATGTGAAGAGTGAAATTTAGAAACTTTGTATGCAGGCAGCAAAGAAAGAGTATTTATGAGTTTATTTTTTAATCTCATTTTATGCAGGGAGAAAAGGGACCAAAGAGAGCAAGCACAGGGGAAACGATGCTTCACTTGCTCACTGGATCTCTTTGAGGATACTACAGACTTGTCTGAAAAAGAACAGCAGAGATCACCTATTTGGATTTCTAACCTCTCCTCATCTTTCTTTTTCGCTAAAGGTTAATGACTAAGTGAAAAGGAAAATTGACATACTTCTATAAAAGCCTAAGGTCAAACATAAAGGGCAGTCTCAAGTGAACCACAGAATCACAGAACAGTTTTGGCTGGAAGGAAAAGACCTTCAAGATCATCTTGTTCCAATCTCTCTGCCATGAGCAGGGGCACGTCCCACTATCAGAGTCACATCCAACCTGACCTTGGACACTTTTCAGGGATGGGGCAGCCACAGCCCCTCTGGGCAACCTGTTCAAGCATCTCATCACCCTCATACTGAAGAATTTCTTTCCAATATCCGATCTAAACCCACATTCACTTAGCTTAGGGCCATTCCCCCTTGTCCTATCACTACATCCCTGTAAAAAGTCTCTCTCCAGCTTTCCTTTAGGTACCTTTGGGTACTGGAAAACGCTCTAAGGTTCCCTGGAGCCTTTTCCTCCCTAGGCTGAACAAACCTAGCTCTCTCAGCCTATCCCCACAGCAGAGGGGCTCCAGGCCTTGGACCATCTTTGTGACCTCCTCTGGACTCTCTCCAACATGTTTCACATCCATTCTCCACTCAGACTAAATCTGTGCTTAGCTGACTTCCCTGATGTATGTGCAAGATACTTTTCCAGCCAGAAAAAGCTGTTGCAGAACAGCAAAAGCACCAAGACTTATTTTAACTGCTATTTTTATTATTAGAACAATCTGTATCTGCATGAAGAGTTCTAACTTTGCCAGAGATGACAAATGAGAGAAAAGGAAATTATTAATGCTTAAGGACTAGGATAAATCAAACATCTGAGAAAGGGAACTTTATGCAGAGCAGCAGAGGACTCTGCTACAGTTCCTGGGGAAAAAGATCTAATGAAAGTAGCCTATTTCCTACCTGCCCAGCTAATGGAAAATGTGGCCAACCTGTTCTCATCAAGATACAGAGCTGAAATGCACGTTGTATGAGGAAGACAAATGGCAATGGCTAAATGCAGTAAGAAGATGGAAAGCCCCAGTTTGGATTCATCTGTACAATCAATTGGGCACCTGTCCTTGAATATGAAAGAACAGCACAGCTCTTTGTGAGGGGCTTGGCTTCCGACCTTGTCACACAGCCAGATGTGATGGGTCCACCAGGCTCCCTGGAACCACACCTGAGGCATGGAAATGTATTCCTTTGCACATGCAACTGCCTTTCCTATGTATTTCAGAAAAAAAACCTACATTCAGGACACTTTTAACAGATCTTTGGTATTAGCCAGCGGGGAAAAAAAAAAAAACACCAACCAAACATGTGCCCTCACAGCTTCACACCAAATAAAAAAGAGCCACAACAACCATCATTCTTTCTTCCCCTTTCCAAATCACAGTACTGCAAAACTTGCAATCAAATCATAAGAACTGGCATATTGGAAGATATTTACAACATTATGAATTACACCATGTCTCAGAGACTTGAATATCTGGGAGAGACATGTATACTACAGCCTAAGGACATGGAGGTGATCTTACTTTAAGAGAAAGGACAATGCCACAGTTGATTGGTCCATAAATTAAAATCTAGTCCAGAAAAAATATTTTTCTAACATCCGATTCTGAAAAAATCTATCAGTCTGCCAAAGCAAGGGCTTCAAGATTATTAAAGTGCCAACTACAATTTATGCCCAAGATACTTTGCTGGCCTTCTCTCACGTCACATACTGCCAAGGCTCTCTGTCACCCACCCTTTGGGGCCTCCCAGTTTATTCTAAATCAGGCCAGGTCTTCTCACTCCAAGGACTCTGATGGCAGGGCCCCATCCCCAGCTACTTGTTGCTTTTTTCTCCAAAAATTCAGCATACCATCAAGCCAGGTAGGCTATTTCTGCCTATTTTACTTTTCCTTCTTCCTTAATGCCCGACTGCTCTGTTCTGGGGAGCTGCAAGAACACCTGCTACAAGAGCAGACTTGTATTAATTTCTACTTACTGCCGTATGATGCCACATATATGTACAGCATGTTTTGTGTGTTTGATGTACAGCAGAGCTGATGTGAAATGGGAGAGATTAAAGGAAAACAACTACTACACAGTCCTCTTGAGAGGTGGGAAATAGGCTCAAGCCTTGCTGTAGCCCAGCTCCAAGGCAGATGCAAATCAAGACCTCCACTTTCCAGGAAAAAGTCCGAACTCCCACGTGGCTGCAATTCACATTCTGGAGTCTGTTGGATGGAAATATCTGCACTATCCATCAGAAGAGAGAATATGAAGGTGTGAGTAATGTCATGGTGGGGATGTCCCCCTTGCTGTCTGAGCACCCAGACCCGTGGGCAGGGGCAGGAGGAGGAGCAGAGTGGGTGCACAAGGCTGGCTGCTCACAGGGGGATGGATCCAGGTTGCACCAGGCAGGAAAGGGTTGGCAACCCTGGTCAGTGCCACCCTGGGTGCAGAATTGAACCACTGAGTTACCAGGTGAAAGGGCAGCCATGCACTTCTCCCCCTCTGTGAACTCTTTCTCTTCCCCACTTTCCTTCAAAGGACTAAGCCTTTTCTTGAGTGCACTGGACTTCTTTGTTTGACAGCAAAACCTCGTTCTCCTTACACTTTCTTTTTTCTCTTCACTTTGCAGCTCTTGTGATGATCAGAAGAAATAGACCCAGTGCTGTTTAGTCATCTAGGAGCATTTAACTGGAGTTGGTGATGATATTTTTCAATTTGGCAGTCTACCAGATGGATCAATTATTTGCCAAGCCCTAATTTTAAAGCCATCCACTGTACAAGCTGCAGGTCAGGACAGTGAGGGTTTGTTTTGCAATCAGCTTCTGGGCAAGAGCAGGATTTCTCAATATTACAATACTCTGGTGGCTCTTGAGCAGAGAAGCAGCTGTGATGTGCAGACACACTCATGAGCACAAACAAACCCTAAACTCTCAGGTGGTGGTGTTGGTTGGTCACCTCACAGATTAGTTGCTGTTATAAGTAGGCAACGTCCCTTGGAGACTGCAATTTCTCATCTATTTAAATATCCTGCTTGTTCAAGAACAGCAGGGACAACAGGCAGGAAAGCAGGATGGTGAACTAGGCCTGTGGGCACCTCTGGCAACACAGTGCTGCTACTGTAGATTTACAACAAGCCTTCTTTCAAGCCCCCTCAGAGCCCTGTTTGCTTCCACACACACCTGCCCTGAAAACGCCAACAGTGTTGTATCAAAACCAGCAGACTCAGGGACAGAGTAGGGCCGTCTGCTCCCACTGCAGCTCACGCTCCTCTGGTGCTGCCTTGATGATCTCCACAATACTGCTCATTTAATTGCAACAGCTACCTCAAATACCCCACTTGGCTTTATTTTACTCCCATTGGGTAAAAAAACCCAGAATGCTTCACGCAACTCAGCCAGTGGAAAAGAAACACCTCCAGGTGGGAGGGGAGGAGGAAGCAAACAGGATGTGACCAAAATTCCTGCTTTGCTCAGTGCCCTGCTAGTGCCAGACATGTCACTGGACATGTCAGAGGTGAGCATGGCAAGAAGGCTGTGGGGAAACAGCCACATGATGTGTAATCAGTTAAGCCCTGCTTGGCCCAGCTCTGTGTCAGAGAACAATTTTCTTACATTTGGGATGGTGTAAGATCCCCTACCTCCACAGTGGGTTCAGCTCACATCAAATGCATCAGCTTTCTTTCTGCTCCTCACTTCATCCTCCATCTCACCCAGTCTCCAGGCTTAGAAAGTGGCATTAGAGACCACAGTGTCTTCTTCATCAGAAGAAATTCCAGCCTTTCCAGAAAGATTCTCCACAGGGAATCTGTAGTTGAGTTTTAGCCTGATTTTGTGCAAGGTGAGCTCTCACACACTGAAGAATGCAACTGCAAAAGCTTAATGGAAGGACAGCAAAAAAATAATTTAAAATGCAGGGAAGAAAGCAAGGAGAGACAGTCCTCAACTGTGAAAAGTTTGGGGTTATTTTGCAATTTTACTATAGGATGCAGCAGACAAATCTGGTGCTATTATTTATTGAGAAGTGTCCCATGTGCACAGCAGGGCTTTGCAAACAAATGAGACAGTGTCTGCTCCAAGCTGAGACACAAACAGTTTGACATCTGAATACACCAGAGACAAGCTCTCTGTGAAGTGGTGTGGATATTTTCAGAGATCATTGCTGGAAGTCTTAAGGGAAACGGGGTGTTTGCAGGCAGAAGGCGTTTCGTAGAGAGAGAGGCATTTCTCACTGAATACATAATGCAAAGGAGTTTCAGCAGTAAACAGGACACAAGACGGGCAGGGAGCTGACAGATTTGGGGAAAAATGAAAAATATGAGCGTGAAATTGCTAACAGAGGGAAGTTAGGAAAGAAACTACTTTAAGGAAATAGGAACAGAGGGGATAATTGAAAGAGACATTGGAGAAGTCAGCATGACAAGACTGACGTGGTGGCTGACACTGACCATGGAGTTCAATTCAGGTCTGATGTCACCCATGAGCCAAGTGTGCCATGGGTGACACCATTCCAAGACCTTCATGGAGATGGGCTGGCAGGCTTTCCTATGTGTGCAGCTGTGAGTGCTATGGACAGGGTACCACACAGGAACACAGGGCCCTGTCCGCTTTAAAAACCCTCTGGAGACCAGGATTTCATCGACATCATCTATATTTAGAAAAGGCACATGTGGAGGATCAGTTGTGACCCCTCCATCACCCCTTGGCCCACAGATATACCCCATCATGAAGCAGTTTGTCAGTGATCACTTAGGGGTTAAAAACTCTACAGTGCAACAGCCTCTCTCTTGAGTCTGAGTTTGGCTTTTTCAAATTCCAGCTGAGGAAGGTGAGAGCAGAGGCATCTCATGGCAATGTTACAGGGAGATTAAGACATGAGTCCTGATCCATGCACAGATCTGTTTGTTTATGGAAGCCCTTTTCATTTTGGAGCTACCAGGTACTTGCAGAGGAAGGAAATGCTATGTGAAGTCAGGCTGTTGCTCAAGGATGCAGAGGCCAGTGGTGTGATGAGCTGACAACTGCCAGAAACTGATTATCCACTCCTTGGTGCCCAATTTAGATCACCCACTCGGTTCTGAACAAAGTTATTTGTACAATTACCTTTTTTCCATCAAATTCTTTGCCAACCCACTGAAAAGTAACTCCCAGACCTAGCTGGATTTTCCAGGCCCTGATGTGTGGGGAAGTGGGGACAGCCCCTGCCATCTGCCACCACCTACAGAGGACCCACAATTCACAGGATGCACTGTCAACAACCTGCCTCTTCAACCCCACAAAACTGAAAACTAAAGCACAGGAAAAGAGTATAGGGATTTTTTCTCTCCACAATGAACTCCCTTGGAAACTGATATTTTAGCTCCCATTTGAATTTGTCCAGTGTATTTATTAGCCATAATGCATACAAATGCATTTTGCTGGAGAAATGCAGCACAATTGGCTCATCAGGCTTCAGTGGAATGGGTGATACTATTGTCTCAGTCTGCTCTGCCTGAGAGGTGTGCTCAGGCTCTCCCAGCTTGTCTCCTCCAGGGCTCTGAAGGTTGGAGCCATGGGAATGGAGCCTCAGCTTGAAGAGCTGCTTCCTTGCTATTTTTAAGCAATCCATGAAACTAAGAGTGGAAACACACAAAATGACCTCCAGCCATCAACCCAGCTCAGTGAGTTGTGTACTACAGGCTTTGTGAAAAACTGTTCTTTAGGTTAAAAAAAATCCCTTTCAATATTTCAGCAGCAAAGACTGCACATCTCAGAAGAACTTTTTGTTTATTTGCCTGGGCTCTTCCTTTCTTTGGGGGAAAAATCTTTTCTTGATACAGACAATTCTTAAATGCCAATATACACTTTCAAATGTGTGGTCCAATTCTGTGTCACTTCAGGGAACTGGCAGGACATCTGGTATTAATGAGTATCAATGTGTTAACATGTGCACACACACAGAGTGATGGTGCAAACCTGATGGCATGAAGCTTTGAATGAATGTGCCATGAAAAATAATAAATCAGTATTTAACGTGGCAATAAATTCTTACATGTCTTCTATCTTGCTACATCAGGAAGACCTAAAGGGCATCACAGCTCAGGAGTGACTTTTCTCCACCACTCCTAAATAAATCAGGGGCTAAGCCCCCCCCACCAAAATCTAGAGTTAAAATACTGCTTAAATAAACATAATCAAATGCAAAGTAGACAAATTATGTACAAAAGTGCTGAAGCTGCCCACAGGAATCAAGAACCAAGAGTCATGTGGGTGCTCAGCTTCAACTATCTTGACTGAAGTCAATGCCAAAGCTTCCTGGTTTCAGCTGGGCAAATCCTGCCCTTAGTTTTTATTGAAGCAGCAAGATTTCTGTACTTGCTGGGGTCAGAAAAAACAAAACAGAGAAGAGGAGCTCTCCTGATATCCGCACAGCAGTGTTTGTCCCTCTTTTAATGGCTGCACAACTGGAAGTGGAGAAAGTTCTTCTGAGACCCAGCACAAGTCTTTCATTCCCTCTTAATTTGGACTTTATTTTGGGCTGTGGAAAACATGGCCAAGGATCTTGGCTGAACTAAAACCTTCCAAGTATTTTTTGACGTTGCCCTGGCGCTGCCTTTGCAGACCTCAAAATCCTTCCGTGTATCATTTATAAATAACCCTGTCCATTACAAAAGGCAGGCACATCACCCTGGCAGCACTGGGAGCACACTGACCAGCTCCTGCCCTTCCCTGTTGACCTGACAGTTAACTTGGAGCTGCTGCCTGCCTGGAGCATCCCCTCCATGCTCTGTTTCATGCTGAGAGTAGAGAAAGCCGAGAGCTTTCAGTTTTCCATTTCTACTGCATGGGTGGGAAAAAGGATGATTTGGAAAGGCATTCACAAGTCAGGCTGTAGGCAAGGTGTTCCCACAATGCTGCAGGAGCACATGCAAGTGCAAATGAGATGATGAGGGATGTGACAAGGCATTTTTACCCAGAGCAGCTCCTTCTGAGTACACAGAAATCATCATATAAAGGCGTGGTTTGGAAGGGACTTTAAAAATCACCTCATTCCAACCCCCCTGCTGTAGGCAGGGACACCTGACACTAGACCAGATTGCTCCAAGCCCCATCCAACCTGGCCTTGAACCCTTCCAGGGATGAGGCATTCACAACTTCCTTCACGTGCCTGCTGCAAGGTTTTGCTTCTGCCTCTTTGAGTGAGTCACCCCAGAGCTGTGCTCACTGGTGTGCCCCTGTATTTACACGGCAAACTCAGCAGGATGTTAAAAGCCAGTGCTGGAATAGACAAAGGAGGAGAGGACATGCTGCCTGCTTCTCAGCCTGCTCTTGGGTAATTTTAGTCCTTTCCTTGAGCACCTAGGTGTCATGACAACCTCAGACTGTGGCCACTACTGTTAGCACAAAGAATTAAGCACATAAACTACATTAGCTATAATAGTGTTATAATGTACGTAACCCCTTACTAGGGAATTAGAAATTTAAGCTGATGTTTTCTTTTGCAGCAGAGGTAGAAAGCCAAGACAGCACGTTAGGTGGTGAAAGTTAGAAGAGAAAAAGAACAGTTTTTTTCATACGCTTACTGCAGAGTGCCTACAATATTGTACAATAATAAGCTGAAAATACAGACTTTATTTCCCTTTGGAATTCAAACGCTTGTACATCAACAGGGCATCTCTAATATCTAAGTAATAAGCATAGCTGCTCCGTAAGGACACTATTGAAACCCAAATTCCCTCAATACAATTTCAGATTGAGAGTGCGAGCTCAGGGAAAGAGAACTTTATTACATTTCATAAGGTTCTCTTAAGCATTTTCTGAATTTAAAGCTAAAACCACACTCTCCAGTGGGAGAACTGCATTCTCCTCCTTTAAATCTGCATTCCTTTATCTGATATACTGGACAAAGTAAAAATACTTTTTTTGTATCTGCAGACCTTGAACATTACATTGAAGAGTTCTGAGGACAATGACTGAGCAATATGTATGTATAATGCTACTATTAAGATGTTCAGATTTGTTTGCATTGCTTTGGTACATATAATGCACCAGCAAAGCTGATGAAAATTTGTATATTTTCTCTTTCTTTGTGACAGCTGATTACACCAGGCATGTCCGGGTAGAAAGCACTTGCTACAGTGCTTAAAAACCCGGGCAAAAACAATTTGTGGGCCATTAGGTTATGAGATTTGTTAGTGAGCTGCACCAGTGAAATGAATGTAATTGACGAGAAATGTTTTTCAGCTGTCCCCAGGTGAGTGCAATATTTCTGTATCTTCTCAAAGTTTAAGATCAAACAAGGCAGAAGTTCAAAGCAAACAAACTAATCATACAGCAGATGCCGTTTATTCTCTAAATAAATACTGTAGCATTTCATACCACTACCTCCAATAGCACTGAAACTCTTTTATTTGTTTATGGTATCCCTGGTTCAAATGGCAGAACCTCCAGATCCCATTTAAAATGCTGAAGAGGTCACTTAGAATTGTTGACTGAACACGGATCAAACCATAAAAGAGACTTTGTAATGAAATAAATATTTACTAATCAGATTATCTACCCAGAGCAACAATCTTTGTTGGTAGGCTGCCATTTATTATGCTTTCAATCAACCCTGTGGCTTCTAATAAGCTGTGTTTTCATGTTTCCCTTAAAATAGAACTGCTTGTCATTCAGCACTGGACAAGGCTCTGTTGTGTTCTGGGAGAGCCGTGGTGCCCGGGGCCGACGCTCCTTCCTCTCCCAGACTCTCTCCTCCAGCAGCTCCACAAGGGGACTTGGCAGGACCCCCAGCCTGTCTCAGCAGAGCTCAGGGCTCCTACAAAAAACAGCCCCCAAAATAACGTTAGGTTGTTTTAGAGATGCAAAGGGAACAAAAAAAAGAAAGAAAGAAAGAAAGAAAAAAAGGCTGCTGTGGAGAGAGTATCCTTTCACCTACGCAAGGATGAAAGTGTTATTATCCACGGATGAAAGTGTTATTATCCACACAAGGCAGGGACGGGCTGCTAATTAGGAAAATGAGTTAGAAAAAGGCTTCATGAGGTTCATGGGTAACGATCCAGGTGCTCCTAAGTATAAAATATGCAGAGAAAAATGAGTCCTTGCAGAGTTTGAGGAGATGGAGCATCAAAAGCACCCAGTTGCGCTGACAAAACATACTCATCTGCTTTGCCAGTACAATTAAGATTTCTGCACTCACGAAACAGGGAGTGGGGTAAATAATTACATGTCCTTACGATTACTGCTGTAAGAAAATACCTAATACTTCATATTGGTTCCAGTTCCACAGTAAATACATCCATTCATGGCTGCTGCCTGGAGCTGGAAGATGCAAATCAGGCCAAAAATTTCTGAAGTCACAGACCTGCTACAAAAATACTCCCCACCAAAATAAAGCGCTCCCTACCCAGAGAACTTAACTATTTTATACATCCATGATTAGTACCTTCACGGAAATTTCCTGCATTTCTAAACCCTCAGTCTGTGGATTTGAATCCTGCCCTGTAAGCCAGGCACAGACGGATCCAGCAAGGCAGGCAGAAGGCTCCAGCCATGTCCTCAACTCACTGCCACGTGTGTCAAAAACCCTACAAGCTCATCAGCGGTTAATCCGTCCTTTCGAAAGTGACACGGAACGCCGACAAAATTAGAAATACAAGTTTGTTATTTTAATGAGTCACTGACATCTGCTGCTTATTCTTAGTTTTCAGTCGCACTCCCCTGCTCTGACATCACGGCACATGTGATTTTATTCAGACACTGCTCTCAGCACTGGCTCAGTCCTTTGGATTACTTTGACAGCATTTCTCCTCATTCATTATTTAACAATAACTTTTGCTTACCAAGCACATTTCAACACAACTAACTAAACTAAAAGCATGTCCTAACCGTTAATGAAGCTCAAATGCTTCTCCTGGGAGGCAGGTAAGTATCATCATCATTTTCTGGATGGGAAAGCAGGTATTAAGTAATTTGCCAAGGTCATGTGGCCTGTCTGTGCCACAGGTTGGGCATTAAGTGTTCTCAGGTGCTCTATCTGTCCCCAGGTGTAAGTAACAACCTTAACCAGCTCAGGCTACTCCAGGCCCAGAGCAAATAAACAAAGGGGGAGGCTCTGCAGCAGGGTCACCTCGTCACCAGAGGCTGTGAGCCTCCACAGTTGGCCAGTGACAACTTTCATTATCAGATCATTCTGAAACAAAGCAGTCAGTGCCCTGCTCAGGAGCTGGAAGGTCGAGATATCAACAGTATTTTTGGGTTTTTTTCGTTCCTTCATTTCTCAGTCTCTTTTCAACCCTAAGTTTTTAACAATGATGTTATTTAACACATGCCAGTATGAATAAGTTTTTTCTTTATTCTGAGCTGCTCCTATAAAAGAGCTTGTGTTACACAGACTGCCTATAATTCATTAAGCCAAATTCCCTTCCATCTGGAGGCTTATACAGTTGTTGAAAAGCTGTCACTATAACCTATTGTCACTGCAACTTTTTATGGACCAACCTACATTTTTATGTCAAAATTTATCTCAACAACTTTGCTGTACTTACTTTCAATTATTTCTATATCATCAGCCTTTAGGTAATGCTGCATTCAAGATGCTGGGATTAACTTCTCTCTCTGACTGTGTTCATACTGAAAATAAATGCAGCTTTGGATTTCAACAAGAGCTACACAGAAGCAGACAGAGCTTCACATGCACATCCCAGTGGATGCATAAACTGATGGCACTTACTGATTTCACCCAGTCCCAAATAAAACAATCACAAATAAATGCAAGCATAGATGCGAGAAAGAAAGAATTTCTATAAAAATGAAATTTTTCTTAATGATAAGAAAATGAAATTAGGCTGTCCTCATTTCATTTTACAAGGAAAAATCACATAAGCATGAAAACACCACATGTTGATTTCTTCAAGAGCTGTCTCTGTATGTTTGTTCTTTAGTATGTTTCTAAGATAATTGGTGAAGATACATTCAGACAGACGAGGGGTTACTCTAAGATCCTATGTGATGCACAACTCTAGGTTGTGGCTGCTCCATCTCTGGAAGTGTTCGTGGCCAGGTTGGATGCAGCTTGGACAGTCCAATGGAAGGTGTCCCTGCCCCTGGCAGGGGAGTTGGAACTGCATGATCCCTCCAACCCAAACTGTTCCATGATTCTACACTTATGTGATATTCCAGAGGGCAGATACACAGAACGATGCACAGAGGTAACAAGGCCAAAGACCAACAGCAGCTGCTTCATTTATCTTAAGCTACTGTTTATAGAAAGACCTGCTTTCCTCCTATCATCACACGCTCTGCCAGACCCACCTGAGAACTAAGGGGAGATTAAAAATTCAGCATGCAAGGAACCAAACATCCCCAGGTTCTGGCCAAATTGAGGAAGAGCCCTACTAACTAAAATTCCAGCAGCTAGGCCATGGCCCTAATCCTAAAACTCTGTAATAAAATCCTTCGCATCACTTTTCCTGACCTTTCATAATGGCTTTGAAACAGACTATTGGCACTGCTTGCACTAGAGGGTTGTCCTGGCATAAAAGCTGTACTGATACGACAAAGACTAATTCTGTAGCAAAGAGAAAGCCAGAATGTTCACATAAAAATTAGAAACAACACATAAACAGAGCTGATGGGTAGCAAAACAGGTTTTGGCTTGGCTCTCCATCACGAGATCAGCCAAGGGTGTATCTATGTTTCTAATATGGCTTCATCCCAGTATCACCATGTTTACTAATAAAATAAAAAATCACAAACTGAACTGGCATGTAAGTCTTGACTAAGTCCTTGAAATAAAATACAGTATCAAAATGGGGTGAAGCATCAGCCTTTTTCAAAAGCTCAGTGCTGTCCAACTGAAATAGTTTAACAGGCAGGACTGGAAAAGGAAGTGTCAGTTTTGGAAACGACAAAGATCAACACGTCTCCAATATGGTATATCTGGCAAACTGCTGTGCAGTAAAATTAAGCATGACACATAACTGCTGAAGCAGTCTCGGGCCAAAACTCATGATTCTTACTCATCTCTCACTAAACAAAACTCTGTAATTGAAATGAAGGCAAGAAGCTGAGCTGCCTGGGAACAGTAGGGCTTGGCTCATGCAATATATATATATGTATGTTCTGTTGGTAGCTCGGCTGTAGACCACACAAGTAATTTAAGGTTTTATTTCTTTGGTAGAAGTATGCATGTTTGGGTGGAGAACAGAAACAGATGGAACCAAAGCGATCGCTGTCAGGTCGTATGTTCCCCAGAGTATGTCTGGATATAGACACAGACACCCTCCCCAGCTACTGCACTTTCTTCTGGTAGCATCTACTATCCTATGAGCTCAGGATCAAGGCTGTATTACACAAAATCCTACACCAGCCAACAGCAGCAGGATGGCCTTGTGTCCCTGTATCTCAAAGGGAAGAACAGGACTGTTCAAATTCTCTTCACCAGCCTTGGAACAGTCTACAAGGAACAGGCAAAAACTCAGTAGCTCAAATCCTATTCAACTAGGTTACACTAAAACTGTGGGGACTCATTTTATCAGAAATGGAGAAAGAAATTCCTTAAATCTATGGATCAGGGATATCAGCCTCTCAAGCTTGCCATGCTCTTGGTTATGTGTTCAAAGGCCTTTCACCTTGTGCTGGCTTGGGCTTAATTGCTGTGGTTTTGGATCCACTTTAAATGCTGAACCTACTGTTGTCATTTCAAGGACTGATTGAGCTACAGAATAAACAAGTGGGGCTGTAATTGTACCCATGAGGGTACCAGGAGTGTGCACACACACCTGCTTTGACCTCACAATACTTCCCCCACTGGGCAAGCTCTCCTGGCTGTATTCTGGATCTTGGCAGTAGATGTGCCATGAGTCTGCTTGGTTGTTGCACTTAAAGGAGTAGGAATAGGGAAGAGAAAAATACCTCAATGATCCCAAAAGTGCTTCTCCTTGTTTCTGTTTGTGGGACAGCACCGCTCTCAGGTACAGCTGAGTTACACTTTGGTTTTTGGCCATGTAGTAATCTAAAATAGAGCATGCTCAAAGTGGTACAAGTGGATTTTTCTCCTATCTTCATCCAGAGAAATCTCTATGCACGACACCCTGAGCAATTTTCTTACCTTCTTAACATGCTGCAGCTCACATGCTGTGGGCTCCTTTCAGGTCCATTTTTCATAACTCTGACTAACAACAAAACTGACAGGATGTCAACAGGAGGAACAGAAACAAACAGATTAGATAATCTATTTAATATCCTCCTGGTGAGCTCACCAGGTCTAAATAGCAGTGTTTTTAGCAGGTATAACCTCAATCTAAAAGCAACAAACTGTTTTCCATTGGAGATACATTCATGGTCCAATCTGGCACCATGGAAGTTGGATCTTGCAGGGAGCACATGGCAAGGAAGCTGACAGGAGAGAGAGAACAAACAGTGTGAGGTTGCATAATTGCTCTCTGCTGATCGGGGGGTTAACAAAAATGAGGTTTTCTTTATAAAGAAAGGTCATGACATGTCATTGAACACACCAACAGAAAAGTGGAGTTCTGAAAGGGCTTCCTGAGACAGTGACGGAGACTGAAACTCCTGGTCACAGTGCTTCCAATAACATGATTCCATGCAATGTCAAGGATTAGATTCATGGAGCAAAAATCCTTCTCAGGTCATCTTACGGGGAGAAAAAAAATCCTGTCTTTCAGAATACTTTAGACCAGTTTCCACATAAATAAATGGAGGTCCATGACCATGGGAGCAACTCCCTTTAGCTGGTTTAATACTCCTAAATGCCAGAGTAAGTCCAGCTTGGATGTAATGTGGCTGCAGGCTGGCACAATAGGCATATTCAGGATTACTCCTCAAGTTTTTTCCAGCTAGCTCATCTCACCACAGAAAAAAATTTTTTGCATAGTTTAAAATAAAACGACATTACAAAAAATTTCTTTTAATTAGGGTAACCGATGTTCTGTGACCACAAAACCCACAGGTTTCAAAAGAATATGCAGACCTTTTTGGAAATATAAGGGAAAAAAATCCAGCATGTGCTCTCTAGGGAAGGTACTTTCTGGCAATTTAACTTCAAAAAACCAAGATCAAGACCTTAAAGGAGCACAGGGAAGCCATCACCCACAGCCTTCTCAATGGAACAGCCCTGTCTACAAAAAGATAAGATTATTCTGCAATATCTGAAGGGGATATTCAAAGGACATAGAACAGAAAGATTTGAAAAATTATTTTCTTTTCCTTTAATAACAGAAAGATCAGAAACAATGAGGATCTCTGAGGTGACCCCTGAAGGCCAGGAGCTGTAGTGGGAGCTTCTGCTGCTACCACGAGAGAATCCTGCTCATCTGACAGGTCAGACAATCTGTAGGAAATGGAAGATCCATCATGAAATGGATGCTTGCCTTTGGCACCAAGTGGCTCCTCTATGTGTCCTCTACAGCTGCCAAACAGAGCTGCATTCCTCACAGGGATGCTGGTTCTTGGGAGGAGAAACAACTGGTGAAAAAAAGGAGGTGATTTAAAGTAACACTGGTTTCTTGTAATATGTGATGGCCACACATCAGCTTCTGGGTTCTAAGGAAATAACAATCAGAGATTTTTTTATCTTTTGTATCCTGTCCTCAGTGGCTGCTGAAGGGTGAAGAAATCCAGGGTCCTCTGGGGGTCTGTTAACATCTTTGACCTTTGGTGATACCAAGGTCTCTAGGAAGGTGCAGTTCAGCCTCTGCTCCAACACCCAAAATCTAATCTTGTCTTTTGGCCAGAACTGTGGGAGAGGCCACAATGAGACTCTTTTGTCCTCACCAGCATCCCCTGTCCTTTGCTGACCTGAGTTTATACCTCTACTCACACTATCATTAGGCAGCTGCCATCAACCAAACAGATCAAGAGGCACTGACTGCAGAAGAGCCCAGAAGGCAAAACCTTTTGCTTGAAACTCTCTCATAATGAGGCATAACCCCACTTCTTTCACATGCAAGGGAAAATGCTGTGAGATTGAATTAGGAGACAAGATGAAGTGAATTCAGGAGGCTGGCAACAGCCAGCTTGGTGTTCCACACAGCTCAAAGAGATGGTTCCTTGTGATGTGTCTCCACTGATAGCCTGCTGCAGGAGAGCTCATCTTTTCCTGTAAATACTCAAAGAACTTTGAATGAATGAACTTGAAGAATGGGAACAGCATTTCTCCAAGCTGGAGAGATGGTTTTCTCCATGGTTTCAGGAGGAAAAGCTGCTTAGCAGAAACCTGCCTGAAATGGAAGCATATCCAGCATTTTCAGAGGACAGTGTTTGATAAACATTAATGATTAACATTAATTTTAATTGCTAATGAGGAATTTATAAAAATAAAAGCCTTTCATGCAGGCTTAGGAGCTAACCACTCTCCTTCTTAGCCACAATGGAAACAGCTCAGACCTTTCCATCTTCAGGGCATACCCCAAACCCCATCAACTTGTCAGGTGGTTTCTAGAGGCATCTGAAGTATGGAGAAACATTGTTAATTATTGTTGCTGAACAGCTCTCCTCCCTTCCCCTATTTGGGTGGAATTTGTCATTATTTTTGCTATATTGTTGTTTTCTTTGCTACAGATTTTGCTTGTGATACCTGCTGGCGTGATTCAAACACAGAAGACATTTTTTAAGATGATGAAAGGAAACTAATAATCATAAATAAATAATTCTTTAATTTCTTTGAGGAGTTGTCCAGCAAAAGGAGAGTAATTGTTGAAGTAGTTCAAATGTACAAAATAAGACAGAAGGAAGAAAAATGCATTCCAGAATGTCCCTCCAGGCTTTCTTTTAATGACCCATTGCAATAAAGCCAGTAAAAATAAAAGAGGAAAAACACCTTTTTATTTATTCTTATTTATACTATGAAGGTGATCTACCCAAGTCTAAATTTAGGTGTGTTGTACATGACAGAAAGCAAACAGAACCCCAAGATCCCTTTTGGCTTATGCCTTTACAGACTATGTTTGCAGCCAGGGCACCAACAGGACAAAGCCACTTTGGATTTGAGAGGAAAATAAAGCAACTCAAATACAGAGATGCTGCTTTGAAAGACCTCTGATGTAAAGGTAATTAGGAACATGTATTATTTTTACTTCATTTAATAATTAGAGAATACATATTTCTTGTTTCCTACGTTCTGCAACTGTCACTTTAAACTTGGCAAAAAAAAAAGAATTAGGCAGAAGTCAGAAGTAAAAATAGTCTTTTGCTAGAAGATTTCTATTACTGCTCATCATTCAGAGGGACACATGTTTACCTCCCTGCTTCAGGATGAGCAGGGATGGGACATGGGTTAAGCTGAAAAGACATTAAGGAGTCAGCGACACGAAACAAAAACATACTTGTCTGACAGTTGGAAGCTATTATAATTTTTTTCTTAAATTGTGCATTAAGATTTTGGTTATCAAATCTTAAATTCGATGTAATGTAGATTTTATGGCAGTCGACTTTCAGTAACAAGGATGTTTTTTATCTGTAAAACAATTTGTGTTATCCTTGATCTACATTAACCAATATGTCTCATTCCAGTTTAATTCTTCCATGTCAATCCCCTGGTTTTTAACCAACTGACAGCACAGACATACACATAAAGTTGAGAGGGCAAGACCTTAGGACTGACACACAGCACAAGCAAAACAGCACCGTAACAGATCTACAAAGGCTGAAATAAAATGAGAATTTAATGGAATTTTTTGGAATTACAATGAATTCTTCTACAGAGGACTAAGGTTGTACCCAGATGACCACAAGAAACTGAGTTACTGTAAAAGAACAAGTAACAACCAAGCCACAGTAACATATCATTGTTTTCTCTTAGTGTGCCCCTCAGGAGAAGCAAAAGGAGCTTAAGCCACATGTGTGCATTTGAAACTTAAGCTAACTTGTTTGCCTTTAGAAGTGAGGCAGGTTAAAAACTGGCTTTAAATTCCCAAGGGAGCTGAACCAGCCTGAACAGAAAGCCAGTGAAGCACTGAATTAGGAGGCTCTGTTATTGCCTCATTATTTAAAAAACCCTTTATTTAAAAAGGTTTGCTTACCTGCAGTCTTTATATGTGTGAGCTCTTAGAGGGCTCTTCATTTTTTATTTATACATGTGCTCATGGCTTGAAAAACTGCAAAGAATTACTGCAGTAACAAGGGATCTTCTTGTCACCTGAAGGGAATGGACTATTGTCTTTCCCTTTGGAGAATGATGGCTTACAAAAATCAGCCCAAAGTAAACAAAGTAAATAAGCCAAATAATTAATATATGCCTTCCCTAATTCAGGAGCTGCTTTCTCGTTTTGTTCAAGTTCTCACAGCCCCACGTTGTTCTGATGACTTTTTCCATCTACTCAGGGTCCAGATCAGACTAGTGAATTTCAGAAAGGGTAGCACAGACACTTTGGAGAGCACATTTAATTCTGCATGTCTCTCACCGAGATGGCTGTTTATGGTTTGTATTGAACAATTTCTCATTCCTTTACTGGACAAAACACACTGAAGAAATTTCACACTGGTAAGATGACTAGGGCCATCCCCAAACAAACTTTATACCCTGCTTCAGAAATCTAAAGTAGTTTCTCAAAAAAATTCCTGAATACATTCAATCTCTTGTCCTAAATGTGCACTCTTTAAAATACATACGGCGCTCTCTCTTCTTATTGGCATGAACAACTTCTATAAAAATGTAAATTAATATTTCAAGCTTCCAGAAGGTTTGTCAAAATAAACAATGAAGTTGTTTACTATAAATTTGCAGGAGTTATCTGCAGCTTACATTATGTTCATTCAATGTTTATAGAATCATACTATTTAAAAATTATTGCACTTAATTGCTACATCTTATAACCACTGTAATCAAATTAACTCCAGATTTATTCTTCAAGTGCCACCGAGCTATTTTAAGTATTCTAAGTAGATGCAATAAAACAAACCATGTATGAGGACACTGATCAAGCAGTAGGATTATCTGGGTAAGAACAATAACAATCAAGAAAGAAAATAAGACAGGTGAAGCAGACAATAGCAGCCAACTTACTTTCTGCACTGCCTGAAAAGGGAATCATCCAAATCTGATGGTATAAAAAAGAACATTTCTGCCATTGTTTGGATTCTGAAGAATCCATGTAACAGAAATTCATGTAAAAGAATTCTTTGTACCCTGAAGTTGGAAGGAAAATGTTCCCATTCAAAGAATTAAGTTATTTGCTGAATTACAGGGTTTTGCCCAGCATAATCTCAGTTTTCATTCACTACCGTGCATGATAGTGTTGCTACTGTGAAAAATATTCTTCAAGAATCCTACTAAAGATCATGCAACCTTTCCATAAATGCACCTCTATTAACACTATGAACAGGTGTAGTCAAGGTACACAGCCATTGTTCCTACCCTGCCACAGCAATTCAGACTTTAGGGGTCTCTGTGCTTACCCAAGCACATGGGATGGAATTCTGATTTTTACCAAGCAACTGAGTCCAGCTGGGCTGGGACTGCACTCCTGCAGGTAAGGGCTGGGTTTTGTCTCAGCCTGAACAAACGGCATGAAAACAACAATGTACATATAAATCCTTACAGACTCTTCAACCCATCCTAAACCACCCCAAAAATTCACCAGTCTTACACAGTGCACCTCTCTGCACAGCTCCCAGCAGAGCATTCAGCAGTGACTCATATTTGGTACAGGCAGGTGGCACAGCTCAAGTAAAAGATGCGTGTGCACTGGTACATCTTCATTTACTCTGAGTGTGGGAGCTGGTTTGGGGAGTTTATTTGGTCTGCTACATTTTTTCCCTTGCTCTCGGATTTCTTGATATTGTATCTGTTGCTATGTTTGTTGACACTAGAAAATGCAAGGAGAAGAAATGCACCTTGCACTGCAGGCAGGATACAAATGACCTGATGTGTATTGCTAAGGGGGTATCACCTCCCAGCTCTGAGAGCAAATCCAGCCTTACTGATGAAACAGAAGTAATATCCTTCAGGGCTACCTCCAGCTTTTAACTCTACACACACAGAGGTCTGCAGGTTCTGAGAAGACTCCCAGATGGACAAAGACTACAAATGTGTATTCCAACCTCACTCCTGCAGCACTGAATCCACACATGATGACCTTTAACTTTTTGGGTAGTGCTGAAGTGAAAGTGCTTTATTGCTAAATAAATATGCAAGGCAAAAGTTCTCTGTGCATTTGCAGTAAACACCCTCTGCCCAACGCTGCTCCTGCAAACACGGGATATCTTCTCCATCTCCTTGTTTGCTTTGCATTATACATGGGGAAGCCAAACAAGCATATCCCCTTCCCAGAGGTTCACTAGATGCTATCTTACCTATGCAAGTGCCTCTGCAAAAAGGACAGGCAAATTCCAGCAGAGCCATGCTTATCAGTGAGTCTGGCAGAAACCTAAAGCTTGAGGGGCATTTTTTTTTCAAACATTTATGTGCACATTGCATTTTTCCAAAACAAAACATGGTAGAGGGTGTAAGGACAGAAAGGTGTTTGTTTAAGTGCTTCTCTTTCTGCAAGCAAAAACATAAATACTCACAGAAAAAGGAAAAAAAATCTGGAGTGAACTTGTATCAGACCTCCATCTTGCAGCTGACAGAAATGTGTGAGCAAATGCATTTTTAAATACAACTATTTTTTAATTATTCTTATTTGCTAGGGAATTAGTACTGCGTTAGCACCTCCTCATGCAGTACTGGGATCACCCAGATTGGGGTTGTGGACTCATATAAAATCTTTTAAACTGTGGGGATCTCTTTCCATCAACCTCAGACAGACCACAAGTGCCAAACACCACACATTCTCCTGAGCCATAATGCTAGGTTTCTTACTATAGCAGGAGAATACAGAGGATCCCAAATGCAATTTTGGAATGAACAGTTTGTAGTCTGTATTTTTTTACACCTGACCTTAAAATACTTGTTTGTCTCTTTGTTACCACAGTGTTTTCTGCAGATTACTTCATATGGCGTCCTTACTTACAAATCAAACTCTGCAGCAGGCAGGGAATCCAGAAATCATGTTGACAATAAGCAAATAAACCAACAAGGGCATCTTATCAGAAAGGAGCCACACAGCCCTCATGTACATCACAGTGGTTTTGTGGAGATTATCATAAGAACTCTTTAAGATGGGTATACCTTTGGAAAGTACCTGGTGATGAGAAAGAACTTTAGGATCCTGTTAACACTGAATTATTGAGAAGGGGGTGATGCACTGGATGTACCATTAGAATTATAAACTGTCTTTTCTTTCAGCAAGGAAAAAGCAGCCTTCAATTTAACTCAAAAAACCTCAAAAAAACTCCCCAAACCCCAGAAAAAAGCCCAAGAAACAAAGACCAAACCTCCCCTAAAATATCCACATATAAGTACTTTGTGTTCAGAAAAATATTAATAGGTGTTAAACTATACTTCTCAGGGGGTATCAACCACTAGTGTTTGCAGTGATAAGGATTATGCAAGTTCTTCCTCAGATGTGTATTTGCAAACACTTTTATTTGAATACAGACTTTCCATATTATAACTGCTTGATTACATTTACACAAATGCTAAGATGTTTTATGCATGTTTTTATTTGATGCTATAAACAATTTCTAATATGAGGCACCACCTGAGCATAAAACATTGTGTTAACTGGGAAACTAAGACAAGAGACTAAGAAGACAAGGAACTAAGACTGCAAGGAGGGAGCCATAAGGAAAAAGGGTATTCAAATACTGAGTAAATAGTTGAGTTGAAATTTGGAGAATTTAGACATCTTACTTCCAGAGATGCATGCTTAACTCTTGGGAACAGGAGTGAGGATTGATTTGAGTTACCCCTGACAGAACCACAAGGATAACTCTGAAAATGTCCTGATTAAAAAAAAGGTGGGAAGTTTTCCACTGAAGGAACAAAAGCAATCCCAACCCTGCTGACAACCCACCCTCCCAAACCATATCCAGGAGTGGAAGAAGCTTGTGAACCAAACCTGAGGGAGAGGAAGGGTATGGCTGGATCTGAATTCAACCAACACCTTCATGGGTAACTCTGCAGCAAAGTTCTCTATGAAGTGGGGCAGGGAACAGCAGCTGCCTCATCAAAGCTTTCCTTGCTTGACTCCTTCCAAACAAATCCCCTGCAGCAAGAAACTGCCAGAACAGAAGACCCAGTGGCCCCACCAGGAATCAGCAAGTCCAGCACTTCTGCACCTCCTTAAGAACACAGGCTTCAGCATCACTGGCAAGAAGGCACTTACCAAAGCACTTCTGCTTAGTTCAGGTTTTCTTCACTTCCTCTTCCCCCACACCCCTGCTTTTGAACAGCTTTGTAAGCTCCAATAAACCAACTACTTTTAATTTCTTTTTCACTGCTTTTGTAATGGCACACTGAAATATCTTTGCAATTTAACAGAGTAGCAGCTTTTGTTATTCTCTGTCAAATCCCAGGTTGCACAGACTATTACTTCTCAGAGAGGGAGGAGAGCAGGACCTATTGAAAAATAAGATTATTAATATTAGCATATTGACTATCTCAAAGGCTTCTTTTAGTGCTTCCCTTGAAAAAGTTCCTTCAGTCTCTGTAAGTTAGCTTACCTCTGCGTGTTTATAAACTGATTAAAAAAGAAAAGTTCTGCACTGAAATTTAATCTGGATTAAACTAAAGTTGATTACGAAAATATTGACCCAAAGGAAAAAACAAAGTGAAATCCCATTGTCATTCTTAACTAAATTAATAACAATGAGTTATTCTGAGGCAGCATTAACTGCTGATTTTGGAAATAAGATACTTTGATCTAATACAAGTTAATTTGGACTCTGCTTAAGGTATAATCTCTACTGCAGAATTTTTAATAAAGAGATGTGAAATGTCTCCAACAAAGAAATGGGAATGCAATGAACTTCTGCTCTTCCAATTGAAAATGCTTTCTTTCCTTTTTTTAATGATAAAAAGTCATACTTCAACCTGTGATGAATCTGCTATGGTTCAGCCAGTGAGTCACCAGAAGGAAAAACAGAAATGTGGGTGATAAATAGTATGAATTACATCTTTTAATTATTACCAGTAGGGATATTTATTGACATTTAGCCAACCACATCTCCTACCTCTGGACCATGAAAGTCCACAGCAGTGTGTTAAGGGGCTCAGTCATGGGGAGCTCAGCAGCAGAGAAGCTCCTAATGTCTCACACCACTTTCCTTGCAGAGGGGACATGAACTGGAGCCTCATACCAACAGCGAAAACACAGTTTACCAGAGAAAATTCAGTTTAGACACTGGTTCTTCCACTCTCACTCATGAGGAGGAATAACTCACTCCCTTGTGCACTCCTGATTTTCAGAGTGATAAATTCCACTGATTCAAGATGCAGGGTAGCTGTAAGGGCTACCCCTTGGTGCAAGGAGTGGAGTTGCTACATATTGCTAAAATGCATATTTTTAGAGATGCAGAGCCCTGTGCTGTCTCCTGGGGTTGTGGAGACATGGAAGGACTGAATATTAAATCAAAAGGCAGCAATGCTTATGTTAAGGGATGTACAGTCTGCTGGCAGGCTGAATTAAAAGCAAAGTGGAGACTATCAAGATTATTAATATTCAGGCTATGGAAACATTTTTTGTAATCCAACCTCCTGACACACCTACAAGGGTAGCTTTGATCTGACAGAAGTGCGTGGTTAAAGTGGAGAACAAGCATATGACCTGGAATAAATGTGAAATGGACTCTCCTGGAGGATGACCAAAGCTGTAAATGATTGCTTTAATTGACATGAATGAGCAGCAGTAAACCTTCCTGAATTTAAAAACAATACTTTATTAATAACACGAACAAAAATGTAAAAGTTCAGTTGCTAGCAGCTATCCAGAATTACATGAGTAGCACCAAAATAATTAAAACTACTTGTGTTTCAAAAATAATAAATATGTGTCATGACCCTAAGCAGCAAAAAGCCAAGAAAATCCATTTGGTATGTAAATTCACTCAAATGATAACAAGTCACATACCACAAAAATAGAAAAGAAAAGAAGTAAAGAAGAAGAAAGAAAAGAAAAAAATATTTACTACATAAATGATGAAAGGAAAATCAAAGAATGTAAAAAACTCAGTTTGTCCCTACTCATTATTTTGCCTTAATTTCATCTAACTTTGTGAAAAGCCCCATGGGCTAGGGACATTAATTTCTTGCTTTTGCTGTTTTACTAATTCCTAGTGGAGAATTACAAAACTATTTCAATCAGGGGAAGAACTGGAATCATGGGAGCAAATGGGAGAGAAAATTGAAGAAAACTGCAGGATATCCAGAAAGCTAAAAATAAATTAGTATATTCTAAATGCCTTTCAAAAAAAAAGAGGAGAAATGCCCATGTCACATACACAATCTGAGCTGATTTCAGCACCAGTGAGACAGAAAGAAAATAATCTAGAGGAATTTAAAAGCAACAAATCTCTAGGACCAGATGGAAGTTATCCCTGGGTATTAGAGAAGATCAAGGAAGGAACTTTTGGGCTACTGGCAGACATCATGGAAAGGCTGATAAGTTCCAGATGGAATACAAAAATCAGTAAATATGGCACCAGATTACGAAGTGATATGAAATAACATTTTAGTGTGAAATTAGCAATAAATACGGTTTGTAACACGGCAGCATATCACAATTTTGACATAATTTGACAAGTCGCAATATAAGACACAGTGTCAGAAGCTATCAAACCAAAACAAAACACATCTCCCAGGTGGTTTCCTGGGAGAAAAACAGTTATTTCTCTCCAAGTTTTTGCACAGCACTTCCCAATTTCCTTCTGCCTAGGCTGGCAGTGTATTAAAGTATTGCTGCTTTCAACATGGCTCGGGGTCCAAATGTGATCCCAGCCGTGCTGGGCACTGGCACAGCACTGCAGGAGGCCACCCAACTCCAGTGCCCTCATGTCCTAAATGGGTGAGATGGACAACTCCCAGGAGGAGGTGTCAATGCCAGGAGTCAGGCAAATTTTTCAAGGTTACAGAGCTGGTTTGAGGAAAAGAACTCTTATTTTCTCAGTCTGGATGGCTATACCCAAGTGTCACTGCCTGTGTGAGCATTCAGTGACAGCCCTTCACTTCCTCCTTTTTCAGAACTGTAATCATCTCACTTCTGGTACTCTTTCCACCTTACAAACTTCTACTTCTGAATCAGAACACTCAGAAGAAACATGGTATATGGAATAATATTCCCATCTTTTTAGGTTTTTCCTTGCAAAATTACTCCCAGAAATCTGCCTTCTTTTTCTCCTGCTGGCTTCCCCATCTCTCCCTCTGCTCATCACCTGCCACGGTCCCTGGTAGCATGACAATGTCACTGCTTCCACTACTCCTCCCATCAAGGACAAGCTCTTAAACAACATAGAGTGTCCACCATTCTCAAGGGCACATTTGATTAATTCTCTGAAGTCTGTAACAGAATTTATGTGACGCTAAGCTGAGGGACATTTATGTAAAAAGACTGCAAGCACACGGGTAAATCAAGAAATACAGCAATTTCATCTACTCCAGTATTTGAAAGTGGGAAACTTGGACTCGGATTTAATTCCCTACCATGTGACTGAAGTGTCCCAGGCATGGTGCTCCCAAAGCTCCCTCTCTGGTCAGTGATGAGATGGGTCAGACCTTCACTGGGCACCCTCCTCTGATTATATGGGGATCATCCAAATTTTAGCACCTTGTTTAAGTGTCTAATTAAATGGGATGCACCCGAGTCTCTCGAAGCATACTATGAAATTCACATCACAGTATGATATGAATCACAGAGAAAAGCATAAAAAATAGACTTGAAGCAATTATTTACCACCATGATAACCATGGGGTGTAGATGTTTCATCCTAACCCTCTACCCTAGGCTGTGATCGATGCCGTGTCTATAAAAAGAAGTAAAAAATTAAGGACTTCAGTGCTTGGCAGAAAAAAGAGGGACAATGAAGAAAAATCATAAAGTTTTTATGAAACTAAGTTTGACAGAAATATAAAGCAATGCACTGCGGTCTCTGAAGTAGGAAACACATGTCAAAAATAAATGGAATTGAACTTGACCACAAGAAGGACTTTGAAAGTGCCCTGGAGTAATAGCAGAATTCACTCTTGCAAACACCATGGCAGTGTTAGGGAAGAGTCAAACAGCAGAGCAACCGGGAGGCAGAGGGCTGAGGCACCAATGTCAGACACAAAATAAAAGCAAAAAAAACCAGTCCATCACAAAAAAGCATACTCAGAATAATATTATGGAATGCATTTAAAATGCAAGAAGGAATCCAGAGTTAAGGCTTTTAGTCCTGCTCTCAAATCAGCTGGAAGTCACATTTTTCAAGTTACTGATTTTGGGACAGAAGAAGGTAAGATACGAACCCTAATGAATTCATAGTAACACTGATGGACACCTTATCTCTATGACCTAGCAGATTCCCTCTATCTTTTCTAATGGGAGAAGCTGTATCATAAAACTCCATACTATCAAGACAAGACCTTCTGATCAATCACCATCCTCTCCTGGGTCTGCCAAATCCTAGCCTTGTTTTCAGACTGAAACCTCCCTTTTTCCCCTCCCAATGCTTCAACTGATGCTAAGGCACAAGAGAGAACAAAGCTGCTTTCAGGATTAAAGAACAAAATCTATGAAAATCACTCCAAGAAGCTTAATTCATGTAGCTGAGGAAATAAATGAAAGATATAATAAATCTACCTAATTAAAAAAGTCTTAAGTCCCAATCCTGAACCATTTGAAGACACTAGAAAACATATCAGGAATACATGGGGATCAATCAACCTGACAATAAACAGAACTGTGATCTGCATAAAAATATCTTTTTCAGTAATGACAAAGTAAAGAAATTGTGACTGACTGAAAGGAAAATGCAGAGGCTAGGTTGTACCACTCCCCTCTTCTCTCTTTCCACAGGAAACGTAGGGAACTTGTACTCAACTTGTTCTTGTTCAACTGCAACAAGAAATGTTTGATGGAAAAGAAAAAGACCAAACCCTCCACAGTCATCAGGGGGTTCTGAAAAAGTGAAATGTCCATGTGGAAATAATAGTTACAGCTTCAAGATCTACCACAGCTACTTTCAAGGCTTTTTAGCTACATTGGTAAAAATAAAATCACAAGCAGCCATCCCTAAGATGTTTTAAGTTTGTGACTCCATTAGAAACACTGAAGTACTGCATCAGGACTAATGTATTACACACTGGTAAAGTGTTCTGTGCCTCATGTCAGTGCATCATAAATTTTACTTAGTTACAGGAGTCATTCTGAGCTTGGTTATGCTATGCAATATCAACTTTGCCTTTTTGCAATGTGATGTTTATTCTCGGGGTATACAAACATGTTTTCCATGCATTAAGCTTTAAGATATTCTTCACACTTCTCAATTAATGTGTTTTATTAATTGCAGCTTTCTTGGGAGCCTGTAAATCTGGCAGCTGAGCACGCTTATTTATTTTCCTTCAATGACCTCTGTGTAAGACTTGCTTAGTTTTCTCTCTGTCAAGCACCTTGGGATCCATATTTCAAGCTGGATACTTTTTTCTTCTTATCTCTAGTTATTATTATTTGTTTGTTTGCATTACAGCAGCATCTTACAATCCCAGCTGGGTCTAGACACACTAGGAATACATAAGAAAGAGTATCTGCCTCAGGAGGGAGTCTCTAGCTCAAAAAAATTACAGAAAAATGAAGAGATGGGGAGAAGATGGCACAGAAGACAATGCACAGAGGTGCTGTGACTTATCTCATGTGATACATACACAAGAGCTGCATGGCCCCCACCCTATCCCATACCCACTGCATGACAAACCTCTATCAGCATTTTAAAAAGTAATTAATTTTAGTCTTTTTCTGAACTACATGTGAGGATGAAACTCAGCTTGGCCGTTCTATAGCAGTAAGTCCTGCAAAATTAATAGAAGAGGTATTATTAACCTGTACTCATGCATGATACAAATAATCACAGTGTCTTTACTTAACTGGTGATAACAGTCCTTAATATTACCTATCCTTGTTCCTATGTTTTTGGTCTCTAAGAAAAAGGTCTCAAATATGACCTTAGCCCACATTTCTCTCAGATCTCAGGTGGGGTTTCTGCTCTGTCTTCTCCTGCAGGCAGAAAACTGTCTCTAGAAAATACGCGTTTAAGGGAGCAGAAGAATAAAAGGACTGAAGTGAAAACAAAAAATAAAATAAATAAATAATAAAAATAATGTTGCATTGCCTAACCTTTTAAGTGACTACAGATACTAAAAACAATAATTAAGAGATGCTGGGGCTGCACCATATATCCTGTTCCATACAGTACTTTTCTGGAGGTGCCACAGCTTTCCAGTGTAGAGTGAGAACAAAACCATAGGGAAATTCTCCTGTTCTCCATCCTCCACTCACCTTCAGGGCACAGGGCAGCAAGGACCAGGCCAGTCACTACAAACTTTGAGTGACCTGCAGCAGCACAGAATGTTCCCTGCTGGGGAGCAGCTGGCTCAGAGCCCTGGGGACACGGCACAGCAGTCGTGGCTGCAGCTCAGGTTGCTGTGCACACCACCAGCAACACCAACCAAGCATCACAGGGATGGTCCAACACATCCTCTCTCTCTCCTAATCCTCCCTCCCAGAAAACCAAACTTTTAATGTGAGGTCTTGGCCTCTGTCTGAGCTGCTCCAGAGCCTTGTTCCTGAAAACTTGAAAGACTGAGCCAAGCTGTTGAATGAGGATGGCAGCCAACTGCTCAGCTCATCAGGTGAAGGCAATGGCCAGGAAGATGCAAAAGGGAATCCTGCCCCTCTCCAGGGCAGTAAAAACCATCACTATCCACCCCACAGCAAGTTCCTGGTGGAGGCTAAATTTCTCTGACCTTGTCATCACCAACAGAGATGACAGCAAGGTAAACCAAACAAAGTAAACAAACAAACCCCACAGCACTGTGCAGAGTACATGCTCCCCAACACTGCAGTGTCAGCTGTACAGGAGATAAAAGAGCAATCCACAGGTGAACTAAGTGACACAGGACTTTGGATCTCTATTTTAAAACTATGTCCTCAAAGACATCAGCAGTGAGATAAATTGCAACCATGTGGTTATGAACACATATTTAGCCTACCAGAAACAAATTTTATTTGCTTAACCTTACAAAATACAGTGTGTCCCAGTCTCCAGCACAGCTGCAATTTCTTAATAGTGTTTTGAACAATCTGCTAGATTCCTTCAAACATGCTTTTTCAATTCATTTAGCATCAGGCAAGAGGAGAATTGTATTTTATATAAACTGTGATTTTGTAATTTTTTTTTTCATAGACAATGCCAGAAGGGACCTTTTGAAATTACCCAACTTGACCTCTTGCATTAAAAGCCTCAGAACTTCCCTGAATTGATTGTTGTTTGATCTACAGCATATCTTGTAAAGAAGCATCTAATCTTCATATAAAAATCAACAGTGAGGGAGATTTAGTGCAAAAATCTTTTTATATGTTGACCTCTTGGTCAATTTTCCTCACTGTTGAAAATTGAGACTTAATTTCTGAATTTATCTGCATTTGTTGAGGTTCAGTCTCTCAACACTTTGTTTGGCATATTATTTTTGTTTCACAAGGATAACACGTGCATTGTTTATAACAAACAAGGCAGGCAGAAAAATGAATCTTCTCTCCAACAGCTATGACTAAATATGAATAAATTCCCAAGAGTTGACTCATTCCCACACTTCAGTCAGTGCTGGTGCTAACAACTGCCTCCCTGGTATTTCACGTCAAATGATCTGCTGTATGAAACTTGAAGATGTGGTTCCACTGTGGTTATAGTGCCTCTAAATCTGCTAACTTGGTTCTGGCTGCAGCCTGGCCCTTACACATCAGGCTGATGGAGAAGGGAGGGAGGGATCTGCTGTCTCAGACCCAATGTGGACGCTGTGCCCTGGGTGGTTGTGGAGCACAGCACACAGGAATAACCCCGGATGCTTTCTACAGCTCAGCCCAGGGACCCTGGCAGAGCCACAGCTCAGCCATACCCACAAACAGAAGGGAAGCCTCACTCCCTGCTCTTGGCACCTTCTAACTTCCCACTCCAGCTGCAGAATGCCAAGGTCCTTTGGCCATGGGGTGCAAGAGCTGACTCTCCTGGCCATGAGATTTCCGTAGGCATGAATACATCAATACTGAGCGGAACTACTCTGGCAAAGCTTGTTGGGAACATTTCCATCATCTTTGGAAAAATTCCTAACAGTCACCAAATTGGTACCTAAATAGCAATATCCAGCACAACAATTTACAAGCTACAGTTAAGAACAGACCTTTGATCTCGGCCAAGTAACTGTTTTATTCACTGCTCTAGAAAGATTCAAAATTGAGCCTGCCTTTACTCACTGCTTATCGTCAAGTGATAACTGCTCTTCTCTGCTGAGTTCAGAGTAATCTTCCCTCTACAGCTTTTAGGCAATACTTTTTTGCTGCTGTTTTTTATTTTTATTTTTTTGTTGTTGATTTTTTCTTTTCTTAGTTGGAAATCTATTTTGTTTTCCAGGATTAAAAGATGAACCAGAAGGCTCTTATGCCTGACCTGACCGGAGTTTCAGTTTATTTCCCCAGAGCCTACTGATGAATCACTAACACCTAAAACAAAGCCCAACCTGGATCTTCTGTGCAGCCTTGGGCATGGGTGATTCATCAAGCCCTGCACAAGATGCAGCATCACTTTCAAGTCAGGACTTTACAAACGCAGAAACTGCTGTTTAAATATTTTGCTTTCAAACACACTTGTGAAGTTCAAGGCTACACAAATACGCTGCTAACAATCTGAAGCGTTAAAGCATTCTTTTTAAAAAAAACCTATTTATTGAAGTGATTTCACTACACTGCTAAGGTGCTGGCTGGCTAGTTTCAGCAAGGCTATTTCTCTTTGTGGATGTGCCGGTTTATAAATCACTCTCACTCATCATGAATCCTGCTGGATACCAGAGGAATCCTATTGAAGCTTCTGGTAAGCAATTTGCTTGGTTTACTGAATTTTCCAGTCACGCGTCTATGCAAAAGCCGCTTTCCCTTCCCACTGGAATCCCCCTCTCCACCCGTTATTTGTCTTTGCCACATCTGTGTTTGTTGTGTGCTGCAGGTGATGCCGTGCCTGATAACCACTACAGATCCTGGCTGCCTCTCAAGGCTGACCTGCCAATCAGGTTGCCAAATCTTTTCATTCATTTCAGGCCACATGAGCCCAGCAGAGAAACACGTGGGAGGAAGGCAGGCAGTGCCCTGCTGCAGCTTCTCCTCTCCTCTGGCAGCTTCACCCAGCTGGGGCTGGCTCCGGCTGCGGCGCGTCCCAGAGCGCACCAGGTGAAGCCTTGAAAGTGCACCAAACTTCCAGTTTGCTGCTTAAGTTTTCTCCTCATGCCGTGTGCTTCAGTGTTGACAGTTAACTCGCATTTAAAACAACCCTGTGCAGCAGAGCTGTCAGCTGGAAATGTATCTGAGCCGCACAGACCCTTTAAAATTCTTCCCTGGATGAAGGGACATCAGTCAGCCAGGAGAGACCCTTACCTCTGGGTTAGGAGTCTGAGGGAGATGCACAGCATAACTTTTTTTTTTTTTTTTTGGAGTGTGTTTTTCTTTTCCAGTGTGACTATGCAGAAAAGCTTGAAAGCAAATAAAATCAGGCAAATTGAACAGAGAACACTAACTGTGTTCCTGGGAGAAGGCTCTGCCCTGAGCCCACCATCATCACCCAAATGCTGGTGACCAGCTCCAAGCCTGCTGATGGGGTTTGAGGCAGCTGGACCTTCTTCAAGGGTCGTTATTTTACTGAATGGGGACATTTTCAATCCTCTTAACATAGTCTATCCTTGCAGTCAGCCTTCAGCCAGGGCTCACACACACAGCCCCAAAGTAAGAAACTTGCAAAAGCTGTCTCGTTTGAGAAAGCAGCCCAGAAACTGAGAATAAAATGTCCAAGCAAGGTTTTGTCCATGTACTAGAATACACATCAACAACATCTACTATGAACCACACTGGCCACATCAATAATTAAATACAGGTTTTTTCCCTTCCAATTTTACCTAGCTGAAAACAGCTTGATAAAGCTCTTTATGAATAATCAACAGCAACATTAACCCTGCAAGCTATAAATAAAATAAGTGAAGACTACAGAGATTCCTCTGACACACGTATGCATGGACACAAGCCACTTGGGAAAGACAAACTAAGACAACACCAGAATGTAGGTATTTCTCTGTAAGAATGTAACAGCACTAAAAAAAAAAAAAAAAAAAAAAGAGAGAATGTAATACAGGGAAACAACAGGAACATCTCCAGCTACCTTTCACATCAGATCTTGTCTCGTCCAGATACAACAGGTGGCCTCACACTTATCATGGAGCATCCTGTAACGTTCCCTGACGTCCCATCCCAGCCCCGTCAGGCAGCACTTTAATACAAACCAGCACTGACAGACACTGTAGGCATTTGCTGAACGCAACGACAGGCTCTTTGGAGCATCTGATCTACTTAAATCAGGGTTCTGTGCTCTGATTATTACTCCTCGTTGCCTCATCTACACTTTCTGAAGATTAAGGAATAGAACCAAGCACCCCTGAACCCTCAGGAAAAAAAAGCCTTGTCAAGCTAAAAAAAGAGAAAACTCCCATAGCAAATTTTTGACAGTGCTTTTTGCCTGTATGCTTTTGAACCTTCTTTTCTTCATCAAAACACAGGGTGAGATAATAACTGGGTCTGATTTTTAATATTTCCAACTATTTGGTTTATTTTGGATGTGTAGAGTTGACCTATTCCCATTTCAAACTCCACTTGATGCCCTATAAATCTGACCTGATGGAAATCAATTCCCTATGGGTTTCCTGTCAACACTGCATTAATTTACCAAGCTTAACTCTAAGAATCACAGAAAATTTCCAAATGTGAAACACTCTTTTATTCCCTGTTCACCAATTATATTCCAGAGCACTACAGCTCCACACAGCATGGACTATGCAGCACAACAGGAGCTCTACCAGTAAACTAAAATATTCATGAGACGTAGGGTTGTGGAGGACTATTAACATGACTTGCCTCTCATTTAGCACACCACTGGGCTGTACTGATGGCAATGTCACCACTTCCAGATGACTCTTGCAGGAGCCAGCAAACAAGGCAAGGAGGGAAGAAACCCTCCACGTGCAAGGACAGGGCTCAGGGAGAAGAGTGAATGGAGATGGGTGTGTGGGAAGCTTTAATGGATGTCTCCTCCTCTTGGTACAGGCAGACCTGTACACATGGATCACATTAAACCCAGAAGAACAATCAATTCCCTACCTAAAACCCAACAAAGACGATTAGAGGTGCTGAACACACAGCAGTGAGATGGTATCAGCGTTTTGAAGACTGCAGTGGCACAAACAAACGCATCAGCAGGAAACATTGAGGGAAAAGGGAATGTCTATAAAAGTCACATTCTGCTGCAGATGTAATGGAGGAAAAATAAAACAACTGAACTGCTGGTTTCCCAGTTGGCAGGTATTTTAGAATCTAAATGGCCCTGAAAACTTACTAGAGTATAAAATTGCTGTAATTTAAAAGACTTCTAATTAAAAAGCTATAACATTAACTTTTGGTCCTCTCCCAACCCCCTACTTCTTTTCTTTAAATATTTGCCTCACCAGTACAATAAAAATGAAATAAAAAATGTATGTAAGGAACTACATCTGGCTGAAGGCTTAGAAAGAGAAAAGTAAAACATGCCAGAAGATACACACAGGTTTAGATTTACTCAAGACTGCTGAAATGCACAGCAACCCAAAGCCTTAATTTTCCATGAAATCCACTATGTAATTTCTTCTTCGCTTATTCCAGCTAGAAAACCATAAGCTTACCCAGTTCCCACTGATAGTGTAGGATTGTCTCCTAATGTGGGTTCTTCAACGATAACCCACCCAATTATGCAGTCATGAGTGACAGGGCTCCCTCCACATCACAGCAAAGCTCACTCAGCTTTCCCCATGGCTTGGACTGAAGTTGTCCCCTTTCCAATTTTTCTGTAAGCCCTCCAAATCCCACCAGTCACTGTGGGGAATCTCAGTTGCCCCTCTGTGAAGGACAGTGAAGGCTGGTGGAGGGGACATGCGGGTGCCTCGCTGCCGTGTGACTCACTCATCCCCACAACCTGCTGACTGGCTGCATTTCTGCTGCCTCTGCAAAAGGCTTCACAATTTAGTACTAAATAAATTACCAGTGGTGGAGGTTCAGCTGCCTATACTTTAGTGTCTAATGCTGATTTAAGTGCCTGAGGTAACTTGCACATCTGCAGCAGTCTGGATGACACAGCACGGGTCCTACAGATCTATATCCTTGTGAAGCTGAAGACCTGGTGGGCTTGCCTGCTGCATATCTAATCTGTAGAAACTTGTTTTTAAGGAAACTGAGTCTCATCCTTTCTATCTGAGGCGAAAAAAAAGTTTATTTTCAGTGAAAACCTCGACAGATTATCTGTTGAGTACATGCCACACTGACCCAGACCTTCTCAGAGGTACATGATGATACAGCCCACCACTGAGATGAGCTACATTTACAGGCTGGAGAGTCATCACAGCTGCACACTGCATCCCCTCTAATGGGTTATTCCTGTGTTCACACTTACCCAACTCGTGTTGCATTGCCCTTTCTGACCTGTCCAGGCACATTGCCATTTATTAATACAGCTGCATTACCAGCTCTTCAGCCTCACCTGCTGCTTGGGAAAATACGGGGCTGGCTGCTGTATAAACAGTGTAGCAAGATGCCAATTTACTGTCTTTATTGCTCTGTTCACCTCAGTCCTGCACCAAACTTCTTGCCAGTCCCTTGTCTTTTCTGTATGAGAAACCACTGGATTTACCAGTATTACCAGGATTCTGTACAAACAGCTTAATATTTTCATTTAGTGCTGCATTTTGATGGAAGGCTCTGAAGGTTAGATACTAAAGCCTGGATCCAGAATAATATTCAGGAACCTAAATAAATAGTATTCTCTCCCTCACACCATTAAAGGCAACTAGAGTGGGATGCAAAAAATTGTGTTTCTATAAAGCACAGATTTCTCTGTATCTCAGCAGACAGCCTTCTTCTGAGCTTCCCCCAATTCATGTCTCTTAAATACATTTACTTTAGTAGTTTTCAGTATTAAAATCTTTTGGTGAACCCCAGAGTGTAGGACTTGCTTGAAGAATTTTCCATTTAAGAAATATTGACCATGTGCCTCAATCAGCTCAGCTGCCATATATACTCCAGACAGGTACATTAAGATGTTTGTATTAAGTGATTCTGCTAAAAGTTTGGTTTTTTTTCTACTGCACTAGAATTTTATTACTTGACAGTGTGCAGTACGTGGACCCTTGCCATCACAGAATGATAAAATGGTTTTGGTTGGAAGGGACATTAAAGATAACTTAGCTTCAATCTCCCTGTCATGGACAGGGACACCTTCCACTAAACCAGGTTGCTCTGCCAGTTGCCTCCATTGACAGAGATGGAATTATTAAGAATTTTAAGGACACAGTAAAAAAACCCAAACCCAATAGTCAGGACTTCACTTTCACGCTGTTCTTTAAAACACAGATAAAAAGCCAATGAGAAATTATAGCTCAGGTAATTTCTTACAATCAAAACATAAAAAATTTACACTGATCAATCTGTTCACATTGTGGAAGTGGTGACAGCAGCAGGATAGAGGGCTGAATTATTCACCTTAACTTGCAAGGTAACTTTCAAAACACCACATTGTGGAGTTTTTAACAAGACTCAAAGACTTAGTCCCTATGGCCAGAAATATGGACCAAGAAACAGATCTTTGTAACATCCAATTAAAAAATATTCTCAAAAAACCCTCAAAATAAATCCAAGAAAGATCTGAATGGAAACAATGCAAAAAAATGAGGCAAAAAGTCAAAGCTCACAGCTCTTTAACTCAAGCGATATAGATTCAGAAGCAAAAGTATTCTTAATCTTTACCTCCACAGTAGCACCATTAATCTTTATCCAACCTTCCTTCCTGCATCCAAGGCCCAGTGGCTCGTGCTCCCCTGTCCCAGCATCATGTCCTGCTACCCTGTCCTGGTGTGTACCTGCATCTCTGTCAGCAGGGTTGAACTGGGAACCACAGACCACCCTACAAATATTCTGGTGCTTGTTTCCAGTCCCTTCTAGGCACTATTGATATTGCTGCAGATTTTGAACAGAAATGTTTTGAAACCAGAGCTTTAGAATTTCACTGCTGAAGATGTGTAGGACTGGGATTTGGAGATTATTTCAGTGACTTCATCTCATATGGAAGGACACAGGATTTTTGGACCATGTTTGCATTATCCATGTTTTCCTGATCCAAGAAGAGCCTAGAACTCCATGTCAGGCATTTGGACTTCATGTACCATCTGTATGTATATTTATATGTGCAGATATATGTATGTCTCATAAAAACCAGCTAATTGAGATGCAAACTCCCAAAAGGCAAGAACCTCATTAAGCATCTGCAGCCCAGCAGGAAAGCTGGGGGAAGGAGTGAGTCTCAAATCCTCCTGCACTTCATTTAGGGTTGTGTGGCTCAGCAGCCCCACTGTGGGATGGGAGCTCAGAGGCCCAGGTTTGTATCCTTGCTCTAGGAATTCTGAATGTTGTTCAGAAACATTGCTGTGTTATAAAACAGCCCTGGAGAATTAGAAGTGTAAGTCTGAATCTCCTCAAAGTGAGGAGGCAGCTGAAGTAGGTCTTCTATTTCATAAGCTAGTGGTCTGATACTGTGGTTATTTTATAAAATTAAAGGATTTTCTTTTTGTACTGCTTCAGTACTTGTAACAATCTTGGGCTTGACTGGTACACTGAGAACTTCTCTGCCTCTAACAAGAGCAGCCTGGCTGCTATCTGCAGGGAAATGCTTCTCTCCAGGGCCCAGCAACTTGTGATGCCAGCTCTCTTACAAACCCTCGTTATTCAGATGGAGATAAACCCACCTCCCAGGCCTGCAGGTTCCCCCATGCATGCTGCTGTAATTGGATTTTTCACCTCCAAAGGACACATGCATCCTGGATTTGCAAGCTTCGGTCCGACTTTTAATAACTGAGACTGACTCTCACTGACTTGAGAGTGAAAACATCACAAAGATATTCTTGCAAGGCCAAAAGTGTTATTCCATTATTTGCAAAGTCCAAACCATATTTATAAGAAAATCAACATAAACCCCTAAAATTAAATGTATAGTTAGGGGAAAATCCTTTCTTAATTGTCCTGGGTTGTAGTATAAGATATGCACAAAGTATTCTATCACCATCTTCATCAACTGTTGAAACCAATTGTTGAA